>VXBQ01015757.1:422531-437133 GCA_013400175.1 Phainopepla nitens | reverse complement strand
TATTATAATATATTATATTATATATGTTGTATAATCCATTAACATTATATGTTATATTATAATATATTATAATAGAGCTNGTATATATAAATATATATAAACCTATATTTTATATGGAGAGATGTAAAAATAATATATATTGTTATATAAAAATATAAATGCAACAAATAAATATATAATATACATTATAATAATATTATATATTATCTCCCATTATTTTAGTCACATAATAGTGACTAAATTATTTTAATCACTAAATAGTGATTTATTTAGTCACTAAATTAATGTTTTAACTGTGCGTTTTAAACTCTGCACTTCTCCTTATTTTACTCATTTTTAGATCTCTTCATCAATATATAGGGGCCTGATACAGTTTCTTACACTTACTGTCAAATAATGTGATTAAAAATTAAGGGAATTTGTAAAACAAATTAATTTGTAACATGATTATTGATCTAAATGAACGGTAACAAATTATGAATATTTACAAAACTGAATTATTTCATTTCTAAAAACAATAGGAATGATTGTGACTTTAAAATTTCAGCCTATTCAGTGTTCACTGCTCTAGTGAAGCCTCATGGATATGATTAGTTTATGGCAGTCTCCAGTACTGGATGTTGGGGAAAGATTTCACATCCAAAAAATTAAGGTGCAGTAAGCAGTGTAATGCCAATTGTGCTATTTTAAGATCTCAATTATCTGTAAAAAATGAATATGCCATGCTAACATGGCTCTATTTGGGCAGCACCAAGCTTCACAGTATCAAGTTTAAAACACTATTTTACCCCTGTTTTACTTGGAATAGCAGTTGGATATCCTGAACACCTCTGTAAGAGAAGCAATGACATGAAAATTATTTTGTTTGCAACACAGGTACTTTTTCTGGCTGCTGTCTCCTCACAAATCCAGAAGGCAGTTGGGTCAGGACTGCTTCCTTGGAGTGAGTGAATAAGGCTCCTGTAGCCATGTTCAATATTTCATGACTTGAAACCCAGCTAAAATATACTTCATCACATAATTTCACTGCTCACATTTTTTTATGTATTTAAATAGAACTGAACAGGATGTTTTAGAAGAACATGCTTCATCTAGAAATGCCAATTCGTCAAAACCGGAATTGTGTGGGAAAGGACTGGTTCGATCCCTTTTTTTTTGTGTAGAAAAAGCTTTAAGAAACAGATTTCAACTGCTGAGAGCATCTCATTTCAACATTTTTAACACGCAAGTGGCAGTTTTCTTGGCTTGGAGAAATATTTAAACTAAAATTAAATGCTATAAGAATAAAAAAATGCAGAGAATTTTAAGAGAATGAAATAATTCTAGTAAAGTAAATCAGACTTTAAGCACTTAAGACTTTAATTAGACTTTATGGCTCTGCATCCACATCATGTTTGGTACCCCTGTGCCTAGATGCAGCCAGCTCATATTTCTTAATTTTGCATGGCATAGCCTTGGCCTGATCCTACTTCCATTCATACTGAAATGAAGACTGCTCTGGATGAGGTGGGTTGGACTCTTGAGAAGCCAATCTTGGCTCCTCTGGCGATTTGCCCCACCCAGAAGTTGGGTGGTGACTCGAGAGCTGCCTTGCCATGAGCTGCCAATCCTATGGCAACCCCAGAAATGAAATACTGATTAAATGGCAATCTCAGACGGAAGACTGGAATGCATTACAATACAATTTTGGGTGACCTTTTGGTGATGTTTGAGAATGCTTGAGTTACCACATGATAAATGCAAATTTTTTGTGCCATTAGTCATGAGAAGAGTTGGAGTTAAGAAACCCCACTTACTATCCCTTTGAATCACATCACAACGGTTAAACCCAACAGGTTTCAGTTGAAATAATCCTGAAATCAGTAAGTTATTAGAATTACTTTGTCTTTCAATTACAGAGAGAATATTGTGCATGTTAAAAACCCCCCAAGCCCCAAAAACCAAAGAAACCTTTGTATGTGGTGCCATTATATTATTATATATCCTCTTTTTTCTTTTAACAAAAATTAGGTCATACTATTGAAAAAATCACTGCTTTTGTTAAATTATACAGTGTTTAAAGGCTTAAGAATATTAATTAAATGTTATTGGTGTAATTTGGTTAAAAGAGAGCTCAGGGAATGTTAGGATTTTATTTTTCATGCTATGATTGACAGGAATGATTTTTTTTCTTTTGGTCAGCTAAGTAGTGTTAGAATTGATGTTGTCATGTAAAACACTGCTTTACTAGACTTTAAAGGTTCCTCTGTGGACCTGTAGAGAAAATGGCTGTGGAAGGTTATTTGTTCTTGGATGCCATGATCAACCCTTTCCTTATTCCAGAGCAGTTGTAAGAAGGGAAGGGTTGTTTAGGACAATCAGTGGCCTCACTGCCATTAACATAATTATTATAATGTAAACCTCACAATACTGAGTCACTGCTTTTAGAACCTTGGGCTAAATGTAGATGTAATGTATGGTAGAAAAATAATAATGCATCAATGCCCACATAATGATGAGCTGTACACACAGAGAGATTTTGACATATTGGTAATTCTGGGAATATATCAATCATGAGCTGCTTGGTAGCCAAAATGTAAATACAGTCTTAGAAATTATTATGTGATCTTGAACACAAGTTTCATTCTGTTTCTTTCTGAGTAATTCATACAGACATAGTTTCATGTGTGGAATGCAACACATTTTTCTGATTCTCATCACCTCACGAAACAGAAGTAGAAAAGAGGGGTGGTGTATCTGGAATGAGAGAGATGGAGTGGCTTCCATGTATGGGTAAAACAAAGGGATTCTGAATAGAATTCTGAATAGGTCTTTGAAAGGATTGTGTATCTGAGTAAATTATCGTTGCCTGTAAAACCAGGAATGGTGAATGGAAGTGAGAACAACAGTACCAGGTTTAAAGCAAAAAAAGTATTTCTCCATTTAGTGCAAAATAAAAATCATGGAACCACTTAGTGTAAAGAGCTGTGAAGGCAAATATGCATGGATTCAGAGTGGATTAGAGAAATATATGTTTAAGTGTATCAGGAGCTGTTGAATAAGAGGTTTGGAAGAAACTTCTGAGTTGCAATACCTAAGTCAATGCAAACCAGGAAAGCCAGTCCTCTGGCTTGTGAGGGGGCAGAAACCATGTGAATTATGGAGAAGGCTCTTAAGATCATATTAGATGTGGCATTCATAGCTCTGTGTGCACATGAATACACAATGTTAGCAACTTCTGCTGTTTGAGTGTGTACAGAAAGAGAGCTCTGTCTTTAGCTGGGCATAGCTGGAGCCATGGACACATACTGAGTTTCTTTGCTATCACATATTTCTGGGTATTATTTTCCAGGTGTTACAGGTTGTCCTGACTTGTCGGTTATTGTCACTGTAAAACTATGAGCTCTCTTCCTGCTCTGTATTAAGTGGAAGATTTTCTTTCCTGTCATTTGTGCTGTCATCTGTTCGAACTTGGCTTTGAAGCCCATTTGCTGTGGAGGACAGGATCATACAGCTTAACTACTCACTTGGATGGGAAGTGCAGTTTAGAAATAACATCTGTGCAGCTGCTGGGACATTCACAGCACTGCCAGGCCTTCCCTGTGATTACAGTGTGAGGATTGCTGTCCACTGCTGGTTTCCTGCTCTCAAATTTGAGAGTGGAGATCCTGGATCCTCCCTGTAATAAAGATCCTTTCTTATTTGATTTGAGTTGGACTTGAGCCTTTCCGGTTTAGGTGTATGACAAGGGTTGAACATGCTCATGGGGGAAGGAGTGCTGTGTGTTGGTAATCTCTCTGTGATGCAAACTGCTGGTGTGCAGAGAGCTGCAGTTTCTATCTGGAGAGTGGTGGGGCCACAGTGATGCCAGGCTTTGGATGGGGAGTTGGTTATAAAATGCTAACCAGTACAAAGCATAGGAGTGATTATACTGCCCCAGAGCAAGCTGGAAAACATCTATTAAGCTCTAAATACAGGCTGTGATTTCAGAATTTGGGGTTCCTGGTGCTTTCCAGGGTGTCATGTGCTTGGTTTTATACGGCCAGCTGAAATTAACGTCATAAAAGACTTGCAAGTTTAGAAAGGCTTTCATATATGTGTAATATAACAAAATGAAGGAAGATGCAGTTGGAACTTTACAGATTTATGTCTTCATTAAAAAAGAAAAAAAGCTGTTTCACACAGGGAATGTTTTTTAAAGATGTTTAGGATATTGTCTCTGACCTGTTTATGGGGCAGGAAAATGCACAGGGACAGAAACCTAAATGGAGAAGAAAACTTGGATTTTTGAAACAAAATTCAATTAGAGATGGAAACAAAACTAACCTTTGTAAATTAGAGGTCGGAAGTCTTGAAAATTAGATAAATTAAAAGCAGTTTTGCTTGAAGGCCTTTTAGCAATGAAAGGATCTTTGTATGGCCAGGCCTAAAAAAGTCCTTAAGGCTTGCAGACCTATTGGTCCAGGCTCTGTCTGTGAGCCCTGTGCCCAAAGACGTGCAAGGCATGGGTCCTTCTGTACCACAACTGCAGGTTATTGACCAGAGAGGCTCTGCCCTCCTCATCCTGAGAAGGTGAACATGGGATTCAGAAGAATTTGGAAAGGAGCACAGTCACCAGCACACACTGCTCAGCCTCACTGCTGGGTCGCTGCAATCACAGCAGCACCCCAGGCACAGCCAGGGCTCTGAAAACTCATACCTAGGTTTGAATAGAAAGAGTCATACTCAGTCTGCAGTCTGATCACAAATAAAAAGAAAGTGCATGTTGGAAAAACAAACTCTTAATCTGGTCTTGAATAGCAATTACAATGCATTTAGCATAAAATAATAGTTACGGGAAAAATAGGTTTTGTTTTCCATTTGTAGCAATGTGGTTCCCTGTGAGATTTAATTAATGGCTCTCATTTATTCTTATTTCTCCCTATTCTGTGAGTGCTGAGTATAAAAGAGCACATTTAATTTGGCTTCTAGACAGCAAACAAGTTCATTTAATGTTGATAGAGAAGCATCTCTGGATTTTAGAGGGAAAAGCGAGGAAGGGCCATGGAGGGAAATGTGATTAGTACCATTGATATCATAGACTGCTGGAATGACTTTAGTAATCAGGGGGAATTTTTCTGAAAACCAAGTTTATATTACTGCACAACAATTCAGAGAATGGGGAATTATCTCCCATAGCACATTAGATAAATGGAGCCTGGAAGTTATAAGCCACTTAATCTGGATGCAACATTTTGTCTTTTGGGGGATATAGGATATGATAGAGATGCACACCTATGCTCTCTTTTATCTTTTTCAATTAAGAAAATAAAACTTCCTTTGGATAATGTTATCTTGGGGAATATATTTCAAGTTAAGCAAATCTTCCTATTGGGTAAGACAGGCTATACTACTCATTTAAATGTGATATGGAAAGGGTCAGAGTGGCCAATCTGCAAAGTTCCTCCCACAGATGTGGAAACCAGGGAGTGGAGTGGGTTTTGATTGATGGTGTGAGCAAGTCAACTGGAGGAGGACTGTATTCCTTAAACTGAGGGAAGCTTTGCTACCAACTTGCATTTATTTCAAGATCAAGGCTACAGGCTTTCATTTCTACTAAGCGGAGCCACTGGCTTCCAGAATAGAAACCCAGTGCTGCAAACTCACACCTGAATATTTTACAGGGAAAAGGCTGCTCCTTAAAGGCAGATTAACTTCTTTTGAGGAGTGTGGGGTTTGCAGGAGAGGCTGGAACTGAAAGGAGCAGCCTATTTTTTCACCTGGCAATTATTTCATGGCCTAGAAAGATGATCAATGTGAAAAAGTTTTGTTCCTATCTTGTGATAGCAAAAGAGAGAATTAAAAGAATAATAAAGCATGGAAGTAGTACGTTAGGGGTAAAAATTGCTCAGGATCCTTTGCAAAGGGCATCGTAGGCAAGAGAGAATGGTGAGGAGGACATGGTACCTGAAAGCAGTAAAATTTCAGCTTTCTCACTGTACATAATGTGAAGTTTGCATCCTGCTCAGTTGTGTCTAACATCTGCTCTTGACGTAGATCAGCCAGGATGGAAGCACAGGTATCTCTGCTTCTGATGACATGACTAATTTGTTAAAAAGATTTGGAATGGGAAATAAGGATTTATATTTTTTCTGCTGTAGTTGTGTCATTCATCAATTGCTTTTTTTGTCTTTGGCAATGGACATATTGTCCTCTGGCACAGTACTCATTTTAGTTCATTTGGACTCTCTTAGTTTAATGGGGAATTTTTTCGTATTTGTTACAACTTAAAGATGTGGGACTCAGGCAATTTATGCATGCCATAGGCTTGGGCTGTTTGTCCCCTCCCTTCCCTGTTCCCTTTTAAAAATCTTCTTTATTATGTTTTCTGATGGAGTTATAAAACTCAACAATATTGGCAGGAGTGGCTGGCAGAGCTGAGTAGCCAAGGGCCTTTTGGCCTTTGTGCAGATCTCTCTGCCCTGTAATGCTGTGCAGTTTTCACCACTCATTCTTCTCACCAAATGTCCTCCCTGATCTGTCTTCCAGCCCCGGGAAATGCACAGTAGCAGCGCATTTGCTCACCAGATGTTCTCCCATCTGATATTAGCAATAGCTTATAATATTTGACTCCTGAACCACCAATGATTTGTCATTTCCCACCACCGTGGGTCTTGAGCGCTCTCTGTACTGGTGGGAGTAATCTGGAGTATGAAAGAAATTGGAGGGTTTGTCAGGCAATTTTTGAGTGAGTTTGAGACATGAAATAGGACATGATTTGACCTGCACCCTGTGAGGTCAAAGGCAATGACTGCTGCTATTGACTCCTAAATAATATGCAGCTTTATGAATAAAATGGTTAAAGAAAGCAACATTTGGGGCCTCAGTGTTGTGTACTCAGTTCTGTTATATGAAGAAAGTAGGAAAAAAAATCTAGGGTGAGAAGAAACAGCTCCCTGCATGCATTTGTGTGCTGGATTCATGAGGCACCTAGCCTTGGAAGCACTTTGGATAGAGCACTGTAGATGTGCTTTATTCATTATGTTTTATGAACTGCATTTGGAGAGTATTATTTAGGATCAGAGAAGTTCTTTTTATTTTATTCCCTGGCATAGTTCTCAGTTTCATTCCCAATTGGTTGAGTTATCTGACCTGGTACGATTTGTTTATTTATTTATTTTTTCCAAGAGAAGAGGCATGGAGCTGCTATGATTTACATTGGCTTTCAGATTCATTTGGCTTGGTGGAAAGTGCCTAATACAAAATCAAAGCAGCAGATGCTCCTTGCTGGCTTTCTCTAGAGCTCACACACCTGCAAGTGGTTTCCATAAACTTGCTTTGGGGGCTGCTCTTGGCCATCCTCTTGTTGTTTTTAATGTCAATGTCCTTTGGCAATACATAGATCTTAGTGAAACAAGATCTTTTTTTTCTCTCCAAGCTGTATGCATGTTTTTTCTGCAGTCTGCTGTGTGTCTTAGGCAGGCTGTGAGCTAATGATAAGATTGCTAAAGTGAATTCCCACATCACCATGTTTACTGCCAGAGATGAAAGGCCATGTAAATATGCTTTTCTGGCTCCTTTCTCACATATAATTTCCCTGTTGTCTCTTTTTCCTCTGCACTCTATTGGCAATATGGAATTGTAATACCTGTGTTTGCCTGCATGACCTCCTGTACAGTGTTTTCAGGGTGCAATTATTACTTAAGCATTACAAATTTTCACCAAAATTCCAATTTATAGTTAAAACTTTACTCTAATTTGTATTTATATTTCAATTTGTGTGAAATAGTTCAAAATGTTATAATAAAATTAGCTTCCAAAAGTGTTAGATAATGCCTCTTCCAGAAGAAAAATATCTGTTTTGAAGGGGCTAAGTCAGAATTTTAGAATTTGCTCTATCTTCAAACCAGCAAGGGCAGCCAAACTAACCTTACAAATAGGGAAAAGTACTGAGAGCTCTATTTTGAGCTGGGGATTCCAAGACAGCCAAGACTGCCGTTCTACAGCTGGAAACTTAGAAGCTTAGGACAGAAACAATTTGATGCTGAATATCTGCAGTTCCATGCTAGAGCTGCTCTGGGGGACCTGGTGCCATTAGGGAATTTCTGATCATCTCTCCCACAAACCCCAGATGTGTCAGGAATCTCACCACTTTAAAGAATACAAGTACCTAGCAAGTAAAATATACCTTAGCCCACTTTGATGGCAATAGAAATCTTGAATTTAAACAATTTCCTTGTTGAATAGGAATATTTAATTAGGCACGCAGGGTGTGTAGGCAGAAGGAAGAGGATGCTTGTTCATACATTGCTTTTAAGGAACAATACATTCCCCAGCATTCAAGTGTAAATGCAAGTTTATGCAAGATCTGCAGCACCCATCCAAGGGCAAAACTGAGGTCCATTTGAAAACTTGAATCTAGTTAATTATCTGCAAACTCTTTTGTTGGGGTCAAGTTGTAGAAAGAACCCTTTAACCCTTCTTGGTCCATATGCAGTCAGTCATGTTAATGATGTTCCTATTATTTTGGTAAGTATTCAGACTATGTGTGACAAACATGGAGCTGTGTCATTTTCTCATGGTAGGTCCTCAGGCACTGAAAGAGCTGATGACATTTTATAAAATGCAGTTATGTAAAGCATTGCTGGAGGCAAGATTGTGAAGCTAAAGCTTTATTGTTTCCAATGCAGAAAAAAGTTCTAATGTGTTTATCTGTTCTCAATTGTCATCAAAACTAGCCTAGGCTTATTAGTTACAGTTAACAGTACTCTTCAGTTCAGCAACAACTTAAGGTATTCCTTAATTAGGAGAACAGGAATGCAAAGTTATTTTTCATATTTAAAGTTAGGTATACTCATTCATAGCTTGTTGAACTAATTAGAATCCCCAGACAACCTCTTATTTTTATCTAAAAGAATAATGTTCCATATCTCATCACTGATTTAGTATTTCTTTGAAACTGAACTGCTGGGGAATCTAAATTCAGACAGGAACTCTGAACAGGGACAGTTTTGGCATCGCTTACCAATGAATTGCTCATGCATCATCCCACGACAGATTTGGATGAGTAATGTATTTTTGTAATAAGCAGTACATACATCTTTGTCAATCTTCAGGTTTAATTGGGAATACACTCAACTCTCTCTAGTGCCACAGGTAATACAGTTTTGGGGTCCTGTGTGATTAAATTGGGAATTATAGATGTCAGTGACATTATACCTGTTATTAACACTGTGAGTTGGAAAATACCAGGTGTAAGCAAGGAAGGAAAGTATCTCCTTGCAATGATACCTACCTAAAGGTGTACTAAATTTCTGCAACTTGAATCATTCCTGTTTAAATTTGGTAAAGTTAGTTGAACTTGATCAATGAAGGGCAGAAGTAGATCTTTTCATTTGTCTTACTGATAACTTTTGAAATGTTTTCTGGTCATAATGCTTCTCTTGGTAACCCTGTTAGCTATGGTCAAGCAATTCCTGTGAGTGTAGTAAGGTTACTCTAATGGCTGGCCAGCTAATTTTTGTTTACTTGTTTTTTTAGGGGAAAATTCTCAATGGCAGGCTGCAGGAAGCCTGGGATTAGGTTTTAATTGTTTTCAGTGACATATGGTGAAGTTGATTTGTGTTGACCATTTAGTTTGCAGTGTCCGTGTAGCTCAAGGTGTGCAAATATTCTTTGAAAGCCACAGTAGATTCATGCTTGGAAATTGTTATAGCAGTTAATGAGTGACTAAGGCAGAGCAGAGAAGAAAATTATGAGCCAAACAAATGGATTGTGACAAGCAGTCTTTGTGTAAATTACTGTACATAACTGCCCAGTATTTCCTGAATATTGTGCTCTACAAGTTGAAGATGTAATTAATGAAGTACTATAACAGATTAGTGTTTGAGTAATTTTTCATATTAATAATCCCTAATGCCAGCTGGGAGAATTTTATTACCTTGGCTGGGTTTGGAGATTTATTTATGGAAGCTGTGGTCATGGACTAGTAGAGGTTTTGTGGGTGGGGGTTTTTTTTGGGTTTTTTTGACACTTGAGTCCAAAGTTGTTATTGGTTAGGCTTGCTGTGAAATACCAACTTTTTTTTTTCTAGTTCATTCTAGTACTTGGAGATTTCTAGGCTTGAAATAATATCTGCAGACACACACACACACACACAGACACACACATCAGACATTTTATTTCCAGCAGAAGCCCCTTGGAAAACCAAACTGGGAAATAGCTACTGGCAGGTAAAGACAAGCGTGTTTCACATGGGGTACAGCAACCTTGTACTGATCTGGAGGAAGAAGTCAGTGACACAGATCCATGACACAGTGCTGGGGAAGCTTTCCTCACACGTGTCTGCTTGCAGTCATGAACAGGTTCATGCAGCACAACATGATATTCCAAGCCAAGGGGTTGTATTTAGATACAAAAAAGTGTGTGAATGTATCATTTGGCTTCTACTATTCCTTAAATTCTGTTCTAACCCCCATGAAATGGAGCGGTCTGCTGCAGCTTGAGTTTTGTGCTGGATCTCTTACACATGCTACAAACCAGTGGGGTACCATAGCAATGCTGCAGCTGACCACGGATTGATTTTAACAGGACTTAGTGATTTATTGCATCAGGTGGAACAGCGGGGTACAAGGTAGCACGCTATGATTAGATTTAAGCAACATAACTCAGTGTGATGGCTGAAACGTCAAGAGGAGAAGGCATTCATTTTTCTGGTCAGCCAGTATTAATTCCCCTACCTCTTGTCAGCATAATTTTTTCAAAGAATCAGAAGAGTGGGGGAAAGTTTACAAGGAGAGATATATGTAGTTTTTCTGAACAAGGCACATCATGAAGAGAATGATTTATAATAGATGGATAACAATCTAAGTTTATATCTGGCTGTTCTAGCTGTAACTAGCAGTTAGATGGAATCCTTCAAGACCAAATCATCCTCAATCCCCGTTCAGAGCTTCTGTTCTTACAGCCCATCTGTTCACATGACAAATTTGTCAAATTTCAGAAGACTGTTGCTCTGTAATTTTACCATACCCCAAAGTGCTGCTGCATAAATAAATCAAAGTGAAAACTGAAGAACTTTGGCTTGGGATAAAATATTTTGCCCATTATATTTTCAGATTTTTTTTTAAATTCTCAGTTATTTCATGATAACTCTGATATATTTATTTTTGTCTCTGGTAAGGAAGACTCGTTAATTTACTAAATTTTTTTCTCACCAAATCCTTTTGTTCCAAACCATTTGGATAAGATTTTACTAGCCTGTGCCTCCAACCCTAAAAGGTGAGACACCTGAATCAACTCAGAAAAAAAATCAAGGAATTCCTCAGATAAGAGATTGTGCTCACTAAGCTGGTTAATTAGGGCAGCATTGTATTTAATTTATTTGGTTTTATCGATTTTTTTTTTTTTTGCCACGAGAGAGGGTCTGGTAACAGGAAAAATGCCAGCAGAATTGCAAGGATTTTTTGTGCAGTAGACCTGTGTGTGGTGGGGATTGGGCGAGGCTGGGCTGTGCACCCACAGCTGGCTGTGCAGCACAGCAGCAACGTGGGTTTTGCAGTTCCAGTTGAAGTGGGCGCATGAGGGAGCATTTCCTGCCTCCTGCACCTTGTGTAGCTCTTCTCTCAGTGCTACTGGTGGAGATAAGGTGGAACTGTAGATGCTTCTGCACCTTAACAGCATCTCTGCATTTCTACATGGCATCCTTCTGTAGCCCTTGGCGCAGCCTCAAAGCCACCAAAGGCTGCATGTTTAAGTGAATTCATGCTGAAACCTCCTTGTTTTCAACCTGCCACAGAAACACTTGGAGAAGGACGATGATAAGCTCTGCCTTTCAATGGCTGGGGTAGAATTTCCCTTCCTGCACAGTCGTGTACATATCTCATGTCCTTAAATTCAGTGCAGGGTTAAAAAAATGATCCAGGTTCAGCAATTCCTCAATCATAGGAATCAGCTTTATCCCAGCTTCCTGACTGTAACTTTCTTCCACATGGGAGTTGTGGGGAAGAGCCCCTTAGACCTTCCCACCTTCTTGAGGCACAAGAGAGCTTCCAGCATGTGGAAATATGTAAAGGCTAATGCAAAACTTCTCTTAATGAGAATCTGAGGGAAGAACTTGCACAACATGGCCAAGATGAAGCTCATTAACTAATGAAAGAAAATATATCTTTAATGATTTTTTTCTTAATATTCTCCCCTGGGCAATTTCTGAATTATTTCTGGGTTTTGTTTTTTGTTTTTTTTTTTTCTATGGCCAAAAAAGGGCTAAGGAGAGTAAGAGCCCTTTAAGAAATACTGGTAACAAAGAAAGTAATTTTTTTGCGGCTGAATAAAATACTGCATTATCCTGAAAATTGTGGGGTAATGAATATCTTAGAAGGTATTAGGAATAAATCAATTTCAGCACTTTCAGGTTTTTTTCCAGGGAAGGATGTTGGCGACAAAGAGAACAAGTGGGTGAGGGGAGTTGGTGTGATGTAGTTGCAAACCTCTGAAGGGTTATTTTGATTGGTCTCATGAGATCCATCTCAATTTTGTTCTTTAGTGCTTGTTCTGCCATTCTGTGAGTGTGTGCAAAGAAGGTTTTAAAGAGGAAGGAAGCCTAATCGCTGGGGTAATTCATGTTTTGATCTCCTGTTTTAAGGCCACCAGAATTTATTATTCAAGTAAGATGTAATTAATAATGGGTGGTCGTTTAGAATGGGATTTTCTCAGCTAGTCATTGCATCTTATTTGTTTTACTGAGGCAAAAGCTCTCCATGGAAAGAGAACCAGGCTGCCTCTGTAGAGAGGTAATGAGGTGGTACATGGAAGTGTATTCCTCAGGTGTCCATCATGCCCACAGACACCTGCATGCATTTGCTGGGTGCTCTCTTGATCAACTGAGCTTGTGAAAATTCCCTGCACCATTTCAAAAGTAAATGACTGTATGTAGGTCATTTGTCCATGCCGCTGAAATTGTATTCTCAGTAATGGATTAGTGTGTCAGGGTGCATCATACAGAAATGATCCTTAGAGTGAGCAACTCTCATTTAGAGTGTATCAAGTACCAGACTATGTGAGGAGTATCAGAACTTCAGATCAGGTTCTTCTACGGTCATAGAAGGTTCATTGTTTGAATTCAGTGTTCAGGGAAGAAATTTCATCAGTGTGTTTCTGCTGCTTTGCATGTAAGGGATGAGAATGGGCTCTGTGTTTCTAAGATCTTTCCTAGACACCCCCTGCCAGCCAGCTCTAGATCTGTGGTCTCCATTTAGCACCAGTCCCTTGAAATGCACAGTTCTGCTCAAGCAATTTTTGGCTTATTTTGTGCAGTGGTCAGTAATGTGAAGTGACTCTTTGCTTTGTGTGCTAAAAATACCCATGGCCTCAGGGTGTGCAGGTGTTCAGGTGCTGTCTCCAGTGTCTCTTTCTGCTGGGTGGGATGCTGAAGCAGCTGGTGGCGTATGCTCTAACCCACACCCTGTGCTCCACCTGCCCAGAGGGTTCAGGTGACTCTGGCATTGTCAGCAACCAGCTGGGCTTTCTTCAACCACATCTTTACATGTTAATGCAGCAGCATGACTGTAATTCCTGCACCATGATTGAATTTGTCGAAAATCTTGAGTCTGTTCCTCTTTTGCCCCTCTCTCCCTCTCCTGCTGATATCCGTTTCTATTTCTAGTTTCCTGCTCCCTCAAAAGAAGTTCTCATGCATAATGCTCACAAGAAGAAAACATCCAAGAGCTATTTCTCTGACATGAGTGAAAAGTAGAAGCAGCGTGTGTTAATTGGCTATCGTTGGAAAAACCCTCCAATTAACTTCTAAAAGTTTGGCTCCAAAAAAGATTTGACCTTTGTCTTAGGATGACTATATCAGCTACCCCTTGTGACAAAATCTTAGAAATGGCCTGATTTCTACTATTACCATGATGAGATACAATATCTGTGGAGCAGGATGGGGTCCAGTGTTTGCCACAGGCATTTTTCTGACTCTGCAACTGAACTGTCCGTTGATAAACTTTGGCATATTAATTAATCACAGTGATTTGATGGGAAGCAAATTTCACCATATAGATTTTATGGATATTGTTCACTAAGGCATTCTTGTTTGAGTATTTTCCTGTTCAGATCTTGACTGGCTACCTGGATCAATGAAAATATTTAATGCTTGGTCATTTACTGTTTAAATAAAGCACAGATTTGAATAGAGCCCCACCTGCCTCAGCTTTTAGCTGGCAAAGTGATATTGTCCAGAGATGTCATGTTATGCCATTCTGTCAAGAGGAGTTCTTAAAAAGGACACAATTGCCGTGGCAGAAATGTGTTCTTATAACTAAATTCTGTTTGTGTATAGTTCACTGGAACACCAGCATGAAACTGATAACACAAATATCTGTCAGTATTTCATTGTTACAGCAAATAGCTGCAGAAAATTGTTGGGTTTTTTTTTTCTTTATTTTTTTCCCTCTAGAAACCATGGCTAAATAATTTTGAATGGATTTATGACTCATTTTTCTTCTGTGGGCATTCTTATGCAGCAATATGGTCTCAGCAGAGTGTTAAAATGCCCATATTGAAAGAAGGAGAAATAAAAATAATCCTGACTTCTGGGGGGGTTGAAGTGCAAAACCTCACAACCTTTTTTTTTTTTTTTTTTTTTCCT
>VXBQ01015757.1:103434-422493 GCA_013400175.1 Phainopepla nitens | reverse complement strand
ACCTCCCACTATTTTTCCTTCTCATTTCCTTATTCTTGAGCTTCCTTTTCAGGGGCTAATCTAGGCCAAGGAAGAGAGAGGCATTAAGAGAATAGGCTTGTAAATTATCCATCTTTTTAATCTCTTTAATTACCATGACTTGTTATACATTTTAGCTGAAAACTGCACCAAGTAATTTAGCTTTTACATCACGCTGGCTGGTATTGACTGTTCATGCTGTAACTTGAAGAAGTTTATGGCAAGGACAATCATTAACTTGTCAAGGAGGAATGGCCTCATGTACAAATGTAGACGTATGAACTCAACACACCTTCAGCTCTGCTTTCAAATGCTCTACTGGAATAATGTCTGAAAAACTAACAAAAGTGTTTGGCCATGAATAAATTCTGATATATGGATCTTCTATCAGCCTGCTTGTGCCTTTCTGAAATGAAGCAATTATGTAAAAAAAAAATATACTAGGCACACAGATTCTTTTATTTAGGAATTTCGTATTGATTTTGCTAAGACTTTCTGTCATCTGGAAGAAACTGAGGCTTTTCATTAGGCAAATATGAATACACTATTAAAGAAAAAGAAACCACTCCACTAATGTGGGTGCACTTCCAGTCATCTGCCAACACTGACAAATTGAGCCAGTATTATCAAAAATAGCACTTCTCTCTCTTTTTTTTTTTTCCCCCAGATGCTCCAAAGCAATTACTGTGAAAGCTCTTCTTGGTAATAAGCATTATCCCTGTTTCAGAAAGGGACAAATCAAAGTTACAGTAAAATCTAATCAAGGACAGAAATTAAATATCAAAAATTAGAGAAAAACCCCCATGGTTATTGAAGATTTTTGGTTCCCTCACTGGAACAGTGCATATTCTTTGATCACATGGTCTGGATGCCTTTGAATAAAATTAAATATTTCTTTAATGAACACTGTAGTAGCGTGAGCCTCTACTCTTACTTCCCTTACTTAGAAATTATACTGGTCTCGCACTCCAAACAGTCTGGGGATGCGAGAGATCTGTGTCCTCTTTGCCAGTGTTAAATTAGGGCTTGATTGGAAGATGTACACAGCATTTCTTAGGGAAGAGTGCATGTTTTCAAGTTCCGCAGAGATAAGTGAAGTGTGTTTAAGTGTTAAATTGTTGGTGCCTTGATTCCCACCTTCACCTTCTGCCTTAAGCACTTAGATAGGGGTGTGGAAGTCAAGGGTTTCAGTGTGAGCACCTTGGGAGGATTTCTTCAGGGATTTGGATTCATGTTTGGATTGTTCCTCACTATCAGAGTGATGTCAGTTTTCAGACAGAAGCTTATTCAGGTATTACTTCTGCAAAGCAGGAACAAACCAATCATTAAGAGACTGTAAATCAATATGGGGACTGTGATGACTTAATTCAATGTAAGAGAGGGGTTTCTCTATCTCTTGAAAGTGTTGAAAGTGCTGCTTCAGCTGAGCTACCCACACTGGTTCAGTACTACACATTTCAGGATTTCTCCTTAAGTGTAAGCATATTCCAGATCTCCACAAACAGAGAAACCTGGCATTCACCTGGGTCCCTGAATTGAAAATGTGTCTAGCATGGGCCAGTTTCTCATTGTTTTTACTTCACAATGTTTCTTACTTTAGTAAACCTCATGGAAGAGATGATACCCTGCCATACTGTGTCCCAAACAGAGAATAGAAACAGACCCAGGAGATTGGGTTCTGTGTGGAAATCAAGGCAAAATAGGTAGGGAAGGAAGCACAGGGGAGCAAAAGAGTTAACAGTGGTCAGACTGAGAGGGATTGGTATTGGCTGAACAGTTGTTGTCTTTATTTGTGAATTAAGCTTAAAATGAAAAAATGTTTTGGAAAAGAAAGAGGGATTATTAATGCTGTCTGGCCTTTGTTTTTCCTTATCTCTGTGAAAATATTTTCAACAATATTTTTAGTAAACAGAAAAACCCTTTGGAGCAGATTGCTGCAGATGGTTTTGCTTAACAAGCTGCATCTGTCTGAAGATTACTAGTACTATTAAGTTGCCCTTTATTCAGCTGATCTTTTGAGATGGAAGCCCATGTGTGATAATATTGACATATGTTGATATTAATAAGTTATCATCAATATAAATAGTCAGAATTGTATCCATGCCTAAGAAAAGAAACAGCCCATTTCAGCAGCTCACAGGAGGCAGGGATATTAGCCCAAGTCCAGTGGAGTCAGTGCACTGGGTCAGAGCGTGGTGCCTTGCCCTAGGAGCTGTCTGCCTGCTCATCCTCAGCAAATGTCACTGCAGCAGCGAGGACAGTTCCCAGCGTGGCTGACAGCCAAGCCTTGTCCAGAGGAGGGCATGTCCCTGCCCCTGCTCCCACAGCAGCTGCTGGGGAAATTCCTCAGCTGCTGTGCACTCTGCTTGCCCCTCACTCTCCTAATGGGGGTCTGCCCTGTGGAGGTGTTCACTCCCTTTTTTTTATTTGTTTTCATGTTCTCTGCGTCAGTCTGAGTTTCACAACATAGGTGATATAGTTGCAATAGAGCTATTATTTCTGTCAATATAGCACAGTGTTTTTATAACAGCTTTTATTGACTGAGGCACCAGAAGCCTGACAGAATAAAAGAAAAAGTGGATTTTTTCCCTCAGTAAACTTCTTTGTAGATTTTTGTATAAATCTAAGAAGGTCTCTGGAATTCAAACTTAAATTGCAGAGGTTTTTTTATGGGTCAATATCGTTATTTTGAATGTTGCTTGCCCACTCAAGATTGTGTTTCATATGTAGTAAAACACAGGATAAAAGTTCAATGGTAGTCACAAAAGGCTGAACATTATAGAAAATATTTTATCAGGGAGGGAAATTCACCATTAAACCAATTCATTTAAATATGTGGTGGATTTATCCCATGTTGCTTGTAAAGTACTATTAAAGTAAAAAAGAAAAGCTGTAAGGTTGATGCAGAAATTACTGGTTGAAGTTTTACATACTGTTCCTCATAAGTGGTCAGAGTAGATTCAGATATTAATCACTCCAGACTTTAAAATTAATGATTTTAGGTTTGAATCAGAGTGGTAAACTTTTGCAAATTTAGCTTTAAAGGTGGATTGTTGAGACTTGCTGAAGGCTATTGCAAATCTCTATGCCTTCTGGCATTACCCTTGGGCAGATCTATTTCATAAAGTCTGTTCAGCTTATTGACTTATTTTAAAAGCAGACATAGAAAAGGTCAAGAGAAAGATAAGAAATAGTCCCTTAACTAAGTTAGTTGCATTTATATAAAAAAAGGAACCTGTAAAGCCTTTCCAGGGAAGTTGAGCTGGTAGACAGATCCCTAAGGGGCCTAAAATACTTACAGGTTGCTGATCTGCTGGCAGTGCCTGGTGACGAGGCAGTTGCTGTTCCTGTAAGCACAAACTAAACAACCACGCTCCTGCTAAGGTAGCCTTGAGGCCAAATATTTCTGATGTTGCAGCAGCTTTTCACAGGGGATGACTCAGAGGATTCAAGTAATCCACATTTTTATTTCTCTTACAGACTGAGGGGCATTATCAGATGCACAAGCCACTTCTCTTTCAGTGCATTGAAATCCTACTTTAGAAAAAAATGAGTGGACCATGCTAACCCTGCTTGGTTAAGGACACCTGCTTCGAGTGGCAGAATCACAGCATCTGGAGATCCTGCTGTGTGAAGGCACGGCTAACAAATACAAAAGACTACTTTATGTTTTCTTGAGTTACCCTCCCCTGCAGGAATGTTCAGAAGTCTGAACAGAGTAGTCTGGAGGTAACAGAAAGTACTAGAAAGGTGCCAGCAGTAGGATTGCAATGTCAGAGCTCTGTCGTGGATTGCTGTGGGACTTGGCCAGTGAGGTGCCTCCATCTCAGCCCATCCCTCTGCAAAGAACTACTCATTCTCCATCACAAACTTCTAGGAGATCATCATACTAAACAAAGAAAAGCTAACTTCTAACTAGAATTTCTTCTAGAATTTCTAACTTTCCTTCTCACTTTGAGCTCGTGTAAGAGGGAGTATATTGCTTGTTTCACGATGGACCTATCTGGAATTGTAGATTATTGGGTGATATTAGAAGGGATTAATTTTTTCAACACTAGTCTCAGCTTTGCAAAATGATTCTTTAAGCGAATATTTTAAATCAGTGAAAAAAAATTTGATATATTAATATGTTTAATATATTTATTTTATAAGTATATACCCCCACAAAGGCTTTGCTGGCTTTGTGGTGAAGCACTTGTCCTATTTGGATGAGTCCAAAGTCCTGTTTGGTAGCAAACCAAACCACTCCAGAAGAGTGGAGCAGTACCTTTAGAGATCGTGAAGAGAGGGTATGACAGTGAGAAGCAACAGAAATACGTGGTGCTCAGCATTGATGGTATAATGGCGATATTTCTAAGCTAAAGATCTTTTAATTCATGGAGGCTTAAGGGGAAATCCTCACCATATTGCAATCAGTGTTTTTCAAATTAGGATGGTTTTTAAATTTTGAAACAAGAAAAGGAACAAAAGTCTACCAAAAATTTCAAGTTAAATTATTCCCATTTAAAACTGCTACTGCTGTCTTCAGATCCTGGCTGATTCTTAATGCGAGGAATGTGTAGCATTTTGAAAGGTGAGTGCCTTTGCTGATATCACTGTAGATGGTTTTTGAGGTGCTGCATATCCTCTATTGTCCTTGGGTAGATTTCAGCAGACATAGGTCCTTTATATGGTTTATGAATGTTGGTGTTCTTTATATTCAGGAAACAAGTAGCTGAGGGAGAATCTTTGTCCACTCTACAATCGGTTCTTATCATCTGTTTTCATCCTGAACCTTGCATCATCAATCAAATGAAAAATAAAAATCACTTTTTCCCTGAGCTGTTAACAAGTGTCATGAAGATGGATGTACAGATACAGATTTGAACACGACTGGCATAGAAATCTTCAGGGGGAAGCGTCACGGGTCAGAGGATTGGCAACGCCAGGAGCAGCCACAGTTCAGAAATGAGGAAGACTATATTCTGCTTTTAAAAAGGAAAAAAAGTCCATAATGAGAGCAAATAATGACTGAATTGTGGAAGCCTTTTCTGTAGGGCAGTGAAAATCTGTGTGTGACTATGTAAGAGCTGCTTAGAAAGGGGCCTGCTGAGACAGTGACTGCAAGAGGGGGTTGAGTTGTGTTATGCTGAGCTGACTCATTGATTAGCAATTAGATATTTCTACTGATGAGGAATATGGAAAAAGACACCCTCAGGTTTGTTGCACTAGCAGCCTGGATGTGAGAGGGCACCTGGATCTTGCTACTTGGCCAGCAGTAGGCATTGATGTGCCAAAGTATTGGTGAGACAGGTCAGTGGAACGAAGACACAGTAATGATTGCATCTCAGGATTCCCAAAATGTACTTTAATGTTTTATGGATGCCCAGCAACATCCAAGATCAAATTATTTAGGTGACTAAGTGGAGCAAAAAAATGCTGAACTTGGCACGGAGCCAGGCTGTTCACAAACAAGAGGGAATTAAGACATTATTGTGATCAGCATGGGACACCTGGTAATGCTACCAGGTTTTTATTTTTTCCTTCATTTGCAAACTCCTTGTCCCGCTTTTTAATGTTTACTGCAAAACCTCAAAGCACTGCTGAGAACAGTTGATGATTTTTCACTCTTTCTGCCTAGTGAGTATTTATTAGTTTGTATAAGAGAAACATGTTTGGCATAAAACAGGTATGGAAGAAGACCTTAGACTGGACTTCTAACTGGTACTGTATGGAAAATGTGTAACTAAAGAAACCTCTATGATGTCAGATACTATTAGGATACTGAAGCATGCTGTAATTTCAAATGCATACTAAAATTTTTTTCCATTCTTGCACTAAGCAAATATTTGTGGTGCATCCAGCAGTGGATGTGGATACATCATGTGGAAATAGCATGTTTTTGAGAGAACAGTTTCTGATTTCTCCTGACTCTTACATCATTTTTTAAGACTAAGGGAGCAGATAAGTCCTATTGCAAATGTGTTTGTGCCTGAACTGAGCAAAAATAAATCAGGTTCATGTAGCTCTAGATTGACCATTTAGTATTTGACTCACTGAAAAGCTTTGCATCAACTTTGATGGAGCATATTCCATAAAGTGCATTGCTTTAATGGTTGTCAGCTTTTTACATGGCAACGTGATGTCAGGCGTTATCAACTGTCTTCCCAAAATAGGATTTAATTTTAATATCACTGTGATGAAGATGGGAAAAATATTAATGTATCATAGTAATTAATGCTTGGCATAATTTACCTTTAGACAAGAGCTGAAATGTTTATTTATGGAAATAGTTTCTCTCTACACTTTTCTATATCATCACTTGTCGCAATAGAGTTGGACAGGACACTTGTTTCTTCATGCAGAATGGCCAAATCTTTATTCACATAGCCCATATTCATATGATTATCAGAAGGCACCATGGTGACTCTAATTGGTCAGCAATTCAGTGAAACTCAGTTCATTGGCTTGTAATGGCTAGTGTACATGTCCATCAAACTTTTCTCTTTCTAGACATGTTCACATTCTTTCTTCACAGATTCTCACAGGATAGACCTCCTATTTTCACAGGTACAAACTGTCTTCGTATAAGAATTGATTGTTATGCAAACTGATTTTCATTCTTATAATTCTTTTCTCATGGGAACTTAACAGGCTAGCTTAGCCAGAATAGCAAGGCCTGAACCATGTTTTACAAGACCTTTCTTATTGTAAGGTTGTACCGACATGTAACAATCACTTATCGCTTGTCCTTTGTTGACAGATTCCTGTGGTTTCACCCAGGTTTGTCAGTGGTGGAGTTTTGCTCCAAGAGTTTGAGTGTGAAGCAGATGATGCAATTTGCACAGGTGAATTTTAAAATTCATGTTTGTTGGAGGAATTATCTTAAAGGGATCATTTGGCTTATCCTCATTAGATTTTTCTCATTATGAAATCTATAAAAGAAAACCTGGTATAGTTATATAGTTTCCAGTATCCAATGTTGTATTTGTCATTTCAGAGCTGAAAGTTTCTAAAAGGACTCTCTGAAAATTAGCTTGGCTTCAGATTTTGTATAATTTGATGTTTCATATCTAAAAATTTAGGCTTTTTTGCTTTAGCAGTTACAGGCACTCTGCTGTCATCTTGGATATAGTTGTGTGTACTTGATATAGGAACAAGATTTCATACCTAAAAAATTATTTCAGGAGTGACTTCACATTCACTTCAGAGGAACTGAGAAGGAATTTGGTTTGTGAACCTTAAAATTAGAGGAAAAAAAAAGACTGAGGGTCCAATCAGAAACTGCAGATTCTATTTAGAAGTATATTCACAACTTATCTAAATACAGTAATTATCATCACAACTTTAAGAAATTTGTTAGTACAATGACCCTGTAATTCAGGAAGTTTTTTTCATGTAAACCTAAAATTAAATTGTATATTAGAGCAGACAGGTCACTGTTCTTTGGAGACACCAAAATCTCTAATTTGTATTGAATTCAAAAAGCTCCTGATCAAGATCATGCACTGAGTCTGTAGAGGGGTAGATAAGTTCCAGCTCATGCAGTGTCCATATTCATGTGCCTCTAGAGAATGGGATATTTCTGAATACTGTTTCAAATGCATATGCAAATTGAAATGAAATTGAATCAATTTTAGAATCTGAAATTCTTAAATTGAATGGTTAGGAAAACACATGTATTCATCTGGATCTTAGAAACAGCTTGTAAAATTAAGGTTATTGAATAATCTTATAAAATCTTTGACCTTTGGTGATAAAGAGGTACAGCAATTCTTCATAATTTCAAGGATACATCTGAATTTGCATTTATTCTGAATCTTTTGAGCTTATAGCCCCTTTCTGTGGAGCCACCTCACCTTAAAAGACAAAGACACCTTTTCAAGGTGACCAATGCAAACTTAGCAGCAGAGTATTTTGATCAGCTGATCTTTCTTGTTTCTTTCTGGTTTTTATTTTGTGGGGTTTTTCTTTTGTTTGTTTGTTTGTTTTTTCCCCTTTCTTTTCTTCACACTATTTCTCTTGTAGTTTTTTTTTGCCAGTACTTATCTTGTCATTTTCAGCACAATCACTTTTCTGGACATTTTATTTTTTTTTAGCTTCATACTACTCGCCTGTGCCTGTCAATTGATACATCATAAATAAATCAGGCTGTGATGTGAGTATGAATAAGAATTAAGTTGAATATAGAGTCAATGTCATTGCAAATGATAAAGGAAACAACCTGTAATCATATTCTGAATATGGATTCTTAAAGGACTGGTAAATGCTAATAAATAAACCAAAGACAGTTTCTATTATATAACTTTGTTATTTATATATACACCCATATTACTAAAATATTTATAGAATGAAATGGGAAAATGTATTTGCTGCTCATCTTTCATCAAGAAGAAACTATCAATAAAAGAAAACATAAAGAAATTAAGAAAGTGCATACAATTATAATAGCTTGGAGAAATTTTGTCCCTGCTAGATGTAATCAGGCAGGCTGAGCAGAGTTTTGTCCCAAGTTTGAATCATTCAAAATTTGCCTGTTTAATGGGAGGGAATTTCTCAGTGTGTGCCTGATTTCTCCATGTTCACACAGAAGAGAATCAGAGCAGAATGGGGAGGGTTAAAAAGCTTTGTGCTGCGGTGTGTGTGCCCCGGGGGCTGTGCCAGCTCCGTGCCACCAGGCACACTGCAGCAGCACTGCTCAGCCCTGCCCCAGGCTGGGACTTCAGGGGAATACCTTCCTAAATCACCTCTTCCTCCTGCCCCACGAGCAGGTTTAACTGATGGTTTCCATTCTGTTGTAGAGAAGCCTGCTCCTCACCCTTCTGACTGTGATTAGCACTGAGGCACTGCCCTGAGGGACACTCCTTCAATTTAAAGGATTGAGGTGGATCAGAGCTCAGCTCCTGCTGCTCACCAAAGCTGCCTCATATCATTGCACCTCCTGTGGTGGCAGAAAGAACGAAACAGGCTGGAAGCAGGAAGGTGACTCGGCATTGTGTAAGGGCAGGTGGGCAAAGGGAATATTGTAATGAGTGGATGGAGAAAGGGTGATGTTACTGTGTGAAATGCTGGAACTGCCCCATGGTTAATACTGGGAAATTGTTGCAGTAGTCTGAAGACCATGTACTGCTTCTTAAGTCTTTGAAATTGTTTATATGATGCAGCCAACAGGCAGCTTGGTGTCTTTTTCATGTCAAGGCCCATGAGAAGGGAATTGGTGTCTTACCAAACCTAAATCAAAATTGTGGAAATAATTAGTCCGGAAGATAGCATGCATAGTGTGGGCCTTGGCTGTTTCTGATTGGCAGAAACAGATCTTCTATCATTCCGTGATTCCTTCTAGAATCTGTTGATATAAGCAAGTGGAAAAATAAAAAGTCATGCTGGAATATGGGTACCTTGGGTTAAATGGAATTTTCTCCTGAAACTAAGGACAGCCAACTGACAAAACAAGTTGATGTCTAAAACAGAAATGTAGCTTCCAAATTTTCCTTGGGGCATTTCACTGATTGATTCTGTCAGTTGAGGGGAAAGATGAAGAAGGTGCACGCAGTATGTGCCAAGTGGACAAGTCAGAGTGCTAAAAGCCACACCCAAACTCTTTAGACAGAAATTCAGTGCTGAAATAAGGCTTCTGTGAGTCTGGGGAGATTGAGCATCATCAGCTGAACCAAGTACGAATTATCTAAGCAGATTGTCTGTGATAAGACACCACAGAGTTGACACAGAAAGTCAATTTGTGTATTTCACTGAGAAAAAGAGCAAAACTTTTTCTGCTGGTCCTTGTAGGTTACTGTTTCTCAATAGACCATGGTGGAGCTATTTGATTTCTAGTAATTTATACCTTTATGGGATGTAGATAGAAACTGAAATTCTAATAACATGGACCATGCTATCACCATGGTAATGAATCATCTTGTCTCAACTTGTGGGAGTTTTTTGTTTATCATTGAGAATTTCATTGCTTTACAGGGAACAGCAGGTAAATTTTCCTGTATAGCTAAAGAGAAGACGAGGGCTGCTTTTAAAACAATCCACTACAGATGTTATCTGGAATTTGCTTTAGAATACATTAATATGGCTTTTGTAAGCAGTCTTATAATTGGCAATATGTTTCAAATGCCTTGGATGTTTAACTTGGGCAGGAGAGGAAAAGTGATAGCACCATTTGCAGGAGTTGCTTTGTAAATTCTGTCTGGGGTCAAACATTTTATGCCCATAACTTTCAGGAAAAATAAATTAGAAAATGCAGTCCATCACTTTTCTGTGAAGGTTATATGAGGCAGCTCAGGAAAATCCCTGCACTGAATGCAGCAGGGCTTGAGATCAAGAGAGAAGGATAGAGGGAGTAAGAGGTGGCTTTGGTGCTTCAGGGAAATCTTGTGTTCTGCCAGGCTCTTTTGAAAAAATGGATGCATGCAGGAGCTGGTGGGTGGCTTTTGGGTGTGCTGGGCCAAGTTGTCTTCAGGATGGACACAGCTGGTTACAAATGGGAGACAGTGATAAAGCCATGGTGAGTCCCAGATGAATGAACCAAGGCACCCTGGGTTACCCCTGACACCCTGTACTGCACACTGTGGAACCCCACCTGCTAATTCCTGCTAAAATCAGTGTCTCATCTAGAAAGATGCTCAGTATTCGGTGGAAAAACTTCAATAATTGAGGAAGTGCTTTAACAGGTAGGATAAGGGTAGCACAACAGAAATTAGAACTGACCTAAATTGAACTATTGAGTTTGAAATCAAGACAATTCTGAATAGGAAAACTGAAGGAAAAAAAACCCCAAACAGCAAGAAGAAAATCAAAGTATTTAATCATGAATATTATTTTTAAAACCCTGGGTTTTTAAAACCTGTGTGTTTACTATCAGTATCCTGTGTGTCTGAATTTGATGTATTAAGTCCTAAGAGATGAAATACTGAGACAGTAATTGTTCGTTGCGGGGTATGGCTAACAGAATTAAGCTCTGCTCCTGAGAGAATCTGCAATTTAAAGAAGGAACTAACATAAATGGTGTTAGAAGGAAGTAGTGATCATCTTATTGAGGGGTAATATTTCAAAAAATATCCATGAAATTATAAAATTAATCATTAACACTCCAATGACAGTTGATAATAGCATTACCTTCATTGGACAGATTATCAAGATTTGCAAAAAGGAGATTTATTATATATTATACAATTTCTAGCAGGTTAAAGGCTGCATGAAAACCTTTTAATTATTAGAAATAATCTAGGCAAGCAACACCTCCTCCTCCCCATTTGTAGCACTGCTCAAGTGCCTACACAGTCCTATTCTTTTCTAGCCATTATGGACGTATTAGGTAAAGGTACACTTCAGAAATAGGAAGCTATATTTAAGGAATCGTGTCTCATTTCCCAGCTCTCTGTAGGTTTTCAAAGACAGCATTGCTTATATTTAGTAGCAGTTTTACTGAGAGAAAAGAAATACTTCTTTCAAGAGAGGTTGCCTTTTCAAAATGTTTTTCAAAATAATTTTCAGTCTTCAAGAAATATGCTAGGAATCCATAGCAGTGCCCTTGCAAAGGAGTAAATGATGGCTGGAAGGGGCCAAAGGCTAAGGCAGGTCAGGGAGAGAATTTATTATAAAGTTTGCTTCTGTATTTAAAATGGGGATGACCTGATTGAAGTGACTGCACCAATTCCTTTGCTGGTAGCAATTTGTACTGTACTGAGCATTAAGAGGCTACTGGTGTCTGTGTACAGGCTGGCAGTTTTTCTCTAGGGACATCCTCTCGGGAGACAGCTCAAATATTATATAAGCTGCCTGTGTCTCTCCCACAGCCAGAACTGCAGGCAGAAAGCAGGAGGTGATGGTCTAATTATCTAGCTCTGAGTTGAATCATGTGTGACACCAGCATGAGCTAACAGGAGGGTCCATCTGGTTCCCAGAACCAAGCCCTGGTTGATGGCAGCACAGACCTTTGAGTGCAACCCCAAGAACGGGGGAGAAGGGTGGTGGAGATGCTCAGGGACTGGAGGATTGGATTTGCAATGAGCTAAGGGCCCAAATATGAAGTGGAAAGAAAACCAAGTGAAAATGCTAAGGGCTCTGTGCAGCTGGTGGAGACCCAGGCACAAGCTCATTGCTGTTTGTTTTTGGTTGCATACAAACAGCGCAGTGATTTGGAACTGTGGGCAGATCTGCTTTTAAGAAAAACATTGAAATCCATTTTCTGGTTGTTATTTGGGGTTTTATTTAATGTTGCTGAATTTATTTATTTCCTAACTAGAGCAATCCACCAAAGGCCATATTACAAACACTATTTTAAGAAGTTTTTTCCAAGAATTGCCTATTACAATGTTTTGCCTTTCGCTTACAAAAACTGAAGAAGGAAGGGACTTGGAGCACTTAGAATTCCTTATATAATCAATAGTGAGCCTTTGGATATAGAGTAAAGATATTTATATAGTGAGTCTGCAATAGATACACTCACAGCACCATGGACAAAATATTCTATCTGTGAAACACTCATATTTCAAGTCTACAGGTAAGCTGTATTTGAGATTTCATTAACACAAGGCAAGCAGTATTAATATAAAATAATATCATGTTCCAGGGATGAAAGTAATGAAATTAACTCACAACATTATAACTTGGGATTGTAGTTCCTTCCTGAGGCTGCCAAGGAAGTGATCCATCTTTTTGTTATTGCTGCAAGATAGAAACATTATCCACTTTACATAGGATAGTTAACACGTGGTGTGGAGAAACGAACAAGTCCTGAATTCTGATCATGTGAGAAAGTGATGATATTGCTATTCAGGAAAATTCTCTGGAGTGGGTTTTTGTTACAGGCTGATTTTCATGTTGCAGTATCTAATCATTTATAGGATATGATTTCTTACACCATTGTTCTTTTCTTTTTAAGCTATGAAAGATAATTGTATCTCAAAGAAGGGACTTATCTCTCTTTATCTAGTCCTCTTCACTCTTCAAGCAAAATTATAATGTGGATTTCTGATGGCTGGTTTCAGGGAACAGATTATTTTAAATCCTAAATAGAGAAAAAGATTTTAATTTCATTGCAAGAGCAGTCAGGATAAATCAGTTGGGAGGGGAAAACCTCAATAAATTACTTTTTTTTTCCAAAGGCAATTATCTTTGAGACTACCCAGGATAAGCAAAGACTTATTGACTGAACAGAATGGTATTGCTCTGGGGTTTGTATGTTTTTAACTTTTTTTTGTATAAAAATATTTCTAAATTGGATATCTGTGAACATCTTTAAGAAAGACTTCTATTTCTGTTAACACAGTAATAATTTAAACTGTCTTTCACTCTGCCCTAAAATTGCCCCTGAAGCAGCTCCATCTTTCATGGAATAAAATCCCAAGCAGCCCCCTCCCTGCTGCCTGGCTGGGGGAAGCTGTGGAAGCTGACAGCAAGCGCCCACCACTGCACCCTGCAACTCCTCAGCACTCCACAAACGCCCCACGGAACAGAAGACAGGCAGAGAATCCTAAAATGACAGCATGGACAGTTTCCTGGGTGCCATAGAAACTGCCACTGCAACGAAAACCTTTCCCTTCCTTGACTTTGCCACTCAAATACCGAGAATGCAGAGACTTTGTAGAGAAAAATGAAGATGCCTGTGTGTTGTTTCTGTATCAGGTGATTGTCCATTTGCTGTGGTTTTCATTTGCTTCTTGTGTGGGATCAGCTTTGTGCAGTTAACTGTAATGTCCAAAACTTGTGTCTCCGTTCTCTCTTTCGTGTGGTGACATTTCCCATCAGAACCTCTCACAGTGTGTTCCCTCCCAGTGCTGGCCTGCAGGCCTTGACCTTCATGGCTTTTTTCATCCTGAGAGGCCATGAGAGATGCCTTGCTGCAAGCCTGCAGTGCCCGTGGGCTCTGTGCCCTCCTCTCCTCTGGCCCGTGCTGGGTTTGCATTAGCAGGGCTGGGGAGGTCTCAGAGGATGTGACACCAGCCCCTGCACCCTGCCCCAGAGTGCCTTCAGCAGGAAGGTCTGCGTGCAGTGGGATCCAGACCAGCAAAGCCCCTCAACAGCTGTATCCCTTAGCAGAAATCTCTCTGTCTGGGTGCAGGGAAGGCAGGAATGGCTCCAGGCTGCTGTGTGCAGTGTGTGTTTATTATGGGAAGGATTCCCAGGCCAGACAGCTGTGCACAGTGTGCTCCCACACCTATGCTGAGAAGGACATGGTAGATTCCAGGACACACTTCAACATGACAAACAGCTTCCCAAAAAGAAACCACAGGGTTTTGCTTCAGGTCAGCAAGCTCGTGTTTGGGTGGGGAAATCTTTAATTTGCTCTAGAACTGCTATATAGATGACAAGCTTGTTGGACTTTGCCTTGCCTTTGTCTGATTTCCCCAGGCTATTTGAATTAACCTACTCAGTGTTGGATGAAGGGTCACCAAGGAATGCTTTTTGCTGCAGTTGATGGCTTTTCAGCTAAAAGCCTCCAGCAGTGGAGTTAATAGGCAGCTGCTATATCAGGATGGTGGGGGAAGATGGACGGATCAACTCATGAAACATCTCAGATCTTGTTCTTTCAACAACTTGTTGTAATTTCCACAATGTGCAGATTTTTTTTAACTGAATATCCTAAGCTAATTTTGAAAGGAAAGTTCTGCCTCTCTAGATTTCCTCCCACATTTCATTTAAATAAGTTATTCTTCACCTTTTGTTCCAGGCTGCTGTGCTCTGTTAAATGCTACTTCAGAAACGACTGCCTTTTACTGATGGGTGAAATAATCTCTGTGCAAAGTCTGGAAATTATTTTCAGTCAGGGAGGTATTTTAAGCTGCTTTGAAGTGAGAAGCGCAGGATAAGGGGGATAGGCATTGTGCGGGACTATGAAGTAAGTATTATGAGTTTATTGGCTTCTGATATTTTGTGCTTCATGGGGTATTGAGAATGTCACTTACTTTCTTATTATTGCCTGTTTTTTCTGAAAAGATGTCACATTATTTTGCCGCAAAACCTGAAAGAGGTTGAATGGAACAAATATGGTCACAGAATCACAAACCTATTTTTTATTAGCTCTGTGGGACAGGCATGGGCTGTTCTCTGTGTGATTTCCTTTGGAGACCTATCTCCTCAGATAAATCTAACAGGTTAAATTGGTGTAATGAGCAGACTACACCAACAATTTCAGACACCAAGATGTCTCAGACACATGGATGTGGAAAGCATGTTGCTGTTCGTGGTGGTCAGGCAGTGCCATGTCTTTGAACATGACTGGTGCAAACATCCGATTCCCCAAATGATAAGTGTATGTGCTTCCTTTCCCTTGTTAATCAGACTCTGGGCCTTGCTCTGGTGTATGATTGATTTTGGTTGCTCCCGTGTGACACTCCCATGGCTATGAAAGGACGTGGGTGTCTCTGCCCAGGAGAGGGTTGGCTGCCCTGCAGCTCAGAGCTGTCCTGACCCCTGCTCTCCTGCCAGGCTGGCAGTGGGGGCTGCCAGCTGTTCTCCTCTGCCGCTCACAAGACCGTGTATTTTCAGGACTTACACGAAGAGTGACAGAAACAGTGATTTCCTAGTGTTGTTGGTTTCTGCTGTGTCTGCTTTGTGACAGTCCTGCCCTGAGGACTGCTCCTGGGGGAATGGGACAGGGAGAGCCACAATCTGAGAGGAGTTCCCGGGGGCTCAGCGGGTGTCATGCAGCAGTAGCACAGGTCTGTGTCCTGCCTTGGGACCGGCTCGCTCAGCTCCAGTGCCTGCTTCAGGCTGCTCCTGCTTTTCAGAGATGGCAATCACGGCCCAGGTATTTACACATCTGTGCTCGTGGACAGAGCTTTTGCAGTGTGTTTCATTTGCAGCTCTTGTGTTATTAACTCTAATGCTGAGTGAAACGCAGTGCAATTCACATGTTCCTGTAAAATCTACACTGTACTTGCTCTGATCATGGTGTTTGTTCCCTTATCTGGTCCAGACACATTCTGAAAGAAATGCACAAAATTGGTTCCCTTGATAAAGCTGGTGTTCACAAGATCTTAATAAAATTAAAATGTAATCTCAATTTCTCCTTAATTCTCCTGTAACCTGTATGCCTTTAATCATCTGTACTGTTTACTGCCAGTTAAGTTATCAGGTATAATAAGTGAGCCTAATGCTTTAATGCTTGTTACTGGCCTACTTTCAAAATCCCTTACACATGCAGGTTGTATACAATTTAAACAAGAAATGCTGTGTGGAGTCATCACCATTCCTATCTAAAGGAAGGGAATGCCATTCCCTTTATTCAACCTACTAGCCTGTACCCTCGGGTACAATTCTTGGAGTTAAAACCAACAGTGATCCAGTTTGTAGATTGCTGTTGCTCCGTTAGCTTTGCAAGTATGTCATAATGCTGGGTCTCCAGTCTTGCTCTAAGCAGGCTTACTGCTACTGTTAGTCTTAGCCAGAATGCACATTAAAAAAAAGGAGATTTGAGTGGTGTGTCAGTGTAGTTTTTACAGCACAGTTAACCAGACGAATAACAGCCAGGCCTTTCTTTTTTTTCTTTTTCTTCTATTTTTTTTTCCCTTTGAGTATTGCTACATATTTGTGCTAAAAGAGAAGCAATTTCTGTTTGATTCTACTGCAAATATCTTGCATCTTTTCTTACTCTCCTATCATTTCTGTGTCTGTTTTGTTTTGGGGCCTTGATTCTGTTTTAAGGTTTGACAACTTCTAACCACTCAGCATGTTGTAATAGCCTGTAGAAAGAGCCTTTTTGATTAATGTGTATCAAAGTGCATGACTAAACCCTCAATGTATATTTTGCTGGTGTCTGGTATTAAACTTTGTGCTTTAGTCACACATTAAGAAGTGATACATTTATTTTCATAACTGAATTCAGTGTTCTGGCTCTGCACTTTGTAGAAGGGAAGATAACAGAAGAAAGCAAACATTTCTATTGACTGGCTGTGATGTGTGATCTCCCAGTCAGAAGAATTTAGAGTTTTTTGTTTAGAAGAGGAATGTTCAGAGGGAGGGAAAGATAACTGCTGAAAGCAAAAATTACTGCAATTTGCTACTCATTTCAAATCTTTGTCCTGCCTGGTATGAAGCTTAGAGAGAAGATCTTTTGCTCTGCATGCATTAAGTTGATTTAATGTGTGGATACGTTATATTCTTGTCCCAGTTTTAAGCACCTTAATGCAATTTTAGGTGTTTTTTTTTGTTTGTTTTGTTTTTTTTTTAGTTAGAACTCTTGGACGGGTCTTTATTTCCCTGGGTTGTATTATTTCGTGCCTTTTATTTTTTTTATTTACTACTGTATCACCAAACTTTCAGTTTAGTTTTGGGCAGTGAAAATATAGTAATAGTGAAAATTATTCTCTTTATCCAGGGCTCTTGGAAATACCCTTTAGAAGTGCAGACAGTATTTTTTTCTGTTTTGAAGTCAGTGAATCATCATTAGTAGCTGACATGTTGATTAATATCAACCTGTAAAGCTTATAAATACAGTTTTTGTTTCAGTGTGTAGTTTGCTTGAAAGGAGTTCCAGGAGGTTCTGAACCAACACGCAAAGCTGAAGGGATGGGACAGTGCCCTTTACTCAATTTGCCATATTTTCTGGTCATTCTCTAGGAATATCTCCCTGCATTTGAAAGCTTTTTACCTAAACCTACTCAGACTCTTCTAGAGAAGAACTTGGACTTTTGAAGACCAAATGGCAGCTCAGGAGCATCCCAGCTTTGGGGTCAAATGGAATAGTTTCTGTAGCATTGGGTTCTAATGTTGGATGCACAAAAAGGTGCCAGCAGGGAAACCAGAAATGTGAATTACAATGGAGATGAACACAAACTCGGTAGAGGCACTTTCAGCAGAGTTGTCTCCTTGGCAAATTCATCAAAATGAAAACTTTTTGTGGAAACATCAGGTGACAGGAGGAAGATCTGGAACAGATGCTAGCTTAAAGCCCAGGATGTTCCAACTGAGCCGTGAAGGAATCAGATTCGTATCTTTATCCTGAGTAACGTCTCCAAACTCTGCTCTTTTTGTCTTTGGCTTTCTTTTTCCCTAAGTAAAAATGTTGAAAGCTTTTGAAATCTTTACATTTTGCGTGGAGTTCGTGTTTCCTGATCCAGGTCATCATCTTGGGAATAGTGACAGGAAAACCTCATTTTGTCAGTCTTTAGTTAAAGGAAGCAAGCATGTTTGCCATGTAACAGCAGGTAAATAATTTAATGCAGGTTCTTTGATTTGCATTATTGCTACCAAGAATTTTTTGGTCAGGCTTTTGTGGGGATGGTTGAAAAATCAAATTCTCTCTGCTTAGAGGTTTTACCAATATTGCTTCCCTTTGAAGCAGAGCACAGGAGATTGTATTAAACACAAAGAGCCGAGTACCAAGGTTTGTTCTGGAGGTGAATATGAAACTTAGAAGTGGAGGAAGCTGTAGGTTTGTCTTTGTTGCATAGCTCGGATGAAAGAAAACAGATGAGATGGAAAGGGAATTGTTTTGGAGAAAAAAGTCTTGACGACTGGGAAGAAAAGCTAAACCCCATGGTTTGGGGTAATCCTCACAAAGTTTCCAGTCTTTTGGGTGAGTAGTTGAAATGAACTGATTTTTCAGAGGCTTTTCAGATTCAGCTCAAGCTATTGAAATGTCAGAGGGAGAGAAGAAAATTTGCTTTCACCCAGGAGGATAACTTTGAAAAGTAGTAGAAAGCTCTTACATTCATCCCTCCTCAGAGAGCAATGGGCTGAGCAGTCCTGACAGGAGTGAATGTGGTAAGGAGCTGCTGTAGAAATCCAGGGACAAAAATATTTACAGTTTTGTGGAGCTGAAGAAGCCTGCAACCTTAGAGAGTTCTGAGTGCCCCACTATCAAGTCCTTTTACAGCTCCGAGGAGTGCAGGGCTGCAGGAGCTCTGTCCTCTTGCCATGCTCCAGGATGGCACAGGCTGGAGGAAAAAAAAAAAAGGAAAAAACCCTATGGCAGGTGATAACTTACATTTAATCTGGGATATAGCAGTGAAACCACAGTGCTGGATACCAGATACAGACCCCTTTGGGATGGCAAATGCCTTTACTCTGTCCTTCCTGAGAGATAATGTCTTCATGGAAGAACTGGGCAGATATCCTGCCAAGGGAGCCAGAGGAGTGCAGCTCATGGCAGAGACAGAAGGAACTAAACACCACCATTGTATTCTTTGGCCTTGACTGCTTCTGGAGTATAGGCAGTGTGCAGAGAAGAGATATTAACTGAAAATTGAATCTCCTAAGAAAATTTCTTTAATTTGTTCAGCTACATTACTGCACTGTTGGCTTGTTCTGTAGAATTCTAAAGAGGAGATGGTTTTGTTCCTTTTTTTTTTTTTTTTTTTTTAAAAAGAGAAAATGTATTAATCTGCAGGTCTTTGGACTGAGTGCTAGCCAGGGATAGGTGAATGAAAGTGAGCCTTGCCTCTTCTGAACATATGTCAATTAAATACTTAGTTTCAAGAAAGCTGAATTCTTCCCCTAGGAAGAAAAATTTTTTTCATACCTTTTAAACCTGGTTTTGACTGTCACTCTGGAAATGGCATTTTTCAGTAAAACAAGAATAAATAATGAAAAGAAATTGGAAGCTTTTTGTCCCGTCCTTTTTCACAACACAAAGACACAACTAGATATACTTTAGCTTGAAGCCAAACAAACATTTTTAGTTTAGAGCCAAATAATGCTTTTATTTTTTTTCCAAATGAAAATTATAGAAAATATTGGTGTATTTGCAACCTTTTCCTTGTTTTGTTTTTTCTTTTTTTTTTTGTTTTCCTTTCCTTTTTTTTTTTTTAAGATGAACTGCCATATAAATTATATCACAGCTCAATCAACTCTTGTTCCAAGTTTTAAAGTTAGCTGAGAGACATTTTATTGTCAAGTAAGCCTGTGCTCACTGGGTTCCTTGGAAATAGGCATTGACATTCTCATTGGACTGTGTTACTTGAGACATGCAGCACCGTTTGAAATAAATAATCCCAGATAACTAAAAGGCAGAATTCATTGTATACAAGAAAATAAAAAAGAAGCTATAAGATAAAGCATCCAGATTTGATGTGAGGTTTATTTCTTCTCTTTGTGGAAGAAGAGTTGAACTCTGTTGGTTGCAGTGGGTTTTGTTGCAAAAAACAGCCCTTGGCATTTTATGAGTTTGCTTTGGAGCTGGAGTTTGTGTGTGGATCCCTCATGTCCTGGAAAGTCTGCTGCTCATGTGGTGCAATGGGGGCTCTCTCCTCCACCCAGCCTTGTGCTTTGGCAATGGTTGTAGAAATTCAGTGCCTTGAGACCTCTGCTGGATTTGGTGACATGAACAACTGGTTTCATATCAAGGGAAGCACACAACTTGTTTAAGAAAACAGGCAGCTACCTCCACATTGAGGAATATTGAATTTGGAAAGTGGTAAACATAAGTGCATGCTGAGTAACGTGGGAGGTGAAAACTGCAGTTAAAAGGAAAAGAGCTCTGGGGCTGACCACCTCCCATTAGGAATATAAGTCACTGTATTAATTTTCATCATTTTTTCAACAACCTTCTTTCTTCCTCTCTGCAAGGCTCCCAGGAAGGCTAGTTTCCAGCTTTGACACTTATTGTTAGATGCATTAAATTAAGTAGTGTAAATCCGCCCCTGAGAAGTTACCATTTGTCTAGCTTTGTGCAGCAGGTGGAATTTCACTGGGCAGAACTGATGCCAGTTTTTCTTCCAGCACCATTTTGAAATGTGTGCCTTTTCAGTCACCAGTGTCCCTATTTTCCCCTTGGCGAGGCATATGTCTCACTAAGAGCCTGTTTGGAGGTTGTTGGTTTAGACAGTTCTTTGCTTTTAGGTTTGGTTTTTTACATACTTATCTGTCCTTTTTCAAAAAGCCACTGGAATTGTGGGCTAAAGTCAGTGCTTTGCTTCCCTGGCATCCCCATCCAGGAGGAGATGAGCCTTTCAGGGAGGTAAGCACTGCAGATGTGATCTAAGCACTGTCAGGACTGCAGCGTATTTCTCTGGCTGCTCTTTACCTAGAGCAGCCTACAGCAATATCTCTATATTTATGTTCATGTGTGCATATGTTAGAGTGAGTAGTAGGAGGAAAAAATTCCCTAAGTCTGCTCACATCCCTTTCCCTGGAGAGGGGTGGTGGCAGATGTTCCTTATTTGTCCTATTGGAAGGGCTGAGCTAACTGTGGGCACGGAATCTTCTCATTGCCATGGTAATGAATGTCTTCTAGAAAATGTGGTTTATATCACATAGTTGGAGAGTGCTTTTTATTTAGATTTCCTGGAAAGGTTTTACTAAGCAGATTATTTTGACACTTGCTTTTGCTGCTGTCTGTGTCACCATATCAGAGAACCATTCACCACATTTTCCCCAAGGAAACAGTAGCACCTTTCATGGCCATGCCCAATTTATATTAACTGTTTGCAATGGCTGGTGTTCTCACTTAATTTCAGGGAAAATTTCTTCAGGATAACATATTGTTGAAGAAGTGCTGAATAATTTACAAGATTCACGTTTAATTAAAGTGAGAAAACACCAGGAATGTAAACCCATGGTACTTGCTATCCTTTTGTATTTCATACTAGTCTGACAAGCACTTGCAGAGCTTCCTCTGCAAGCATCTCTGCTCTTCAGCATTGAAAACATAATCCAAACAACTTTCCTCAACTTCATGTATATTTTTCCATGAAAAGAACCAGTTTATATTATGAAATTTATAAGCTATCATTAACTGAACATGGTTTCGATTTTTTTTTTTTTATTATTTATGGTGTTTCTCATAGCTCAGATTATGAATGATATTACATTTTGCATTACTATCACATTGGAAATATCTCCAGCTATTTAGTTAATGATCACTTAATACAGAGCAATGGCAGGGCCAATATTACCTCTTACAGCATATGAAATAAAGTAATTCTTTTTTTTTTCCCATTCTCAATTCTGCCTGTTTTGGTAAATCTTTCTCAATCCAAGGTGTAAAAATGACTTTTTTGGCATCAGATTGAGATCAAAAGTCACTTCTTGCTTTTGGCACTGTTTCCTTTATGTGACTTGGATGAATAGTTTAGTCTTGGTGGGTTAACACTCAGTTCGCAGATAACATTGTATAATTTATCTTTTATGTATTTTTAGCTAAAACAATTGTAAATTAGTGACTGTCTCAAATATTTTTGGAAAATTGAACACCATGGAAATGCAATTTTTGTCTCTTTTTGTCTTTATCATCAACTTCAAAGCTCCTCTTCTTTCACCTGTGTGTACACACACATCACTGGGATGTAATATGTGCTGAAATATACAATGTGCTGTAAAATCTATGTGAAATAAGAGTACATCAGGTGCACTGGGTCATACTTTTGAAAGGTATCTCAGTAAAGGGGAAGTGCTCTTCCCCTGCTCAATTCTCCTGGCATAGAGATGATGGGTTTTTGTTCTGATTGCTGTCTCATAGTTTAATAATGGAGGAAGATAACAAAGAAGTAAAAAATTAAAAAAACCCCACACATGGTACTGTTATTGCTATTGTTCACAGCATATACTAGAGAGAAGTCAAAAATACTGTTGGTGCTATATAAATAATTGATGTTGTAATCTTCAGGCCAGCCATCCTTTCATGAAGCAACAGTTCAGGAAGCACTGTCACTTTGTGTCTTTGGGAACACAGGTTTGTACCAGATGTGTCAAGAGACATGGAATCACTGTGAGTTTAGATATGGAGCTGTGAAGTACCACTGGAGTCGCTGCTAGCACAAAGATATTTCATAGCAGGTGACAAAGAAATGCTCCAGTATTGTTCAGTTTACAGGGGTGGTAGAGAATGACTGTGAGGTGTTGCCTAAGAGAAATAAGAGCAAAAGTCTCTGCAACATTGCCATGATCTCCACGCACATGATGATGATCAATGGGACCATACAAGATATATTGCCTTTTCAGAGCTACACTCCTGAGGGGGCCTCTGCCAAATTTTAAATTCTGCCTTTAAAGGGCTGGAAACACATTCTGCTTTAATGATGCATCATTGAGAGCAGAAAAAAATGTAGTAGTGGTAGTAGTTATGGCTCTAAGTGTGCTCTGCTAAATTTGAGAATGATCCATTATCCTTGACTACAGAGAGCTCTTTATATTCTCAGTTTTAAACTGTGCTGCATCCATGACACAAAGCAATCAAAACCAGAATAATATACTCTATGAAAAAGTGAGTGCTGGATTTTCTGAAATAACAAGTAACAGAAAACCAAATTGTAGGAACACAAACAAATGGCAGCTTTAGCATTGAAGTTACCCAGATTTTGCCAATTTCAAGTGCAGCTGTGCTATTTAAGTTTGCTTAGTTTAAAAGAAAATAATTTCCTTGAACATGGAGTTCTGCAGACATTAGAGTAGTGCAATAAATAAATAAATAAACAAGCCCAGGCAGGGAGCACAGATGCCACTAAATGTGGCAGTGTATTAAAGTTTACAGCTACTTCTTTTAGACTCTTCCCTGGGGTGCCATGTGTCAGCCTCCCGGAGAAGGAACTGCAAAGTCTGATTCACTGACGTATTAGATGACATCTGTGCTTGCTGGCTTGGATTAGGGATCCTGAATCAAAAAGAGGTTGATCTGCCTTACCAGCACTAAGCTGACACGAGGTTATACAGCTTTAGCTTGTTGGCTTTTTTATCTGGTTGTGTCGGATGCTATGAGTCAGCACTGGGTGGCTTTTTTCGCTTGGGGATTGCCTCTTTCCTGGCCAGGGTAAGAGGTGTGAAATGGGTTTGGCCATATCTGTGACTTGCAGAGGAAGAGCTCTGCATTTCACGTGTTCAGCTAAAGGAGAAATGCAGGGATAATTCACAGGTGGGAAAAGGTGGCAGCTTTTCAGGGCACCAGCTGCTTCATGTGAGGTTAGCTTGGTATAATGGTAAAAAAAGTTCCCTCTTAAGAGATCCTGTTGCCCTAAGTCCCTGTGGATCATTTTGTTTTCCAGCAGTCTATATATTAATCAGGAGCCACTGTGCCTGTGCAGCCCTTCTGCCAGTCTGCCATCATGTGGGGCAGCCCTGGCACAGGAGCTGCTGATGGAACAAGCAGTCCAAAGGCTGCTGTCCTCTGCTGCAGGAAAAGGCATTTTTCACAGTAATAAAGTGCAGAAATACTGGGAACGTGAGCTTGCTTTGGGTTAATACCATACTGCTGCTTCATGTCCCATGCTCCTTTGTAACTAAAGCCCCCTTTATATGAATGTTTATTTCAATAATTCTATTAAACATGCACTGAGCTTCCTAAATATGTGGATTCATATTCCTGGGTCCCTAATAGCTTTGACTTCTCAAACTTTCAGACAGGAGTAGGAGTACTGAGGGAAAAATTAAAATGATATCAGCTCTTCTATTTCCGTTTATTTTAGTTTAAATAATCTCTCAGGCTAGGAAAAATAAGAGGGAAAACTGTTACTTTTGGTATTTTTAAAAATTAGCTTCCACCTGACATTGCTTTCTTCTCCTAAATCACTTAAAATCTCAGTCAGGTACAGAAAGTAGAATTTCTAGCCATGATAAATAATCAAAGGGCAGCCACTTTAGTAGAACACTTTGTTTTGTTTTGTGGGTTTTTTTTTTTGTGTACCTCAACATAAGAGTTTCTATAATTGAGATATTAGCAACTAACAGGGAGTAGCCTTACTCAGGATACCAGGTGCACTGAGGCTGAATGAAGGCTGAATGAATGCTCAATGTAAATGTAAGCTAAAGGAGGCTTTTTTTTTGCTTTTTGTTTGGTTTTGGTGTGTTTTGTTTTTGTTTTTTTTTTAATTGATCACCTTCATAACTAATGACTCATTGTAACCCTTGGCATACAGTTATAACAAGGAACAAGTGGCTGCCATTACCTAATCGACATGGTGACAAATTACAGGAAGAGTCACTAGTCTTCCATCACCAGGGGACTTCAACGGGGAAAATAGCATCACCTCAAGGCTTCAGTGTAACATTTTAGGTTTTGCTCTAGATCTTCTAACCAACAACTTCCCAGTCTTTGTGATAGTTACTGCTGTGTGAGAAGCTTTAAGAGCCGTTTGTAATAAAAAGTTGTGTTTCCTTTGGTCTAATTTTGCTTTTGAGAAATTTGATAGTAATTGTAGCCTATTTGCATGTGTCTCTGAAATCTACTTATTAGATTAATGCCATAAATTAAACAGATTAAGAAAATACTTTAAATTAGCCTGCACCCAACTCAACACAAAAAAATAGCCAGCCTGAGAGACTCTCATCAGATAGAATAGTCCCAGTCCTGTTCACTCATTCTGGTGTAATGGCTGTCTCTCTGGGTCTGTTTTATAGTCCAGCAAACTGCTCATGTGCTAATTAATCATTACAAAAAGCTAGTATTTCTGCTTTTGAAATACATTACTAAAGTTTGAGATTTGGGGATAAATGAAAATTGCTGTTTTTGTCAACCGGACACAGGAGGAGCAAGCTGCCAGACATCCGTATTTTTGGCTGAGAGTATTCCACTGATGTGGTTGCTATCCAAATACAATCTGGTGCCCATCCTGACAGATACATAGCATTTGTGTGACATGGGGAAATGTCAGCTTGGGGTTCACAGCCAAAACACATTTAGCTCACAGGAGCAGAAAGCTTAGTACTCTAACCCTTCGTTCTTCAGCTAGAAATGCACTGGGCTGAGGGGAGAATGAATTACAGGGAAAGCCAAATACACACAAATATTGCTTTCACTGAAATGAGTGTGGCTGTAGGACCCCTCCCCTAAAGGAAACAGAGAACCTGCTCCTGGTGATACCGAAGGCAGGATACAACATCACAGGCTTAACGTTCAGCTGGGATGGAAATGGAAATGGGTCACGGAAAAGGAGATTTTTGCTGTAGACAATGCACTGGTGGGCACAAGGGAACTGACAGAACACAAGCCAGAAAAAGTCTTACATTTATTTACATAAGAAAATAAACCAAGGGACTTAGGAGACTTTCAGGTCTTTTGTGTGACTCCTCGCTATTGCCTTCTTCCAGCCTTGTGCGTTTTGCTTCCTCTTTTAGAAAATAGGAAGCATAAGGAAAAGCAGAAACCTCCAAATTAGAAATTTTGGGTTACTACCATATGTCCTTGGAAGAGAGACCTGCCCTTGAGGATTTCACTGGATGCTGAATGTGTGAAAAAAGGGTTTGAATCATTGAAATTCTATGTGAGTAAATGCAGGAATAGCTACTGCCTTTTTTTTTCCAAGGAAGAGAGAAAGTCTAATTACACCACTGTATCTTATTAAATTTACTATTATTTTAGAAGGATGATAGCCCTTCATTTTTTTGACAAACAAATCAGATGAAAACAACAGCAAATAGGTATTTAACTCCATGACAGCATCAGCAAATCAAGTGTGATACATCTCAGTGCAGTTTCCTTCTGCACAAAACCTTGTCTGGGTCTCTGCCTACAAAAGATGAGAAGCAGTAAAGGGAAAGCTGCATGAGCCTTCCCTAAAAGAAATGTTCCAGAGGAGAAAGGGAAGTGCAGTAATGCACCAGTCCCCAATTTCTGTGTGGTTCCCATCTTCATAATTACCTCTGTGGAAGAATCTGGCATATCTTGGCTGATTTCAGAGCTCTAGACTCACCTAACAGTGCAAATCCTAACAAACAGCAAGAGCAGCAGCTCCCCTGGCCAGGAGCCATCAGTAAGGTACATTAGTCTGGTATCAGGTACTTCCTGACACATTTTCAAGGTTCCTAAATTCAAAACAATTGAAAATTTGAAGCGTAAATCTAGAAGTAATACAAATATTAATTTAAACTGTTTAAATAGGATACTGTGCTTTGTATTTTTTCAAACTTTTTTTATACTTGGCATCATGGACAGAAACATTTGTTCCTCTTAGCAACAGAGCCTGAGACTAAAAGCTCTGCATTTCCCCTCACAGGCAGGGCCTGTCTCATTTCCTCTGCTTCTCAGGAAGCTCTTGTTCAAAACATCTAGAGCAGCTGGTATCTCTTAGCACCGAGGACTGGCTTCTTGACTGTAGATGACAGAAACATAATCAGCTTTTTGTTTTCCTATTTTTCTTCTGCAGAATACAAAAACATGATTCAAAGAACTTTCCATTTCACTGGGAAATGTAGACTCTCATGTGTGCCAAATGTCTTAAAGCCAACACCAATGCAATTATTTTTTTAGTGTTTTGTTTTTCTCTGATAATCCCTTGTGGTGTCAGGAGCTAAGAGGTCTGTTTGATATTTCTGTTCCTGCATTTGATTCAGTCCTATAACTAACAATGCCAGCATTTGAGAGAGATCTCAAACTGACCTGGAAATGCAGAAGTACTTTATCATAGCCCACAGTGAGCTTTACAAGTCCCACATGACCAAGGAAGACAAGACAGCATTTTGAAGAGCTGTGTGTTGGTCCTTTAGATGTAATTTACATCTACACAAAATTATAGAAGAGTGTAAGTAATATATCTTGCATCTCTAAAGCATGTCTGTCCTAGCATTCGGTTGCTGGTTTTGAAATTGAAAAGCTTTTGTTTAGGGCCTGAATCTTAAGCTTGAAATAGGAGTCCATGGTATTGAAGTCATCAAGGTTACTAACAGAGTACTCAGAGTGAGCAATAACTGTAGAGTGCCATCCAGTCAGGAGATTGGTCTTGGACGAATAATGGGCAAAAATTCTCACATCACTCTAAATCAGGAGTGAATTCAGGTAAATAACGAGAATTATATCTGCGAAAATTACCATGAGAAGAGAATGAGATCTGCTTTATTTACTTTTGGAACTACTCAGTGTTTGAAATGGGTATTTATGGCTATATGTGCTTGAATAGGATTTTGAATTGTCAGAATTAGTTAAAATCACTGCTTTTACTATACATAGGATGTTTTTATGGTGCACTTAATTTCTTAGTGCCGTATGTTCCTCCTTATAGAAAAACAAACAAAAAATAATTAATATAAGCCAGTTACTACAAAATGTGGCAGTTCCTTATATCTGTTTGTATATAAACATACATTGTGCAAGCCACAGAACAATAACAAGCCTTAGTAATCAGCCTAATATGAAAGTGTTTGTTAATATACCATGAAAATTAGTGTCTGTCTCTCTCTTGGAACAGCAAGACAGACATTGCAAAATTTCTGGGGAGCAAAGATGTATCACTGAAACTAGCATACTGAACTTTACCAGATCCTCTGCTCTTGTTGAAAAAGGGGTTTTTTTCTTCCCCACCCAGTCATCTTCTGCTTCACCTCCGTAAGGGGTCCTGCAGGAGGTGAAGAGAGAAATACTTTTGTCAAAATCAACCTATCCTTTCTCTAAAGATGTCACTGACACAGGGATGCATTTTGGGCACCTGGTGGAGGGATGCAGTACCCAGAGGATTTCAGTCAAAATTCCCTGTATTTTCTCAGATGGAGAAATTTAATTGCTCATATCAAAAAGCAACAGGTGTTTGTGATGAAGGAGTTAGAATTGGGCTGAATTATACCGCAATTCTATCATAAACATTAACCTACTTCTACTACCAGTATGAATAAATTGCTGCTCAGTCTGGGGCCAGGATGTTGCTGTGAATTCTTCCTGTACTTGTTTGAAATTTTCTGTATCTTGTACCTGCAAACTGGAGCATCCTGAAGGGGCTGGGAGGTGTCAGCAGTGGTTTTTTGGGGATCCCTGGGGCCCCCAGGGGGTGTTGGCACTGCCATGGCCCCACTGCCCCTACATGGGGTGCACACGGGAGGCACCTGGGATCTGCTCTCTGCAGAAGAGTTCATGGAGGCAGGAAGGGAAAAGTCAAGCTGTATTCACTGAGAGTCTTTGCTCAGTCAGGCCAATCCCAGGGAAGTCAGCAAAAGTTCTATGGTGCCCTTTGAGAATTTATTTTATCTTTTTGCATTCCACAGCAAAGGAATCAGCTTTACTTGGGTCCACTCAGCTTTTCTATCAGGGTGTGTTCAGATAAAAGCAGGGTGTTAACTCTGGCTGCACTAGAGCAAGTGGTGCTTTGGATACTGGGACACCAGTAAAAGATATAAATCCCCCTGGGAATGAGGAATGTATTTCCAACCTGTGAGAATTTTTTTGCAGCATTCTAATAGGGTCTGTTTCTGAACACTGCCCATGTTTTTAGTAACTCTGCTTTGTGATCTGTCATGTTCCCAGAGGTGGATGTGCTGCCACTGGCTTGAGGAACTGAGGAAGTTGCTGTGGAGACACTCATTTTTGTCACATTTTTCTGAACAATGTGCCTCTCAGTCTTCCTGTGTCATGTCCTAAATCTTTAAGGCCTATAGTAGATGCCTAATAGAGATATTGTCGGGGTTGATGTAGGATGTACTCTTTTCCCCTATTCTTCCATTAATAATGATAATAACCTGTCAGCACAAGGCATTTCACAGTTTTTGTCCTATTTCCTTTAGATTTTCCAAGTCTGTTTCCTGTTTGAAACCACTTTTTTTTTTAACTATGAGCTACCCAAATTGACATGACTAGCAACACCTGTTCTAGAAAGTAAAAAGAAATACTGAATCTATAGGGATGAATGTCCATTTGATCAGTGTTTATAGCACTGATCCTTTAAATTTATGGTGTGATACCTGGATGAGAATATAATGTATCTAGGATACTTATTGGTGATTACATGTAAAAAGCTGTATGACCAGATGGTGTTCACTGCAAATCCAGGAGCAAAGATGGTTTTTACTCATCTCTAATTGTGAAAAACAAAGAATGCAGCATGGAGGGCAGACTGGCTCTCTGCCCATCACTTGCCCAGTGGTTCCACTGCTGTTTCTCAGAGCTCACCAAAGATTGTCTTTTGTCTCACTGAGAAATAACTGATGTGGCTGGTTTGGATTCTGCTGGTTCATACCAGCAGTTATTTCACTACAGTGTTTTGAGCAGGGGTAAGCCCAGGCACAGAAACATCTAAATATATATAGACACAGAGACTTGAAGTCTGTCTTTCAGCTCTTTGGTGTCTTGAGTTACTCTTCTCTGTACACAAGTTGTGATCTATTTTGTTTTTTTAGGTCGACACAATTTTCCTTCTTTTTGCTGTGTGGTGGATTCCACTTTATGCCAGCTCAGAAAAATATAGCATTTCCTGAAAGGGAGGGTGTTCAGAGACCTGTATGATGCTGCTGAAATAGACCCTGCAAACCCTGCAGTGCAGGCTCGTTTCAAAAGAGGTGTGTGACAGATGGAAAAAAAAAAAGTGACATTAAGACTAATTTTTCATTTTTCATTATTAAGCACTTTCCTGGCCTTGTCTGCACTGCAAACAGAAAGCAAAAAGAACAATAAAAAAGAACAATCTCTACATTTATGTCTAGTGAACCCAAGGGTGCTAGTTTAGTGGGGAAAGAACATATTGTTTTATTTCCAAGAGTTTAAAATCCAGAGCTGTACAGGTGACATAGTGCCTTCCTTTATTTCACTTGGCTGTTTTCATTCAATATGGCTTTTAAAATTAACATTGACCTTTAGTGGTTATGAAAACATCAGTGTACAGAAGATCAAATAAAGAAATATAAAGGATGTACGGTAAATAAGTACACAAAGATGTAACAGACAGATTAACTATGATGTCCCAGTGAATAAAACTCAGAGTAGCATTTCCTGCTGGGGACTGGCTCCTCAGCACTTTACCTTGCTGCTGGATACAGCAGATGCAGTTTAGTCTATATGGTATCCATCATTCCCATTGCACTTAGGAAAACTTGTCTCAAAAAACCAGCTTTATAATTGCTTTTTAAAAAAATTAGTTTCCTGATGATGCTTAAGTTATTTAGTGTATAAGGGTACAGCAAATAAAACTGAGTGGCTGGACAATAAAATGGCAGGTGAAATTCAGTGTGAGCAAATATAAACATGGGAAAGAGCCACTGCCTTTGCTGTAAGTTGCTTCTCTTGGCTTCAGGATGTATCTGCTGGGCCTCTTCTGTCTGATCCAAACCTCTGCAACCCCAGTAGAGGTATTTGCCATCTATGGAACGGGATATGCATGTTCACAAAACACTGGAGGTACAGGCTTTTAGGCTGATTTTGAAGAGTAATTTCAATGGTTAGCAATCAAAATGTCTTACTGGATATCTGAGGAGACATGAGCAGTATTTTTAGATCTGCCATGTCTTCCTTCTATGGATATTGCACATTAGTTGAATTGCAGCTCAATGATTCCTCAAGCTAAACTTCAAAAAGGAAATTGCCCCAATTCTTAATAGTTTGATATAAGAATTTAACAATAACATACAAAAATTTAATACATAAGGCATACAAAAATATATGTGTTTATGGAGAAAAATCCTGGATTCTGGAGGAAATGCCATTGGCATTAGATGGATAAAATTATACTTCACTGTGTCTTCATGGACTGTACTACAATATTGTTTTCTCCTGATTCTAACGGCAGCTTTCAGTTTTACCATTGGAAGAAATAGCCTAAATAATATCAGTCTTGGCTCTTAAATGAAATATAGAGGGTTATATGTAGACCTTTGGCATCTGAAGTGTGAATTGAAGGAGGACTGAACAAAGAGAATATAGAGAGTTTTTTCCAGGAGAATGCATTTTCAGACTTGCAAAGAACAGAATTTTGAGTCTTAGAAATTCCTAAATGCCTGTGCTGACTGCTGGATTTTAACTTACTTTATGTACACATTACCTCAAAATTGCAGGTATAAAATGTGAGTTCTGAATTGCTGTGTGGAAATAATGAGTGTTTCACACCTTCCCATGAGTCCTCAACCAAGCATTTGCATGGAGAAGGTTCAGTGGGTCTGCAGGGAGCCAGCCCAGCTTGGGCAGCTCCAGGGGGAGCCTGGGGAGACAGAGATGTGTCAGTGCTGCACTTGGAGCTCGTGGAGGCTGCCCAAAAATGCAGCATCTCTGGATTCAGCCTGACAGGTGTTCAGATAACAGGAGTGCAGGTAGGACAAATACAGAGCTATGAAGAAAAATTGCATGGGCTTATTGTAAAGTTAATTCATGTTCAAATCCAAGTGGATTTTACCTCATTTGGTTAAAAATCTTTTGTTTGGGGGACAGAGATTAGATGCAGCTATTGGTTGAGAAAATTCTTTCTTAATGTTAGCACAAGAATGATTCCTAATCATTCAAGGCAGATTAGGAATAAGCATCAAGTAAGATAATTCTCATATGAGGAACTCTGAATCCACAGAATGTATTGTTTGGTGGTGCTACCTGTGATTTGAACCATGCCCTGATATCTCTACTTGTTTTTTGCTGCATATCAGGCCCTACTCTATTATAAAGCAGCACATTCCCACTGCTGCTTTCCAAGCACTTGCTGACAGTTACCAGAATAGTCCAGAGCTGCTCTGAGCAAGGGATGCTTTTCTGAAGGAGTCTCTTTCTGTGGGAAGCTTCAGCAGGAGCTGAAGGCAGAATGTCCTTGTGTGGTTGCCCAGGATGAGGGCAGGGATGTTGCTCTGCCAAACACGCACCATAATTCATGCACGAAAACCATTGCATGGATATTTTTGAAAACGTATGAAAAATATATGTGCAATATGTCACTTTTCCAGGCGTGGGGCCAGCATACTGAGTTCTTCTGGGCTTTTGTCTTCTGCAGAACACCAGGAATTAGAACAGCAAAGGCAAAACAACAGGGAAAAAAAAAAGATAAAAAATGAAGAAAAGGAAAGAGGGAAAAAGGAAAAACAAGGGAAGAAGGATATATTTTTTGGCATCTTAATCTTTGCATATCTTCAAGCTAAGGCCTCTCTTCTTGAGACTGCACTGTGCTCTTCCTTGGTGTGGAGTATGTGGTCAAGCACTTTGCTAAGGATTCAACTATGTGCAGCTGAATTGAATTCCCCTTCATGTTGATTTTAATCTAATTACAGTCACGGTGCGTGTTAATTGCAACCTGCCTGCTGTGCCAGGTCTTGGCATGCTCTGCATGTGGGGACATCCAGCTGGAGATGGTTTTCATGGAGTTGATTTTCAGCCTGGACCTTTTTGTTGCTCTGCAAGAGCATGGAACTGCTGTGTGGAATGTGGATACTTGCTCAGAAATTTTTGGAGTGAAGTTAATATGTGCAGACAACATCCTGCTAACAGAGGTTACCCAGCCCTTTTCTGGTAAAGAAGACTTTTTAAAATTTTTATAAACTGTGTCAAATGTCTTTGACTTTCATAGAAGGTGTTTGATATTTAACTGGAAGCTCCTGGGTTTACAAAAAAGCCACAGTTCTTTCTCCCGTGTATTTCAGTTAACTGGGTTATAAGCTCTTACAACTTGCTGTTTCTCTTCCACATTCCTGTATTCCCCAAGAAAATTATGGTATCTACCCTAATTAATATGTGAATATGAAACTCTCTGAAGAGCTAAAACTCAATTTAGCCCGAGTGGCAGCAGTAACACTGCAATGCTACATAAAACACACAGTGCAGAGCAGCAATCCCAGTGTGAAGGGAACTGCTGAGCTCCCATCCCACCCATACCCTGTGGGACATCCCCCAGTGGCACTGGGGACAGCTGAACTGAAGGAAATAGCTGGAGAAGTAAAATTTTAATAGTGTTGTCTGACTGTTTTTTAATTTCTCATGCTATTCCAAGTTGAGAGCCAATGGATTTGCCATCCTGCCCTCCAGAATTAGAAACTGTGAGATTTAAGGCTGCCCACTGAACCTTAATTCTTCCCCCAGCCTCTCTGGTCCAATTTCTAGCTCCTCACTAGTATCCTGGGTTGGTGGTGCTGCTTGCAGCAGAGAAGTTGCCCACAGAAATGACAGAGGGAATATTTCTCAGGCCTCTCTAATTCTGGCATGTGCTAACTTTCAATTGGGTGACTTTGCTGCGTCCTTTAACATAGCTATTTTTGTGTGTGTATAAATTAAAAATAGTTCTATAGAAATAACTTTTAAACCCTGGAGTATTTAATAGCAAGCAATTCCTTTTTATAAAAAATTTATAACAACTTATAAAATGTAATCAACAGAGAATTGTGCCCCCGCTTTTGAATTCTTTAGATGGTTTTAAAAATAATACTTTAAGGATGTTGGAAATGGCAGCATGAAGTGTTTCTTTCCTGTTGAATAGCTACTAAAATAAATTATTCCAACTGTATTAAAAATATGAAAAGCCTACCACTGTTACATATACTTGAGCTGTGTGAAAGCACCTCTGTTTGATGGGATAATTGCTCTGGCATATATAAACATAATTTATTTTACTGTGATTTAAATATTAAACACCAAAGTTGTTCAAAATGAAGTCCTAATGATATAGTGCTTCACTATGCCTGCAGTCAGAGGTGTTCGAGTCAGTTTATAAGAAATGTTAAATATTAGGGTTTTATTTTACCTTTATTTGATGTTGCTTCTTATTTTCAGTAAGCAGTAAACACTATAGTAGAGGCTCAATGCAAAGAAGCTGTTAAAATCTATAAATTTGAAAAGGATGACAAATTGTGGAATGTCGTTTGAAATGCTCTTTATGCATTTTAGACAAAATACTAAGTCTGTTGTGTCCAGATAAAACTTGGTTTAAAGAACTTTACATAATCACTAGAGGTGGCAAAAATGTCAACTGGTTTTAATAGTTTTAGGGAAATCAGCTTATTTTTCCCCAACCAATATTTTCTAGGAAAATTGATGATGGGGCTTTTTTTGAGATGTCAAAAGGCGAAAGATACCATTTCGTTTCAATTTCTTCATAAGGAAGCATAAAAACGGTGGCCAGAATGAAAATAACTGTTAAAATATTTGAGATCCCAAGCAATGTTTCAATTCAAGGCAAAATAAAAAATATAAATAAATAATCTTTTTGCTAAAATCTCTCTACTGAACTCATGTCACAGAAGTCTCATCCTTGTCAAACAGAGCAGTTGGGTAGAACAAATCCTGGCATTACACTCCTGAGTCTTTGTGGAGAGCCACAGGGTAAATCTGCAGCAATGGAACAGCTTTCCACAGCTGGGATGTCTGATTATGTGCTGTGCTGCAAAAATCACAACCACACTGTGCTTAAATGTGGTAACAGGATAAAGCTGTATAGAAAGCCAGATGTAGATAACCAATACAAACACTCTGCCATAACAAAACATTTAATTTCCCTTCACATGTAAAAATGTCTTGCTTTTAGAACATGCATATTTGTAAATAATGAATTTTAATGATGAATGCTAATGACTGTAGAACAAAACAAGACTCTGGAAGTTCAGAACTATATTCTAAGCAGAGCATGTTGGCTTTAATATAAGGCACATTTTATATATTTCTTGTGCAACTAAACTTTGCAGTACTACTGCCCTTCTTCTCCTGTCATCCATTATCTCCTTAATTCTCTGTGGATTAAGGATGATTTACATACTTGGTACATCTGACATGGGTTAGAAAAATATGTTCTGCAGTCTTGACCAGTGTAGGGTTCCAAGGAAATGCCTTCTTTGGGGCCATAAATGAATAGTTGAAAACTGAGATTTAACAAACTGTTGCTTTCTCCTCTTACACTTCTCTCTGGGAAGGGAAACTGTTTCAAGACAGTCTTTCCAAAGCCTGCTCTTCAAACTTGTTTTCTATGCATTAAAAAAACCCCAAACTCAATACCAAATTCCAAAGCCCCACCAAAGGTTAAAGAATAATCATGTTTTGTCTAGCAGTGCTGTCACTTCAGCATTGCAGAGCACAATTTCCCCTTAAAAACTGTTTCACATTCCTTTTACAGGTTGTTCCAACATGAATATATTGTGAAGGGGGCCCTGCTAACCCTTGTTGGCTGCAGCACTTCCCAGGGAGTCAGCATGAACATGCTGCAGACCAGCCCTGCTCACAGGGGTGTGAATGAGAGTCTGCCACAACTCTTAGAGTCAAACTCTCACAAATTCTGTATTTTCCTTAAATTGTTTCCTTAAATTGTATTTTCCTTAAATATGTGGTAATATATATGTCTATTTACACTGGTCCTGCCAACTCCCTGCCCCCAAGATATGATAGGATGGGCTTTTCTGTTCTTTTCAGTTTCTGCTGTTTGTTCGTGTGTATTTCCTTCCTCTCCCATTCCAGCAGGCTGGTATCAGCAAGATCAGGAATTGTGCTACAGCTGTCCTTGGCCTTTGTTATCAGGCCAAAAATAACATCAGCACCATGTGGTGATGCCAAGATTGTAGCAAGCTACAGTGACATATGTTTTGTTGAGAAATTGATGCTGTGACTCTGAATAACAATAATAATAATAATAATAGTTGTTTGGCTGGTGCTGGTGGTGATTGCACAGGAGAGGAGGGCTGCTCTGCATCCTTCAGAACTCCCTGGGTGTAGAACGAGCTTGTCACTGTTGGGATCTCGGTTTGCATTTAGAAATCTCCTTGTGAAATGCAAAACTGGTATCAATCTTTGTAAATACAATCTAGGCCAGTTCCCAATTGGCATCATCACAGAGCCAAATCACGCTGGGAGAACTGGTACAGATCATTGCCTTTGGCCAGAGTAGGGCTTCCATGTACAGTGGTGGAGCCTGAGGAACCTGGGTTACTTAACAATAACATATAAATATGAAAAAAATAATTTCAAGCACTCCATTGCCCTGAGAAGACAGAGGTAGAGAGAATGCATCCAACAGGCTGCACTGATTCAAGTCAGTGGAGACTGGCTGTTAGTTTGTTGTGTGTCAGAGGATGCTACATATCTGGACTGCTCCTCCAGGGTTTCTGTTCTGACCTGAGGTAAGACTTGAGCACTGCTTGCTGCTCAGTAATGCTTCAAACACCAGGAAAGTGCTCACTGGAGTGAGTTACTCACTGGACAGGTTCACTGCTTGCCTCTTCACTGCTCAGAGCAGACTTTTGGGGCTGCTTGTCAAGCCCCTGCTATTTATGCCAGCAAACACCAGAAAGTTTGTAGTTTGCTGATAATCCACTTACCATCCTGGCTGTTAAAAGCTAAGAGAAAAACGGAAAAAAGTGTGAGGTGTTGACATCAGAGGGTATTTGTAATAATGAGTAATATGGTACAGAGATGGTATAGCTTAGCTACCATCCCTCTGCTGCATTATTTTAGTGGCTACGTCTAGCAGTCTACTAGCTGTGACACATTTTATGGTTTATCATAAAAATGAAAGTGTCTCTATTACCTCTAGCCGGAATCTGGATGATGCATAAAAACCGAAGCAAGGGAGTTCATGTTAGGAATGATACAAAAGCCATTTTTAGAGTGCCATGACAAGTATGGCTCATGCAGCAGGGCCTCCTGCAGGCTGTGGCTTCCCATGTGCACAGCCCCAAAGCTGAGTCCCCTCTGAGCTTCCCCAGGGAAGGGCAAGCTCTGGGCTGGGTAAGGCAGCAAACCATTTGCAGATTGAGTGTAGCAAAAAGTGTTAGTCACTTCTGATAGGAACATGCAATCACTTCATATCTAAATAAGCTGTGAATTTGTATTCTGTCTTCACTTTGCTGCATTCTTTAGTTCTTCCTACTTTCAGAAGCTATTATAAAGTCATTGAGAAGAAGAAGGAAAAATTTTCTTTCTGGTCAAGTATTAAACATACCAGTACAATAACTTGTATTTGACAATGAACAAACTTTCCAAGGAATTTTAAATGCTAAATTTAAAAAAAAAAATCTTCAGTTGCTTCTCTTCAAGTCATGATTAGCTTAAATGGGCTCCTCATACACTGGAGTCTTAGAAGAATGTTAAAAGGAGGGGAAAGATGCTGACTAAAGCAGGTCAACTTGATTAGAAATAATCTTTTTGGGTTTTATTTTTTACCTCTGTGTAACTCTTGTGGGAAGTGTATTAATGAAAACCAGGAACTTTCTGGCTTAGCAGACATGTGATATAGAGAAACAAATATCAAGGAGATCCTCTGGGATTATCCTCAGCTGTGGTAAATTGGAATAGCTCTCTCAAAGTTGTTCTAAATTATAACAACTGAGACTCTGCTCCTTGTCCTTTGCTTACTTGGCACAGCAAAGTTTTGTTTTGTTAAGTAATAAGAAACTTATTAGTAAAATAAAGAATTTTTAAAATGTTTACATCTCTTCTCTGTAGTCAGTGGACCAAAAAAGTTGTGTCGAAAGTCACAAAATAGAACAGGCAAGAAATTTTGAAGCTCAGAGAGAAGAAAAATGTCTTGTTAGTAGTTCTCCTTTTCCTTTACTGTCGAAAAGGAAATATTACAGATGAGATGCTGATGGGGACCATAAAACTCCCAAACCAGGATGCTGAGCTGAGATGCATCAGGCTTAGAGCTGCATAAATCCTGAAAGAATGCTTGTTGTGGGAAATGGTCCATCTAGACATAATGTTTTAATTTAAAACAAATTACTGATACAGGGAGAAGTGAACTTGAGGATTTTCTACAAGGATCCCTATGTCTGCAGTTCTGTGTCTAAAGTTGGCAGATTTTTATTAGGAATATATCTGAAACACAAGGTACAGGATTGCTTTGCACAAATTCTTGGCTGGCTTCCAAGGCAGATTACTTCTCCCAACATTTGTATCTTTCTTCTCATATAATGTAACAACAAAGCATTAATCATGCAAATATCAATATTTAATGATTATGTGGTTAAAGCCTGCAAAGCACTTTTGAGATAAAAAGTGCTCTATAAATCCAACTGTAGGATATTCACTCCTTGCCTTATCTTAGTTGGATACAGAAGGGCTGAGAACCAGTTTATGTTATCTGGAAAGGCAGATGCCTGATGCTTCTGATACCAAGAGTAAAATATTCATTCTAAACCTACTGAGCTCTGTGACAGTCTTTTCTTTCTCTTCAACCTGCTTTTGAAGTTTGCACTATTAGAAATATTTGTGTGGTAATGAGGATACTGCTCAAACCTCAAAATATACTAATTAGGTAAAAAACCAGGACTGGGAACATTTGGCCAGCTAATTAAAATGTCATAATTGGTGCTGCAGAAACCATTGTTACTTCATACAATTATAGAAATGAAGATCTACTGTCTAATGAGGGACTGAGAAAAGAGGATTATGGTAGAAAAGTAAGAAGTTGAGTGCAAGCTTTCCCTGCACATCAGCATTGCTAAAATCCCCCTCAACAGGGCCCTTTTTAAGTGATGAATGAGTCACAGTCACCTTTCCTAAAACACCTCCTTTTTTATTGAAAAGTTTCTGTTGGACAAGATAGCAAAATTTAAATGGCAACTTATGAAACCACTGCTGGATGTTGCAGAAGGTTGTGTACATGAGTGTTCTGCTGAGTTTGGCCATAAGCACTCACTGGCTGAGGTGAACTCCTCAGAACAAAGACGTTTATCCCAAGTCTCCCTTGCTCCTTTTACTTTCTGTGTCTGTGTTATGGGAAGTGCTCAGGTTCAAGTAGGAGATAAAACACACCAAAAGTTGTTTCCTTAAGTGTCATTTTTGCCAGCATCATTCTCACTTGTCTGCTGGCGTGTAGGAACTTTCTCAGCCATTAAAACATTTGAGGAGAAAATATTCTGTTCATATATTCTTGGAGAGGTTTATTTAGCAGGATCCTAGATTTTGCAATGTAGAAGAGGTCGTGTTCTCACTAAAAATCTCTATTTAAAAACCTTTCCCTACCAGCAAACAATATTGAAACATACTATACAAAATACTTAAATGTGTTGACATTTGAGTTTATGCACAAATCTTCCCAAATAATCTGAAAGTTTTGCTGAAGAGATATGGGTGTATTTTAAACCAGGCCTGTCAAAATGATGAAGTCTCTATCAAATTGTATGTACAACAAACCTCTTCCACACGAGGAGGGTAAATGAGAACACTGTGGCCATTTGTGCAGGGGTTTCAGACTCAAAGTTGCCTGGATGGGGGAATGTCTGGAACCCTGACAAAGCACAGTCCAAGCTGATAGAAGGGAAGATTACAGATAGCAATAGGATCTGGCAGCTCAAAGTCAAAACTAGTAGGGGATATCCAGACACTGCAGAATACAGAGGTGGAAAAAACCTGTGAGGCGGTTCAGTGAGGGAAGAGCAGGATTGTCTTGGAGGGCTGGAGAGCAGTTTGTGTCCTCAGGTGTTTCCAACAGCAAGCTCAAAATGTGGCCTTGGTGGAGACTGATCCACTGCCACCTCCAGAGCAAGATTGTGCACATTTACTTACAGAAAGATGATAGCACAAAAGGAGACTATTTACTCAAGTCTTCCATGAGTAGAAGCACAGATTTATTTTTAATTTTTTTGTTTCCTAAGTGTGATTGGAAAAAAAGTTATCTTTTGATGAAACAGTGTTGAAATTCATTTCAACCTGACAAATAAGGGAACATAGCAGAGAAGGCAGGTAAGGTTTAGTTTATTTAAGTTGGATTAAAAATAGGGTCTGAAATTTGTTGAGTGACATAATTTCCTCATGGTTTGCAGACACCAGCTGGAGACTAGCTAGGATAGTGGAGAAAACCTGTCAGGCACCTCAGTACAGGCAGCTAAGACTCCTGCTGAAACCAATGGGGAAGAAAAGCACCCAAATCAGAGAGTTCTCTCCATGTGTAACACTCAGTGTTTTAAAGGCAGGATACTGATTATTGTCTGGTACGACCCAGGGCTGTTGTCAGTTGGTTATAATTAGCTTCAGGCTCTTCTCCATGCTCAGAACTCATGCTCTGGGTGTGGGAAGCTATTTAAATCTATTTACATAATTTTGGTACATTTTTCTTAAAATATTTCTCTGTGATTGAAGAACTCTTCCCTGGGTTGTCCCTTGCTAGAGCTATATTTGCAATTTTAGTGAAAGCTAGATTTCAAGGGGAAAGGAAAGGCCCCCAGTGTGGCACTGGGCTGATGGAGGTTCCCTGGGGGCAGGTGAAGTGGCACAGCCCTTCCTCAGGTGCCAGCCTGAGTGGGAGCAGTGCCAGCCCACATCATTCTGCATCAGTCTCCCCATCCACCCTGAGCACTCCTTGTGCCACAAAAGCATTTCCCCCTTGAACAGGAAACTTTGAAAACTTTTGATTTTTTAAAAGTTGGGGCCCTGTGGGAAAGACAGTCTGTCATTTAGTTATGCTGAAAAAGAGAGGAAAGGAATATGGCATTGATAACAAGGTGTGAGGTATAAAGAAACAATGAGCAATTAAAAAAACCCAAAATAACTTTTGCTTGGATTTTTCCTCAAAATTTGGAGTAATTTGCCACATCTTTTAAACAGTCGGGTGCATTAGCATACTGAAAAGAGTGTAACCCCACATCTTCTTGATGCCTCTTGGAGTAAACAGCAATGTACTGTGTTTAGAGACTTTAGACTGAATGAGTTTGCTTCATTCAGAGATATTACTTTAAAAGTGATCTTTGCTATGTTTTTTGGTATACTGTACTTCTGAACTGGCACTCAGAATAATGTATGCTTTATAAGGGAAATAATTTTGTTATAGGCTGACATTGGCTAGAAAGTAAAATTAGGAGAGCTGGAGTGAGACAGAAGAGTAAAAAGATATATTTGGTTCATCAGGGGATGTGCAGTTATGGGACAAAGGAGGACACATTTGGGATTCAATTCAGGCTCAGGGTTACAAACGCTCCCTTCTAATCAGAAGCATACAGGTGAGAGACATGCTTTGTGTCTTGTGCCTCCCATCAGAACAGATTCAGGTGCATGCATAATGCATTAGGCAAGTACCAGCACTGATGCAGAATAATCCATAAAATATGAAGCTGATGTTATGAATAATTAAAGCACAAACACACTCAGAAACACCTGCATGCAGCTAATAGGATGGGTTGGACTTGGCCTGTAAGAAATGTAGAATTGAAGCTGTCCCTCCTCCCCCTTGGTGCCCCTTGGGCTCTGTGTGGAGCCTGCCACAGGACACAGCTGGGGACCCCTCTGGAGCTCCAGACCCCTCTTTGGGAAGGGACTGAACACTGTGACTTTTCTTGGCCACAGTTGCAGAGTGGCCTGGAACCTGCTTTCTTTGAGAGAAATTGCCAAACTGTTTCTTGTTATAATATTGAAAAGGCTGAACTTTCAGCCTCCTGTTAAGTAAATGCCAGTTTTGTTTAGAGATGGTGCGGAAAGATGAAATATTTAGCTTTTATCAATAATGTACCCTCAAGTAACAGTTCCTACATCGACACATAATCTGTGACAAACTTTCACAGATCCCCTGATGCATTTGAGGCAAGCTCGAGGGTTTTTTTAACTTGTAGGAGATGAATAGCTTCTGATGTTCCCTGCAGAGAAGGGAAAGAGCAGGGCAAGAACTGAGCTAAGAGGATCAGCAGCAGAGAAGGTCATATAAATTATTACTGCTTGTATGGATACCCTCTGAGGTGGTGTTGCTGTTCTTGCTTAATACTTTTATGATCTCAGTGGAGATCCTGGGTCTTTTAGAGAAGACACTGAGCACAGAGCAGGGCAAAATATCCAGGTCCGAAAGCATTTGTTTGAAATAAGGGCAAAAAAAGAGTGAGATCTTTTCTGAAGTTAAATGGCCATATTTTTTTGCATGAGTAAAGCTGGGGAATATATAAAGACACCTGGCAGAGATTGATTGCAATTTTATCTGAAACAGGAGAAAAAGCTTCTCTCATCTTAGGCAGCTTCCAAAAAATATCTCTGTAAGAATGATTTGAATGGAATGGAAAATAATATTTGGATTGTAGTCACATTTTATGGCTCTGCACAGCTCACACTACAGCATATTTTAGTTTTTGTATTTATATTTCTAGGTTTTTATACTGCTGCTCTGATGAAGGAGCACTAGCTGTGTGCCCAGCAATCTTATATTGTTGTTATTTAAAATATCTTGTTTGGTCTGATGTGTTGGATCTGAGGAAAGTCCTTCTGTACTTTTATTTGTCAAATAGAGACTGTGTTTTACTGAAAACACAGAGCTTTCAAAGTAACAGAATCACAGTGCTCTTCCTGGATCACACAGAGTGTGGGCTAAAGGGATACAGTACTCAAGGGACAGAGTGGAGAGAATATAGGTGAAACCAGAGAACCCATGGGTCTGTGAGTCTGCATCAGCTAAAGAGACAAAGCTCCAAGAGTCCCACAAACCCAGCCCTTACAGGGACACTTTGGATGGTGTTTTTGCCTACAAGAGGAACAGTTTTCCTCTGGTTTCAAAACACTGAATTAATTTCTAGTTTTGCCATAAGGCTTCCTGTCTAATGCTGTTGCATGTTTTCATTCCCTGCTCTCAATTGATAGACCTGGAGTGTGTTCCTATTTAAATTAGGCTATAGGCATTAGACAAAAATAAGTCATTTTTCAGTTAATTCTAGAACTAGGACAACAGCCCCTTTGGAAAATGCTTCCTTTATGAAAATAGTACTCAAATGAGCCTGACAAAGCACAAAATGATTATGTGTGATTCTCTAGATTGTTTTACCAGCTTAGTTTGCAGAACCAGAAGTTCTGAAATAGTTTTTGGCTGATGTCTTGCGTCAAACCTCAAGAAATCACCATTTGTCTTTATCTCTTGAGGTTAGGCTAAGTGCTGAAATTTTTTAGCATGATTTGCTGCCAGTTTATATCCAGTGACTCTTCCTTTGCATCTAGAAGCCATTAGATCCTGGGATGCCTTGGGTTCTCCACCGACCTCAGATTTAATAAGGTAGAATTGAGGAAAATCTTCAGATACCACCAACTCTTTGCTATTTAAGGGAAAAACTAAACCCAACAAGCACCCTAAACCCAAAGAACCCCGTATATTAATAAGGAGAAAAATGAACTATTTCTGTGTTCTTCCCCTGATTTTTCAGTTCAGCATCATTTTCACTGTGGTAATTAATGTTCATATCCATGGCACTCTTCCTTTCCTACTCCAGAACTGAAGGAGCTGCAGTGGCACTGGGACATGGACAACAATAATTATGCATACAGGGCCTTTCCCACTGGCAGATTGAAGACTGTCATGCCCTTCATTATTTTTCAACTTATTTTTTTAGGCAGTGAATTTTCTCTTAATTCTGTCCTCCTGACAGGGACGAACAAATTTTAAAGCGTAGGTTCACAGAATATAGAATATCTTTCAACTCTGGGCTTCTAGGAAAGTGTTCCTTTGTCACAAACCACTATAGAGCTTCACAGACTTCCTGTGAGCTGAGCTGATGTAAAGCCTATATTTTCCTTAATAATTGCTGAGGACTTAGAAAATAAATGACTATTAAGAAATAACAAAATATATTTACTGTCACCCAGTCACAACAAATGACTATGCAAGTACACATTCTAGCAAGAATAAGGGCTTTTCCTAAAACTACTTTAGCCTTTTATTTTGTTTTTAATTATGGCTTTACATTAAATCCAAGACCTTTTTATGCTTCAAACCTGCTTTAAAAAAAGACCAATGTGGTGCTGCTGAATTGTGCCGTAAGCACTTTAATATTGAAAAGTAATGCTGTATATGTACAGCAACTGCTGGAGGTGCAGGTAAAATAGGAATGCTTGTGAATTATTTTTCCTATTTAGTAGAGAATTGAAAAATGACATGTTTCAGTCCTGCAACCTCTAAGAAAGAACCTGCAAGCAAAGTCGTGCATATTTTAACCTTCAGAGCCACACTTCTTGCAAGATCCACACTGTCAGACTGACCATGCACTTGATGGATACTCTAATGATTTTGGTCACATTATCCAATTCTGTGGAATGGCCTCAAAGACACTGATGATACCTACAATTAACCCTTGAGATGTATAGATGGGTCTCTTGGTGACTCATTTTGTTTGAAGGACTTACAAACCTGCTGCAGTGGGAATCTTGTACAACGTATACAGGCTGTTCTGCTGCTAATGCTGTCCACATGGTTCCAAAATAGACCTTGCCAAATCATTAAATGGATCTTGCAGAGCACTGAATTTTAATTGCTCTGGGGATACTGAGAGACAACAGTATTGATTGACTAACTTTATGTAAGTTTATTAAGAGCTGTTAATCTAATATCTAATTAAGGGATTTTGTTTTACTTTTTTGCATGATATCTCTGTGATTTTATTAATGATATTTTAAATATCTCTTCTCTAATAATTTACATGCACCAAAAGGGAATTAAAAGAATTAACTTGAACTGAAATATTTTCCCTCTAGGGCCAACTTTTCAAACATGGTAGTTTCAGACAGCCAAATTCAGTTAGCCACAAAGAGGTGGTGAGATGCAGAAGACCTGAAAGGTGAGAGGTTGACTGTTCATGTCAAAGATTACACTGTGAGAAGGGGTAGGATGAGGTGGCATTGAGCAGGATGGGTTTTTTTGTCTGCTGTAAGCTTTTCCCCATAAAATCCCCTTGCAGATGAAGGTAACCTAATGAAGGGACAAACAAACATGGAGTTGAGGTGGTGGGATGCTCTGCTGAGAGTGGGGTGGGAGTGAGAAAGATGCAACAATTACTTTGAAAAGAACAACTGCGTCCTGCCAAAATGACTTTCTGTCCTGCAGAACCTCCACATTACAGAGTGTGATCCTGTGAAAAAATAAATTTTAACATTAGTGTCAGTGGATCAGAATTTGTCATCTGCCCCTGTATGTATCCCTGTGGCTCCTGATGGGGACAGAGCAGACTAGAGAAAATGGTGAAGATTTCTCCTTTTTTTTTGTGTGCATGCGCCCCAAATCAGAACAAGATTGGTTAGTTTTGAATTTAATTTGCAAGGAGGTTCTGCGGACAATAGGAATTTGTCTAGGAGGAGGAGGAGAAAGAGCTGATCAGGTAGTTTAAGAGAGTATGTTCTCTAGCTCTGGAATTTTTCTGCTGAAAAATGTGACATTACTGGATATTCTTGAGATACAAATTACTACTGTGATGCATATGCCATGGGTGGATACCATGCTACACTGAGTCTACCAGCAGTTTTAATGAAAAGGTATAAAATAAAATAAATTTCAGACCATTTCAGGGAGAATATTTTCCCTGTGAAAACTGTGGTAAAGGACACAGAAATGTCAGAGAGAGTGAATTTAAAGAGGGGATGCAAAGCTACAGAACCACTTATGGCTCACATTACTGGGAAAGGACATATTTTGCATAGCCCATGGCACAAATAAAGTATGAGGCTAAATCCCATGGGCAAAGTGCTGGAGAGCCATTAATAAATGACCATTTCCACACAACATATGGCACGACTGGCACAAGGCAAGTAACAAGTGATGAGAAGGTTGGCATATACAACTTATTTGTTAATTGTTATAAGAGAGTAAGCTAAGAGATATTTTGTACAAGATATACAGCACTAACCTTTGGTTTGAAGGACTTAGTCTGTAAATAGCTGAACAAAAAAATTCAACAGCTTTAAGTACTGCATTTCAAGTAGAAAATGGTGGTCAGCAAAGGCAAACTCAGAATTTGTGTCAGTCATCTCATTGCATCAGTTGGGACTTTTGTAAATATACAGAAAACATCCTGACCTGACACCTTGGTAATCAGGACACTGATACGTGAAAGAAGTGATTGAAAAATAACTTATTATTTGTATACCAATTATTTAAAAACAATTTGAACTTAGTAAGATGTGTCAGTGAAAATGCGCCTACTTTTAAACCTGCTTGAAATAATAAGTCGGAGGTATCAAGGGTATCATCAGTATCAAGGGTATCATCCTGTGCAAGTCTGATCAATTAAATATCTATAGAGGAGAAAGCCCAGCTCTGAGTGCTGTTAGTGCCTAGGAAGGCACGTCTCGTAGGGAGGTTTATTGAAATTCATATGGACACTGGTTCCCATCCTCAGGCTGCCTCCAAAATGTGGCATTCAATTCCAAAACCTTTCTAGTTTGTCTCCACTAAGAAATGTCCCTGATGACCAGACATGCCAAGATTTAATAATCAGCCTTGGACAGAAATAAAGCAAATGCATAAATCCCAGAAAGAGCAAAGTGAGTCTTGTGGTTCCTACCACGAGAGGCTTCCTACGGCAATTTTAAATTGTGTTTGTATGCAGAAGTGTTAGTTATTAGCTTTTCCTCTGATCTTTTAAGTCATCATGGTTTTTGATCACAGGATTCCAAACATTTTACTCTGCCGAAAATTGGTCCCTTACTTAATTAATGAAAGTAGATTAAAGCTTGGGCTGCAAGGATAGTGATAATGTCACAAGAAAAAAAAAAGAGATGTTATTTACATCATGTTTGCATCCTGGGTAAATAGGCAAAATGTAAAAAACACAAGGATAGTTCCCACCATCTGCAATTTTGTGGGAAAAAAGCTGATAATTAGCAGAGTGCAGTCTGAGCTAGGTACATCTGTGTGTATTTCTATTAAATGTTCTATAGGCTATTTCAATAAAATGCTTCAAATGACTGTCTATTTTCATGGTACACAAGTCTCAATAAATACCCAGAAGAGTAAATGAGTTTTTCAAAAGGAAGGTGCCATGCTCACTTAGCATGGATTTAATTTTTGTAGAAAGAGATGAGCTAAGTAGCAGCAATTTCACCTACTGAATTGATAGCACTTAGGAAGTTTTAATTGTAGATGGTAAAATTCCTCTTAGCTCCTGGCTCTGTTACTCTTGGATACAGCATTGCAGGATACAGGGTCTGCTCCAACCACCCCTGCAAACTGTAATGAGGAAAAATGCATTAAAATTATTCTGCTAGTTTAGCATATATCATGTTTTTCCTGAAGAAAAAAAAAAAAAAAATCCCCAACACCCTGGGCACTAAAACAGTCATGGCATGAAATCAATTTTGTAAATGTCAAGACATCGGACTGGAATTTTCCAGGGAGTCTAAGCGCATTAGCAGCTCAAATCCCATTGAAAACCTACCATATATACTCTGGACAAATTACAGAAACAGCAGATCTGTAAAAACAGCTGCCCTGGCAATGTGGAATATTCCTTGGAGAGGAGCCCTGGGGCTGGGGTCAGCCACAGAGTGGGGTTGCAGGGAGGGCACCTCACTCCTCTCCAAAGTGATTGGAGATTATTTTATGTGTCCTTCCCCACAGTGCAGGATGTTGGAGGGATGTTGCCCTCCCCACAGGGCTAGATGTAGCTGCAGCCTCAATTTACCCTTCCAGCAGTTAGGTAGAAGTGGATGTAGAGAGAGAGAAATGTCGTGTGCCCATTTAAAGCTTCCTGGGCAAATAGGCAGGATAAATATGAAAATATTTCTCTAAAAACAACGGCACTGACCCTTCACCTGACACTCAGCCACGTTCCTCCAAAGCAGTTAAGTGAGGAGAGTATGGGCAATTCACACTGTCTGCCTTTCAGTATTCTATCAGCAGAAAGATTTTTCCCTGGGATACTGCCTATCTTCCCTTCAGCAGTATTTAAAATGTGGTCTGAGCAAAACCCCAGCATCCTCTTTTTCTCAAAAATGCATATTTGTATATATAAAAATACACATATGTATATATACAAAGAACTTCTTTTTAACCCCTTGAAATTAGTCATAAAATTATGATGATGATGCTTTGAATTTGTATTTTACCAAGAGCTGTAGCTCAAGTGTTTCTAACTCTGGTTCTTCCTTTAAACAAAGTTCTCACCTCTGGCTGCATCTGCTGAGTTTCATGCACTGGCTGGTACCTGACATCAGAGAGAGCAGGGACACACTTGAATGTGTGCTTGCATTTATTCAGATATTGAAAGTGAATCTTCTCTTCCACCTCCCAGGCACCTGGGGATTTCAGAAATGAGCTCATACCCTTTGTAGGCAGCAGTATAGCCTTGTTCAAATCCTTCCAGCCTTCAAGTTGCACTGAAACAAAAGCTGATCAGCACTTTACTTTTACTTAAAGCATACCAACATCTCAAGCAGTGTTTGGTAGTCTTTGATTATACTTCACTGATTACTGCTGAGAAAGTGCAATTGCAAATGGCAAGGAAATAAAGTTTCAGGCTTGCATTGCAGCAGATTTTAAACATCAGCTTGAGAAGTGCAGTGTTAGCTCTTTGCATGGAGAATACTGCTAAAAGAAATGTTATTTTCTCTAGTTTTGTTATTGCCCTAAAATTTTTCTCATTTCTCAGAAGAAGAAGGCATAATTCTGATTTCAGTGAAATGCATCTGCTGAGGTTGATTGTCTCTCAGCGCTATTGTTCACTCAGTTTCCAGTTTATTATTGGATGTGTCCCAAAGAAACATTTTGTGCAATTTGTTTAGTAACTTCATGAAGAAATTCTGTTTATGCAGGTTCTTAGTTCATCTCCCGTTAGCATCTGAAGGCTGGACCTTTATTCCTGTTATGATTTGTGCCACAAAAAAAAATATATTTGAGAACATACATATTTACATATTCTGCTTCCCATTCCTACAGTGATGTTATGTTTTACTGGAGTTGAAAATGTTATTTAAAAGGATGGTAGGATTAATATTTGCACTTTTGCTGTTGTAATGAGCAAGTGGAATAGTGAAGTGTGCCTGTGACATGTTGGCAAAGGGAATGTACAGGCCATGTGTGCACACACAATTTAAATACAAGAACTTTATCACATGACTTTTCATCTAAACCCATAACCAGTTTATTTGATCTCCATTAATTGCTTCTATAGATTTAGGTAACAAATGCCCCTGAAACAGTTAACAGGAAGAATAAGTTTGTTATTGAAGTTTGTATTGCCATGGCTTCTTCTTCATCCCTGAAACAGTTTTTTTGGTTCTGCTATAAGGTAAAATCCTATGTGTGCTGGGTAAAGAAGAGGTAAAGTTGCTGGTTTTGTGTGCTGAATGATTTATAAAAGTTGTTAAATGTAACAAGCAAAGGCAGAATACAGTGGTAGCTGTAGTGTAAAAATATTACCAAATGATATAACTGTCAAATTAATTAAATTCAGTGTGACATAAATTAAGCAGAGTTGTATGCAAATAGGTGTTCAGGCACTTAGCTGCTTGGTTGTAACCAATATGTCCAACTGATGCCAAGTAACTATTTCAGGATAAAAAGCAGCATTTGCATTTGTTAACCATGAGGTTAACAGAGCTGAAATTGTGTTTGTGGAAATTTGGCCTAAGTTGTCCATATAAATTAAAAATACTACCTGTTCTTCATAACAATCCTTTCTGTTCTGGATTGTGGGCTTGTATAAATTAGTGTAAATCCATGGAAACCAAATATATATCCTAAGGAGTGTTGGCTGTGAGGAGTGTGGACATGGAGTGTTTCTATCACCAGCTTTTACAGACATTCTTGACACATCTAACTGGTAACAAATCTCTCAAGCTCCATCCTAAGCTGTTTTTTTTTTCCCACTGTCACTATTTCTAAAGCTGTGCCTTCCTGCTGGCTGGAAACACATTTCAGGTGTCTAATCTAAATTACTGCAGTCCTTTGCTCCTCTGACAGTATTTTCCTCTGGCTGCTATCACCTTCTTAGCCTTCACTTTGTCACATTTGCTCTGTGTAAGTGAGGATCTCCTTTCTTCTGGTTGCCACTGGTGTTTCCTCTGTAACAGTTGGATGTTCTCTTTCTCAGTGCCAAAACCATTTATATTGGTATGATGCTGTATTGTCTACTCAGCTTGAATATTGTGATTTGTAGCATTACCCCACAGCTCTTTGAAGAATTGGGTTTGTTGACACTAGACATTCATGTGAAAATCATCATCCTGCCTTGTGAAGAACATCAGCCCAGTGAAAGACCTAATGGCACAGGCAATCAAAACACATTTTTTTCTTTTTGATAGCAAACCCACAGTGTTTTACTACTGCAATAATTATATTAACAGAGCTAGCTATAACCTGTTTTAGAAGCTGACATTTATTTGATTAAAATGAAACAAAATCTTTTGTTATTTTCCTGTTTGTCACTGCTAGAAAATTGTTCATATTCTAGGAGAGACCAAGAGGAAATGTGAGAAAATATGAGAGGCATGGATGGAGAGAATTAGCAGTAATGGCAAGTAGATTCATGATTCCTAAGGTTGTTTTGGCAGTTCAGAGAATTCATCTCTGACTAGAGGAGATGGCTGTCAGACTGCACCTGCAAAGCTTTTCTTTTGGAGGACAGGTATGTCATGACTTTGGAGGACATGTCAGCTGTGTTTTCTAACACACAGCATAAAAATGGAAGTGGTTCAGTACATAGCTCTGTAGTGACCCCAGATGCTTACAAAATATTTTATTTGAACAGGGGAACATTAACTACTTGAAAAGCATGGGAAAGTCACTAAGAAGTTGAGTAAATGTCAACATTAGATATTCCCAGAACAATGGGTCTTCAAGCCTGTTTAATTTTCTGTACTAACAAGACAGGAAATGTCACATATCTAAAGTTTTTTGATAGTCTCTCCTGTGAGCTCTTGTAAGCAAGATAGAGGAATACAGTTTGATAACAATATAGTGAAATGAGGTCAAGACTTATTGTGAAATGAGCCTCAGAGAACAATTATAAGTGATTGTCAGGATAGGAAGGCTGTAACATGCAAGTGCCCCAGTGGGCTGCCCAGGTACTACTCAGTGTTCTCTTTAGCAGCCTGCAGCAAAGGCAGAGTCTGTTCATTAAATCTGCAGATGATATTAATGTGAGAGCCTGTATGAAGAAGATTTAACATTTAGGAAAAGCTTGAAGAGTGGAAGAACTAGTTTGCAATTCTGTTAAGGGTAAATAAAAAGAGCTAGACTTGGGTACAGGTGATTATCAGTGCCCCAGGCTGGGGAACAGCAGGGTGGGCAGGTGCTCTGGGGAAGGGATGTGAAGGGCCCTGGGTGAATCACAGGTCAGAGGGGATCACAGGAGTCTTAGCAGAGCTCATAGTGGGAACTTCAGGTAGCAAATTACATCTATGAAATCATCCTTCCCTCTCCAGCAACTAGTAAGGGACCTCATCTGCCAGTCCCTCACCTGGTCATGAAAAAGTGGGCATTGCTGAAAGAGTATCTGCATGCCTATATTTATATTAATTTCCTATTAGACACCTGTTTTGTAAAATGCTTTTGCTAAGATCTAATCTTCAAGAAAGAGAACCCAAAAATTTTAAGCCGAGCTGCATCAAACATTTCAGATAATAAATCTGAGGGAAAGGTTTCCCTCAAAGATGTATGGACTGTCATATCTCAGTATGAGTAAATTTTCTACATCAAAAGGAATTGAGATTTCTGTTTTGCCTATCCCAAGGACTTGGGATTTCTGTGTTTTCTACACCAGACAAACATTAAAATATTAAACATTGCTTGGGAGAATCACATGCAGGTGAAAATGATCCATGATCTTTACCTTAAAGTCACCGTTCAAAATTCTGAACCTTGCTTACTTTAAACTGATGAGCCGGTCATTATTTTTATCTTATTTCTTCTTATCACTGATATTTTTCCTCCAAGTGTGGATTTTATTGTTCAGTTTCTTTGTAGTATCAATTATAAAAGTCTTTCCCTGGGGCTTATATCATTATTTTAACAGATTTTCTTGCACATAACTATCTTGTTATCCAAGAAAGTTGTTCAGGTTCACAGAAGACGAAGGAATCAAAGGTATGCTCGAGACACATGGTTGTTTTCAAACTTGTACCTAAGTCCTTGCCCTGCTTTGCCCAAGAGAGGGCATGGGAGTGTTCCTCAAGGACAGCACCAGAGCAGAGTTATCCTGGGTCACAGACTCGCAGGGCTTGCTGTGCTCCTCGGAGCTGCACACCCCGTGCTCACTGCCTGCATCCCTCTGGGGGAAATGGTCTGTCTCACACAGGAACACCTGCAGCAGCTGCACCAGTGTGAATCCAGAAGCTTTTAGAGGGTCAGCCAGTATTTATAAAAGCACCTACTCTAAATATAATTAAACTCATTTAGTTAAGCACCTGCAACCTGCACCTCAAGAGCACAGCCTCCTTGGTGATCCCTGTGTGTGCTGACTAATAAAAATGATAATTTGTGAGAGTTTCAGACAGAGGTAAACAGTCAAATGTCAGTCAAACATTTCCAGCTGTAGGAAGATGAGCACAAGAGATGACATGGTCAGAACACCACGCTGGCCCTGGGGGCACAAGGGCTGAGGGGCACGGGAGGAATTGTGGCCAGTGCTTAACTACAAAGGTTGTAGCATTTGCCAAACATGTATTTATTTGTATTTGAAGTGGTATTTGGACTGAGCTCTTTGGGCTAGAACTGCAAATAGGTTAGGGACAGTAATGCTGATGGCTGTAATTTCTCTATTTTTGCCTTGTATAGGTAAGGCTAATTCGGTTATAGGACAAAATAAGGTTTCCAAGGAACTTCTGTGACTGTAGACTTGGATCTAATTTAATGTTATGATTTTATTCACAGTCTATGTGATATTTGTTACCTGCCATTGATGCTTTTGGAAAGTGACAAAGTAGTTTAAGTGCTCCTCCAATATTTGCAGAAGCTGAGTTCTTTGCAGGAGGGAGCTGAGGGCCCTGCTGGAGGCCATGGTAGGAAGATTATGGATTGCAGAGTTTAATCTGTCTCTTTTCACACATCATGCACCAACTACAGACCCTGCCTACGGACATTTTTTTTTTGTTTCTATGTCAGAATTAAAAAAAAAAAAAAATCCGAGAATGCTCTGTAACATAAGGAATAAGGTCATAGAAAAGATGGTCCTTTTTATATCTCTGCTACTGTCATGCTGTGCAGCCCTGGGTAAATGAGATTTTCTCTCTGTTCCCTTCCCTTGACTTTTAAAATGGGCAGGGTCCTGGGAGCAGGGACTGTGTCCCTGACCTTCTATTACATGGACCCCTTAAACACACTTTTGAATTTTCCACTGCATTAGCCCGCATGAGAATCATGCACTACCCTACACTTGATTGCAAACTGAGATTTAAGTCAGTAAAGAAACAGCAGTCATTAAACTGAGAAATAAAGACAGAAGTAAACATTTCTGTTTCTCAGAAATTAACCAGGTAAAATTATTGTTCTATTTAGAGTTTACAGATTACAATGCAATTGACAGTTGAAAAACTTGTAGACTTTTAAATATAGTTAAATATTCCAATAAAACACTCTAAATGAGGGCTATTTAATTTAAATGGGATTTGCTTATCTTTTCTTTCATGGTCTAGTGGCTTCAGAGCCTGACATTTCTTTCAATATAGTGGAACTGTGGCAGGAAAAAGCATAGTGCTGCAGTGGATAAAAGCTTCTCTTGTTTCCCAATGAGGTTTTGTTGCCAAGAAGCTCTGAAAGAGCTTGGGAAAGGACAGAGGAAGGAAATGATTAGGGATGAAAAAAACCACCCAAAACCAATATGAGGGTAGTTACCATAAATTACTTCATCCATTAGAAGTCGAAACAACATCTTCACCACCACTAGTAGTGAGAATTTTCCTGCTTAAGAGTTCCTTGTTTTATTGTTGTTTTCCTTGATGATTATTGCTGCAAGGTTTGTGGATGTTTGGAATCCACTGGGAAGTGTGTTATTGAAGCAGATCACCTGTGCTTCTGAGGCAGCTGCTGTCCACTAGTGCTGTTTAACTCAACATGAAACCCTGCTGGCTGACTCTTTGAACAATTTCTCTTTTTGGCTAGCCTGCAAAACATCATTTACCCTGAATCAACACACACATTGCATATGTGAGTCTGCAAGAGTCACTAGAAAGGAAAATAATTCTTTTGCCTTTTGAGTTCAGGGCAAAACCATTTTAAGAATATTATTATTTAAAATATGTACAAGTGGTTAGATGATCAGGATTCTGGCTTTGATCAGCAAATATTCCCTGGCCTTGTGCTTCTTTCGGTCTCCTGAAATTTAAACTACAACTAGAACCCCAGGGGCTCCCCAAGGGCATGATTCAACCTGGAGCCTTCTGTTAGAGCCCTCAGGAGCTCAGCCTGGGGCTCCCCGGGGATCTGCGCTCAGCTGCTGACGACACTGGAGGCTGAGGCTGTAATACTCAGGTCTCCTCTCCGCGTATTTGGATTTCATTAAAGAAATGGCTAGACAGAAACTGATTGGAACATCTTGATGTGAACAAGCAGATTTTGTCACTATAATGCCCAGCAGAAACTGTAAATTGTTTGTTGCGTGCATTAGGAGATGAATGCTGGCAAATGCCAGCTGTGAATTCATAAGGGAAATAGAAATATCTGCTTTTCTGGCCAGATGTCAAATCCCTTTCTTGGATCACGTATCAGCTTTAAAGAGAAGATGCACTGGTTTTGAATTCAGACCTAATATCTGGAGAAGAGACACGTAAGGATGTTTTTTAAGCATTTGAGAATTGCCAGGTGGGTTCTGCTGTGAGCTGTACTCCAACACAATTCTGGGCTACTGATTTTATATATCTGGAGTGCCTGAGGGAGGAAATATAAAAAGGTTTCGAATAAATTATCTCTTGCCTACAAGTAACAAATGCAGGAAGGGGACTCCAAAGAGAAATATTTCCATACTGATGTTGCTTTAAGAAGTGTAAAGATAAAAGAGATTTTAAAAACAAAAAACTGGAAAAAACAGCTATAGTCTTTCAAAATGTTGGTATCTGTGGGAACAGCAAGAGGAAGCAGAAAGGCACCAAAACCCCAGGAAAATGTTCCAGTGTTCAGAAAATTCAGTGTGATTGGAAACTCCAGCATTGCACCAAGCAGTGCATGAGACTGGGCAGGGACACGCCACTCATCCTTACAGCAGTGTCCCATGGTGGATGGATAGTGTCTCCACAAGACAATCAGTTTAGGAACAACAAATTTTCTGGCTGACAGAAGGAAATTTGCTGTTCTTCTACACAGTCACACATCCCATCTAAAGGTGCATGTCCTGAATAAATGTAGAATTACTCCTCAGAGCACAGCTTTTCCTCCAAGAGCTGCAATGACCAGGCAGGGTGTCCCACACTGCAGGGGGAAGTGCAGTGAACCCCATCTCCCAGGGGGAATGGGGCTAAAAATCCCCCCACCCACCAGTGTGGCTGCATGGGAGGCACCTGGCTCTGCTTCCAGCAGCAGTGAGTCAAAGCAGGAGAGAGATTATGGAAGAAATACACGAGATGCCAGAATGTATGGATAGCACCTTACTGAAAACTGGATTTAGGGCCAGAGCTGGTTATGCTGTATTCATTTTCATGGTATGTTACATTATTTTTAATTTTTTTAGTTAGGGAGCAGGTTTTAGAGCAAAGGGAACTGATTGTCACAGTGAATGTAAGGCTAAACCACCACCTCTGAAAAGGGCTCTTTTCCCACACCTCTGCTTGAAGCAGCATATGGGAGAGAAGTTGGAATTTTATGGGATTTTTTTATCTCTTCTTTTTTCTATTTTTATCATTGGCAATGAAAGTGATTCACAGATTTGGCAGGCAGAAGTCAATTGGGGCCATTGCTATTTTCGGCCTTAAAAAATTATCTCACGATATCAAGAACATAAACTAAATACACATTTTCTCTTTTGGAAAGTGTCAAAGGTTCAAAGACATACAAATGTGTATCACTTCTCCATGTAGATTTTGTAAGGCTTGAGCATATTTTGCTAGCAAAAGGAAAATTTAGAAAAGGGGCTGTATGTTTAACTGATGAATCTGTCTGGGAACTCCATGGGAAGTTGTTTGCATTTAACAGGTTCTATTCATAGGAGTTCTAAAAAAAAACCCCTTGTAAACCTTTAGGTTTGAGTGAGTGACTGCGTGGTACTTGGATGCCAGTTGGGGTTAAACCATGACGTATTACATTTTTTGTCTAGTGGATTTTGATCCTTTCTTCTTTTTTTTTTTTCCAGGCTGAATATGCATAAACATGTCACAGTTTTGAGAAAATTAGGTTTTTAAATCACATATATTAAGGTAATATTGTTTCTGGATAATTTTTTGTGTGGGGATTCAAACTCTTATCTGATTTTAAAATAGTTGTCATTGACTGGAAAAAGACTTATTCTGAAGACCAAATTTCAAACTGAATGTCTATTACTGTATAAAAATTGTCTAGTTGTATTAATTTCTTTTGGTATAACAGCAAATTTAGGGGAAAATAGTACGCATGGAAATGTGAAATCTAGTCTATGTAATTTTCCACTGATACAAAAGATGCATTTCCTTTCTGGAAAAACTGCTGTCAGCAATATTTTATACCTGAATATTGAGGTGAAGAACGTAAACAGGCCAAACTTATGTAAAATCAGAGACTGTTAAATAATGAATAGTCATGCACTCCCTGATGTCTTGCCATCAAAACATTTGTGATTTTTTCTTATTTTCACTACTTGTTTCAGTTCTTGTGAAGAGCCGTGGAAGGAATATTCACAATATTGTCCTCAAGCTGAATGCTGGCTTTGTCTGTGTAACATTTGTTAAAGTGGGCTTAGGAACACTTCCCTGAGGTGCCAAGTGCCCTATAGTGCTTCAATTCCATTGACTCTTTGTTCTGTGGAATCAAAGCTTCTCCAAGACCTATAAATCCCCGTGTTCATCAGACACCTCTGCTCCTTGCCCATTGGAAGGGATACCTGCTGAAGTTGTCTGCCTGGTCTAAAATCAGAGGAGAGAGGCTGAGTTGCATCATGCTCTGGCTGAGCTCTGCAGGTGCTGGGGGATGATCCCTTAAAACTGTCTGCCATGGGCACCTGCGGAGGATTTCTGACCTGGGAGCCTCCCACAAGGCAAAACCAGTTTGCCCCCAACAGCTGCCTTCCCCTCCCATTTAATGATGCATGATGGACCTCAGAGGAGGTGAGACCATGAGCGAATAAGGTGGGACTGTTTTATTAAAATGTTTGATCTTTGCTGTGGAGTCATCACTGTAGGATCCCTCCATCTAGAGAATTGTGTGTTTTGAATCTCACCAAGAGCCATTTTACCTTGCAGAAATGCCAGAATAAATATACATGTTATGAAGGTGCAGCTAAGGCAGGGATCTAGCTCATACTGTTATCTTGCTCTATTTTGGAAATACTACAGTAGTGAGCCAGGCCCTTTATTTTTTATTTGTAATGTTTCCAGCTTGAGCTGGCATTTTGTTACAAAATAAAATCTAGCTGAGTCAAAAAAATCCAAAAACCCTTGGCTTGCTGGTAACTGTAAATAGATACTACTTAATGTGGAACATTGCAACCGAATGCTTGTAGGCATTCACACTCAATTCGTGTTTAATTAATGACATCATAAAAACAACTAAAACTCAAAGTTTCTGTTTTAAATATATTCTGAGATATAGGAGTGAACAGGTGTAGAATACCAGCTATTTGCAGACTGCACAAAAGGCTTTCCTTCTAAATCTGCTAAGGGTTATTGATTATTTCTGTTTCCCCTGTTCAAATGGCATCTTCTCATTTTTGGCTATACGCAGGTACCATATGCTCAAAGAGCTGATGGGCTTCACTGTGTTTGTCTCAATGTTATTGATTCACAGCTTTATAAATACATATTATATTGTTGGCTTTTTGCAAGTATTAAGAGAAATGCTATATGTATAATGTTAAAATGGCTTTGCTGTATGGATATAGTTTTTACTTCTGCTATTAACAAAAGTTAGGCATTGTGGTAATAGCTGATATTGTGTGCTTGGACTGTCTGCTTGGTTGGGATAACATCCAGTGAACAGGTGATGGGGACCCTACTGCTGACATGTCAATTATCAACACCCACCTTCTGTGGAAAGCATGAACCAAAGCCCAAACTGAAGGTGAGCATGAGGATGGATTAAGACCACAGCCAAGAAACATGCATGCTCTAAAAAGGACCCAAGGGGGAGTGGCCATGCTAAACACTTCCTGGAAAACGTAAACTAGATTGTGGAAAAGTTTGACTATGCATGATGGTCTATGATTATGCGACAGGCTGATGCAATGCAAAAGGTATTTAAGGGGTACCTCCAAGATAGTAGGTGTGCTCTTGGCTGAATGCCAAGCACCTGGCCATTAAAACTTTGCTTTTTGTTTGTCTCTTACTGTCTTTTATTAAACTTTTTAAATTTTGCTGGGAAAGTGAACCTTGTTTTTCACAACAGAATTGTAAAACAGCAGTGTCTGAAGAATCATGTTGGAAACTTTGTGGATTTGAATTTCAGACTCTGGTAGTTTTAGTGTACTTATCAATTTACTAAACCTCAAATTTATAACGACAAAAATATTAACTTCTAAAATTCTTTGTAATACTGAAAAGTTTCCATTTGTAAGAACAAAAACAAACAAACGAAAGGTTCACTTTAGACTACTCAAATTACACAGTTCAGTAAATGAGGTTGTAAATGCCCTTTTTCTCTGTTTCATTATACTGCTGATGTCTAAGTGAAGTCTAAGGTCCCAGCTTGTTTTCCTCTGGATGATTCTCTTCCTCTGTCCATTGTCAAGCTGTCTCCTCCCCTGTGGGCAGGCACTTAGACAGCCAGAGGATCTGTCCCAGAGGAGCAGGACAGGTCTGTGGCAGGCTGAGGGCAGTGGCACCAGCTCTGTGTGCAGGCAGGTCAGCCAGGCCAGCACTGTGGGCACAGGGCCATGGACGTGGTCTCTTGTAGGAGCTCAGGATGCCAGTTTTGAGCCTGGCAGTGGTAGGAATCACAAGCACCAGCTTCATTCTCTGCTTCTGGCCTCTTCCTACCCTCTGTGCGTGGAGGGATGGTCCCAAGTGGGGCCTGATGCTGCCAGCATTGGGTGTGTGGAGCACTGAATGGTTCCCCAAGTCCTGAGCTGCCCTCTCTCTAGTGGCTGCCACCACCTCTGGGGCAGAGGGAGCTGCAGCAGAAGCTCAAGGAACCCCTCAGTGGGATCAGGATTCTCACCATGCCTCCTGTCAGCACTGGCCTGGCATGGGCACCCACCTGGCCCCAAACCCACCCCTGCTCTGGCTGCTGCGCTCTGCCAGCACAGCCATTTGCCAGGCCACGTGGGGGATGAGGCTGGGGAAGGGATCCAGGATAAAAATAAGCCGGATCTGGCTCATCAGCTCGTCCTTCTGTGGGCTGAGCAGGAGTCGGGGCTGGCGGGAGGAGATGAAGCAGCAGCTCGCGATGGCGATGCCGCGGAGGGGACGGGTGTGACAGGGTGACTGCCACCAGCTGCTGGGACAGCGTGGCACCACCCGGGCAGCTGGGGCCTCGATGCACATGGCATCCTTGGCAGGGCGTTCACCACAGCACAGGGAATTTCTGTCCTTCAGCAGCACGAATTAACGATTCTTAACAAATCATGGTCCCTTACACCAAGCACTGAGAACGGCCTGCTTCCAATTTGCAATTTTTTCCTTCCAAAGGCATGCAGACAATTAGACTGGAACCACCTCAGAAGCTGAAGGGTGAAAGACGTTGGGAACTTCAGAAACTTTGTGATCCTTTGTTTGAGTTATATTGCAAAATCCTGCACACTGCATGCAAGTGCCTTGCTCCCTACAAGAGCCTCTGTTGTTAGCATGCATAACAGGTCCACCAGTAGTTGGAGAAAGTAGCAAAAAAAATTGAAACCCATGAGAATTTTCATTTTCTGATAGCTGAGGTTGCCCTAGCTGAATTAGCATTTCAGAACTTACACTGGGATAATCCATGCAGCAGTTAATTTCAATGTTTTACTACTGTAGCAGTGTAAATCCTAGTAAATTAATTTCTATAATGCTTGAGAAGATTTTTTTAGACATTTCCTTTCTCATTCATATTTAATAGACTCTGAAAATCTGCATTAGGACATCTATGTAAATTTCTTGGTTTTTTTACTTGTGAGCAAAGGCAACTATTGATATTTAAACAGAAGGTTACAAAGAAATTGGTGATATTTATCCAACCATATTCTAACTGACAGACCTCTTTTCCTTAGGTGGATTCTCTCCAATTCTGTTTTTAAAATACCTACTTGCTCACTTGAGACTGGTGTTCATGGCCAAATAATCTAAATCTTGAAGGGCATGTACTTTAAATAATATTTTGATGTAGTGCCTCTGTTTTTTCTTTTTGATTTAACAAATCAGGAATTTTGCAGAAACAGAGGTTAGAAGAAACTTTTCTGCTGAGCTCTGTTTATAACTTCTTGCTAAATGTGCTGTCTTGAAGAAGCTGCAGTCTCCACTGGGATGCAGCTGTGATTGCAAGAGGAAAAGAAGGAATTCAAAGATCTGCACTGATCATCAATCACAGCGATGCCTGTGCATAGCACCATAAGAGAACCATCCTACTTATACCCTATTTTTCTTATAAATTTATCCATGATGTGCCTGAAAAAGGGACAATTAAAAAAATTTAAAATAACTACCTGGTGTAGTTATATCCAATATATTTCCACACTGATTTTTAATTCTTACATTTCAGTCTCCCAGCTCAGGCAGAGTTATAATTGTGCATCACACTCACCTTGTTCCTGCTCAGACAAAAGCAACATAATGTCAGTGAAATATTTTGGAGGCAGAATATAAAACTTGTAGATGTAAATTACTTAAAAAGAAAATGAAGCAAAGTAGAGTGCCTTAGGATGAATATTTAAAAGTTAAAAAATGTCTTTCTCCTGCAAAGTCATAAACTCTACATTTTACTTTCATAACTCCATTTATCCAATTATTCTAGCTTGAAACTGCTAAAATCTGCAGAGAACCCTTAAAACTTCATTTCAGATCCATTCCTGTGCAGTGTTACTGAACATGAGAACTGCAGAACATTTTTCTGCAGAGAATGACCAAACCTCTTGGGGCAGAAATATTTGCTACTGATAAACAAAGCTGCATGCACCATCTTCACAATATTTTAGTTTTTTAGTGTTTCTAATGGTGAAAAGTATTGTTAACCACCTTCTACTTGTGTTGTGCCTTAGTTAACCCCCTGGGAAAGATGTGATGGGATGTGATGCCTCTCCAGGGGTGCAGGGGTGAGAGAGAGGGGATTTGTGATTGGGAAAGAGGGTATAGAGAGAGGCAAAATCATGACAAAGAAGTTTGCAGCTGGTAGGAACAGGCTAAGAGACGAGATTCATGAGCAGGACTGGACTAAGTTAATTTACAAAGAAGGAAAAATTGACAGTATTTCAAGGGATCAAATAGGAAATCCAGGAAAATTCTTCTCCTGATATCAGTGGATAAGCCTGCAAGCACAAAAAAATGGATAGCAGGGAGTAAGGCTTGAGAAACTTATGCATTTTTTTCCCATTGTAATGGATTCACAGGATTGGGGATTTATTATGAAAAGTTAATTGTAAAAATTGTTGTAAAAAAATAGATATTATTTACTAAGTTTCAAAAAAGAATGATAGTCTGAAGAGTTGATCTAATTTAATAGCTATTGTCCAAAGCTATAGAGAATAACACACTGACATCAACAAGGTAAGAAATGCTCTACTCAGCATTCTAGCAAGAGAGACTGACTTCTCTGGCTCTCCTCAACTGGTTGCCCCAATAAAAGTCTTTGCAGGAAAAAAGAAAAAGCATAGACAGGCATTTATGCAGGATGAATGCTCATGAAGATGGACTATACACTAAAATTTACATACTGTCAGTCACAGGGCTCACCAGAGGAGACTACTTATATTCTCTTCAAACGGTGCTATGATATAGGACTTTCTGTACATTTTTGTAATGTACCTTTTGAAATGTGTTGTCAAAAAGAATAATTGTTTGGCAAACCTTCTGAAAAGATAATACTCTCAAAAATTCCACTCCTTATGGAGAGTTTAATGAAAGTCTTTATTGACCCAATTTAACTAACCTTTGTACTTTCCCCTTTTATTGATTAAATTTTCAATAGAAAACATTACAGCTGGTGGTCAGTGGTTGTAATCTAGAAATGAATTTTTCCCAGGCTGCATAGCTCAGAGGTGTCCCTGCCATCCATGCTGTCTGTCTCTGCAGTAGATGTGGTACTTGGGTATAATGTTGTTAAAAAAACATTTCATAGAAACTTTGATTGCTTTGTAAATGGGGAAGAGACTGTCAGGGCCCTGAGGGCACTAATGCGCTTTCTTTGCCCTGAGCAGCCTCAGCTGGATCCCCCAGCTGGTGTGCTCCAGCTGGGCTTGGGTTTGAGTGTGCTGCCCTGGGATTTGTGTCTCCAGCCTTGTCTCCTGAGAGGCTCTTTGGGATTCCTGAACTGACCCAAGATCTGTTCTTTCTCTTGGTGCGTCTGCTGAGGGCATCCTTAGGGTGGCCCTACTCGTGCTACTCCCAACAAAAGTGACGTGCCAGAAAAGGGGTCAGCTAGGATGGTTTATAGGGTGTAAAGAAATGGAAATGAGAAGGGAAAGAGTTGTTCCCACCTGAATAGGTAGGATAGCCTTAAGTACTGAAAGGAAATGAAAAATCTAAAATGCTCAGCTGCTGGGGAAAAAGAAAATGGAAAGCAGCAACTGATGACCCAAGGACTCTCCAAGGACTGAGACAGGGTCCTCACTGCTTAAGGCTTGTTGCAATGGAGACAGGAATAGGACTGGAAAGTCATGCTGAAACAACAGTAACTGTGTATTCCTGCACAGCAAAAGACTGTATGGGAACTGACCAGAGCATGATGTGTAGAACTATTCAAGTAATTCTCAGTAGGGTTATGGGGGACCAAATACTAGTCTTGAGGGGAAGGAGAAGGATGGAGTAGGTGCTGAGTCCAAACCAATGCTATCAATTTGACTTAGAGCACAGTGAGCATGCTCTGCCTGGCTGGACACTGAGCTGTACTGATACTTACATATACAAGATGTAAGAAGAAAAAAAAGGAGATTAGAAGAAAAATGGAGCACGGGGGAGCAGAGGAATGCAGTAAGAGAATAAAACCAGTTTTATTTGAGAATAAAAAAAGAAACAGGCAGACATATAGTTGGTGCAGAGAAAAGGTAGCAATATAAATACCTTCACTTGTGTGACTCATTTGCTCTTTCTTTGCTGGCAGATTGTGCTTTAATTATGTCTCTGTGAATCAAATAGTGGTGAAGCGTATGTATTTGAAATACAGAGATGTAGATAATTACTAAAGAGGTTCCAGTGTCCTACAGCCACCCCTTTGCATCTGCTTCCCATTGTGGTATTTAGTATAACTAGAAACATCACTGGGCTTAGTTTTGGGTGTTGTTGACCAAATGTTGAATTTTCCCTGCCAAAGCTCAGGTACTGCACTGGCAGCTCTGCCAAGTCAAACATCTGTGGCTGATTTCCCAGTGTGTGTGTTTGATACCACTGGATGTAAAGAGAAAACTCTTCTATTTGCTGAAACATCACGTTGAATGATTTATGGCAGACAAATAAAGATGTATATGTGAGACTCTATAAGTAGGACTGGTGTCAAAGGACAATATTGAAGGGAAGAAAATGATTGCAAATTTTTAATTAATTTTGTTTATTTATGCACACAAACCTTGAAATATTAATGGAGAACGCATAACTAATTGATGGGTTCATATAAGTTTTCATTATCTTTATGCTGAGATAGGCAGGAAAGTCATTTGAGAAAAGGTACAGGCACATTACAGCCAAAAAACCTGCTGTAAGTCAGGCCTGGAGCTGCCCAACTGCTGGGAGTGACTGAGCATCCCTTTCCCAGAGCAACTCCCAGGACTTTCCTTGAGCCTTATGGGTCTTCTCCTGGTCTGATCAACCTTGATATCAAATGATGGCTCAGTTTTTCATCTCCTATTTAAAGCAATGCATTGAAAGTATGCTTTTTTAAGCAGTTTAACAGCTGACATAAAAACTGATTCATATCTCAAGGGCAAATAGAAAACTATTAATATAGGGTATTAAAACTCTGATATATTTTAATGCCTGAGTCATGATTTTTGTGAGTGCTGGGATTGCCAGCAGACACTTGTCTGAGTTTTGGAACAGACTCGCTGGAGGGTGCAGGAGGTGGCATGCATTAGCAGAGTGGGAAGCAGCATTGAACAAGGGCCTCTTTTTTCCTAAGTTAAGAATTTTTCCTTTTAGAATAGGAAAAGTAGGCAGAAGGGGAAGAGTTAAAAAGATTGAACTGCTAGGAATACCATCTTAATTCTACTTCTATTTAATTTGGATGAGTTCTGGCAGGGCAGCCAAGCTCAAGGCCTCTGTGCTGGATGTCCCCAGCTTGCTTTCCTCAGGCTGCCTGAGCTCACTGCACTGAAGGTATCAAAACCCCCTGAACCATAAGCCTCCCATGAATGCCAGTCTGCAAAGAAATACCTGTGTTTCCATATTTCTGTGCTGGGAGAGAACACTGCTGAACCCCCAGAAGATCTCTATGGACTGTGACAAACCCACTGATGCTCTCCAGCCTCCTCTTTAGCTGTTTTCCATTTTTGGCAGTACCCACTCTGGCACAGATCAATCCACATGCCTATTTTCTTTAACCCAGACACTCTTCCTGTTGAATGGGGTCCCAGTGTCTGTATTTCCAGCTGAAGGAGAGCAAGAAATACCTTCAGTTTTCCTGCAGGCTACTGTCCCTGTTGACCTTTTCAGCTTCTGAATCTTTAGCTCTCCCCTATTCTCTGATGTTGGGCATAAATAATTAAAAGTCTGGGGAGAAAAGAACACATCAGTGGTTTTAAATGCCACCGCTGCATTGATGATAATTTTAAGATTTGCATATCTCTGGATTTGGTTTGGTTTGGTTTATTTTTTGTTTCTTAAGCTATCCTATTAAAAGGACAACTAGGACAGTGCACTGGTGGTCAGGAGGCTCATTTCTCTACCAGCACCATATCAGCCTTCCCATAGTCAACACCTCCTTTCCCCTGTTGATAAAACTAGCTGATAGTTCTGTACCAAATCTTGCCAGCAAAGGCCTTAGGGAGCTATAATATCAGAAACTGCTTCCTCCTGATGCTTTTGATACTGGCTGATCTGAGGCCACAGATCCACTGATGCTTTTCCTGGTGGCAGTGCTGCTGGTGCTTGCTGGTTTCCTTTCCCAACAAGTTGTGCTAGTGTGACTTGGAGGGCAAATTGTTTAAACTATTTTATTACTTTAGAGATTATTATTATTCGCAGTATCTATATTCTTATTGAGTATAGTATTATAATGTGTCAGTGGAGTTAGACAAGCATTTTCTGAAAGCAATTCATCCCAACAATCCCTGATAGTGACTCATTTGTCTCATTTGTTTAGGTTAAATGCAAAAATTTTATGCTGATGTTTAAGCATTTGGAGTTGGTTGAAATTTGTGTCTGTGTAGAGCATTGGCTTGAAATTAAAACACCATGTTACAATATTAACTCTATCCTTCTTTCCTCTATTCCAACCTGAATGTCTATATTCTCAGGGGTTTCTGAGTGGACACTACAGCAAAGCAAGCAGCCAAAAGTCAGGCTAATATTTTGCAAGTTGTCTCTTTTGTAGAAGGCTTATTCAGCCACTTCTGAACAGGGTGTCTGTTCTGTGCTTCCTAGCTAGATTTTGTCAGAAGAGAATTGATTGCAGTGGCTTCACTCCCACCCCTTCACCCACAATCTCACCTCCTTTGCATAAGAGAAAATCTCAGCCAGCACAAACATCCCTGTCCACTCTTTTGGGGTACACATTCTTTTATCTCAGGTACCTGCAGAAACAAATCTCAGTGTAACAGTGAGAGTTCTGCTTTGCTTAGTAGTTAACTTGTCCATCCAAATGGTCATGAAGATTTTTATATATCTCTCGTGCCTATAAACTGTATCAAGAACCCTTCCAAATTCAAAGTTGCCATATGAGTATTTACCCTAGGGATGTTGCCAAATTAGCCCTAAATCTGCATTATTTATTTTGACTGCTTAAGAGCCAACCTTTGGTATCTTTCTTCACTTTTTCCTTGCTTAGAGCTTGGGCTGTCTCCACTGCATGTTGCACTGTAGAGTGAGCCCTGCTCATCCTTGCTGCTTCTCTGGAGCATTTTGCATTCAAAAGAAGTATTTTCTTACAAAATATTTAAAAAGATACAAAAATCCTGACCCAAAATGATTAATAAGTTTGCTGTCCCCTCCATTGGGCTCAGGATTGTCCCCTTTTATTTCAAAACATGTTAGATTAAGTGCAAAGCTTTTTTTGGCAGCCTGGACTAGTTTGCAGTTTATAAGCACCTCTTTCCCAGGCTGGGCTGACTTAGCAGGCACCTTTGCAATGCTGGGTAAATACAATGAACCATTCAAGTTGAAAATCATTTTAATAAATAGCATTTTAGTAAAACCTTTGATTTGCCCTCTGAATCCTTATTAATAAAAATAAATCTCCATTACCCTCTTACTTGGCCTTACCTTCCAGTTTGGTAGAATTTATTTTATTTTTTTTTTCAGTAGCAGCATTAAAGATTCATCCATTATTTGGAGTAATTCTTGTGCAATGCAAATCTAATAGACTTGATGCATAGCGTTTTCTTTAGGGTAAAAGCTAACTGCCTTTATTCAGCTTGCACAATCCCTTCTGAAAGAGCCCTTTATACAGCCCATGTCGTATCAGCAGTAATCATGGCCTGAATGGTGGTGCATGCAAATCAGCAGCTGCTCTTTAGCTGGGCTGGAAGAGTCACATAATGAGTTTGCCACTAAGTGCAAGGGCAGACCATATGTAATGCTGACTGTCCTTCAGGCAGATCTCTGTTATCACTGCTCTCTTCACCCTGCCCAGCCAGCACCCAGGCTGCCACGGCTGCAGTGCCCATCACCTGCCAAACCCAGGCAACGCACATCAGTACCCAGGGCTGGGAAAACAAGAGTTTCCAGATGTCCTGGTGTTTGTTTCCCCAAAGTCACAGCATGGGATGGAAGCAAGCCCCCCATCACTGCAGCTGTGTCTCTGGAGGATGTGGATACCTTGTCATAACCTCGAGTTCTGCATTACATTATCAAGACAGCTGGGAGCTAATGCTGACCTAAGTAGTTCTGGTGCTTTGTTTATTTCTTCCTCCTCCCCAAGATATGATGGGGAATCACTCAGAAATGCAAACCAAGGCAGTTAAGCTAACCCAAGAGTTTGAACATTTCACTAAAGCAGACATTTCAGAAGGCTGGGCAGATGGATTAACATCTTTAGTATGACAAAATCCTGTTGTGATTGTAGATGTAAATCTGGTTTCATGAGTGGATAAAAATCACCGTTCCTGATCCGTACCATGCAGGCTCATATCAGTGAGAACTCCATGGATTTCCTTTTGCTGAAAGAAGCAAAGGATGCTAAAAACTGTTTCATACCTGTATTTTTCTAGCAATAAATTCTAAGTTGTTTGTGTGTGCTTCACATTTACTGGGAGTTTCTGTCATGTCCTCAGAGCACAGCTTGTCAAAAGAGGGAGAAGTTACAGGATTCTCAGAGAGAGTAAAAAAAAGGGAAGAGAAAAGGTCTGAATGGGAATGTTATACACTGCAAACTGGAAACTACCCCATTGCCTTCCTTCTCCTCTACTAGCCTCTTCTCAGACAAGATCTTTACCTATTACTTTTCATGATGATCAAAACTATTCCAATATTATTTTTTATTGGATTCCAGCTCTATTGTTTCTCTTGTTATGCACTTATATGAGGTTGCAATGGAATAATCCCCTAGACTGTTACTTCTTAATGCCACAGTACAATAGCAGCGGATTAGTGATGGATAAATATGGCTTTTAGGATCCCAGTGGGTTTTGGTTTTGTTCCAGGAGAAAGGGCTGGTGAGGGGGAGAGCGCAGGTGCCTTTTGCAGTTCAACTGAAGCATCACTCTGACCTTGTTTAGCTGAATTTTAGTTTGTGTGAGGTGATATCATTTCTTTGGCCATTCCAGATTGCACAAGAGGCAAAGCAGTGCTCTAGGTTGGTACATCACATTTGAGTTTTGAGGTGTCTGGAGCTACTAAATCCCTTCAGTAAGATGAAAGCTTCCTGCTGTCTTGCAAGACAAATGGTCAGGAAGCAGGAACTGTTTCAGAGGAGATAAGTGGCTGGGTTTGGTTTTGTTTTTAACATATATTTAGAAGAAAAAAAATCTGGAAGTATATGTGAATCTCCTTGCTCTGCTTCTCCTTTGGATCCTGTTCTCTTTCTTTTTGTGGAAGATTTCCTTGGTGACTGTTAGAGTGCAAATACTTTTCAAACATCAAAGAACAGTAACGTATCAAAAAGAGGAGATTTCGCTATTGGAAAATAAACTAAGAGCAGTGCAAATGCCACCTAGGTTTTTCAGGTGGTGCCTGCTGCTTTATGCTGCTGTCAGTGCTCATCTAGTCATTGCATTTTCATCTCTATTCCAAGATTTTGTGAAGAAATGAAGCACAGTTCATTCCCACAAACCGCTTTGGGTTTACAGATTTTTCTCTCTACCCCTCACTTCACCCTTTCTGCACCCTCCCTTCTCCTCCACAGCCTTCGTGCAGCCTGACAATCCTTTGCTTAATCCCAGAGAACTTATTTTTGGTACTGGCACAATAAAAGAAAAAGAGACACGTTGATTTGCATTTCTTATCTGGGAGATTCTCTTGCAAAATCTAGTACAGTTTCACTGACGCAGAGGCAGGAGAGATGATCCTGTAAATCTGACATATCTTTATTGAGGCTGAGAGGAAAGGGAGTGGGAGGATGGTCTGAGCTCACTACAGGAAATCAAACTGTAGGTAGCTGTGTTTGTTGTCTTGACACTTGTTTCACAGAGCTGGTGTGGAGCTGCCCTCACAGAGCCACGAGCACCCAGTCCCAGGTTATCCAGGTGCATGCAGCTCCCGTTTCCCTCTAGGACTGAACAGGGGGAACAGCCCCCTGCCAGATGGGCTGTGCACACACCCTGCCAGTCCAGCCACATTATCTTTATTTTTACACAGATGCATGTGCTGAGCCCAGTGAATCAGTCAGCTCCACTGGGAGTAGAAGTTTGCCCTTCCCTTGCTGCTTCCCTGTGTGTGAGGGTTTGGAAGGCAGAAGCAACCAGAGTAGAAAAATCACCTTATGGAAATATCTGGGATCTCCTCCTTCCCACAGAGCAGCCTCTGACAGTTTTGTCGTTCAGGTTTCTTCTACATCAGGCACAAGCTGTGAGCAGAGACTTCTTACCTCTCCTATGGCAACCTGTGCTATCCTGCTACTGCCAGTTCATCTCTGACACCTGAGGAGCAGAGAGGTGAAGAGCCCGTCCTGATCATCAGCTGTCAGAATTCCCTCCGCTCTTTAAAAGCACAATTGGCTGGATGAGACAGTAAGCTCCTTGGGTGCCTCTGCACTCAGCTCTTAATGCAGCCTCAGAGCTGAACTGCTCATGCAGTAGGCAGGAGGTTGCCCACGCCTTGGATCACTCTGTTCTCTGTTCAGGTGACTCCACCACCTCTCCAGGCATGTCTAGGAACACAGAATCTAAGGAAATGTGGGGTTTTGGGTGCCTGATGCCTGAAACAAGCAGAAATTGCAGATCAGTCATAGAGATATTACAGCGCTGCTCTGGGAGCTGGTTAATCTTTCAGAGCTTGCATTTGCTCTGCTTGCTGCAGCTGCACAGCCAGCCTGTGCTCACTGGGGTCGCCCTGTTTTACAGCAGTGTGAAAGAAGAAATGGATTCTAATCCATTCAGTTTCCATTACCTGATGCTCCTTTTGCCCCTCTCCTTGCATTCTGCCCTTCATGGCATCTTCAGAGCTCCTTGCTCCAACTATGAGATCACAGGATAACAAAAACCTTGAGGCTACTCAGGGCAAAGTCCAGTCAGGTGTTGAGTATCTCCAAGGATGGAGATTCCACAATGTCTCTGGGCAACCTGTTCCAGTGCTTGATAACTTCAGAGAGAAAAGCTTTTTCCTTGTGTTTGACCAGAACCTCCTGTGTTTCAGTTTGTGCCCATTTCTTCTTGTCCTCACACTGGGCATCACCAAGCAGGGCCAGGTTCAGTCATCTTTGTACTCTGTCACCAGCTATTGCACACATTAATGAGACTGTCATGAGCCCTTCTCTCCCCAGGCTGGGGTCCCAGCTCTCAGACTTTCCTCACATGAGCAATGCTGAGGAAATCCCTTCACTGCCTTGGTGGCCCTTGGCTGGGCTCACTTGAATCTCTCTTGTATGGAGAAGCCCACAACTGCACCCAGCAGTCCAGATGTCCCTCACCTGAGCAAAGAGGAAAGATCACTGAATGCCAGAGCTCTCACTCAAATCATTGCCAGATGTGCAATTGGTTGTGGCAGTTCTGCAGCAAGGCCATGGAGCAGATTAACTTCAATGAATTTTCTGATTTTACCTTATGCTAGATCAGCAGAGTAGTTTGCTATTTGGCCCTGAGTAATCTCTTCTGAATGGCAAAGCAATCCAATCAAGCCCAGCCCCACTGCTGAGTCTGTGATGAAGTGATTTGTGGTGCTGGCCTGGTTCTTGGGTAATTTTCTTGTTCTGATTTTTCATCTTGGCTTTGTTCAACCGACATAGAAATCATGATGCCAAATGTAGACAGCTGACATTTCCAAAGTTTTGTTTTAAGGATTTCTAACTTGGTTTTTATGATTTACCTGTGTTTGAATTCTTATGATGGCCAGTGAATCGAAAACAATAGCTTCCAATTTATTTTAAAATGTTCACATCATTCATGAAACACATGATGACAAATATTCTAGTCTTTTGTGAGTGGGCTGGTAGCCTGTGTTATTTAGAGACATTTTTGAATTGATACACTAAAACAATTCTTCAACAGTTCTGCAAGGTTCAGGTTTTTTCATTGGATTAATCATTCTGTGAACCTGTCAAGTAGCCATCACCCTCATGATGCTATTTTTGTCACTTCTATCCTTATGTAGATCTAGATATTTATTATGATAGCAGACTGTAATATTCCAGTAGGATTTCTGTGAGGTGTTAGTCATTGTGGAAAGGCGTTTTTGCTAAATATATCCTGGGTTGCATAAAAAGAAGTGTGACCAGCAGGTTGAGAGAGGTGATTCTCCTGCTCTGTTCCTCTCTCCTGAGGCCCCACCCGCAAAGCTGCCTCCAGCTCTGGGCCCCCAACACAAGAAGGATGTGGAGCTGTGGAAGCAATTCCAGAGGAGGCCATGAAGGTGCTCAGAGGGCTGGAGCACCTCTGGTCTGGAGACAGGCTGGAAGAGCTGGGGGTGCTCAGTCGGAAGAAGAGAAGATTCTGAGGAGACCTTAGACCTCTTCCAGTGCCCAAAGGAGCTCCAAGAGGCTGGAGAGGGACTTTGGTCAAGGGTCTGGAAGCACAGGACAAGGGGAAATGTCTTCCCACTGCCAGAGGGTGGGCTGAGATGGGATATTAAGAAGAAATCCTTCCCTGTGAGGCTGCGGAGGCCCTGGCACAGGCTGCCCAGAGAAGCTGGCTCTGGACCCTGGAAGAGTCCAAGGCCAGGTTGGATGGGGCTTGGAGGAACCTGGGACAGTGGAAGGTGTCCCTGCCCATGGCAGGGGGTAGAAGTGGATGGTCCTCAAGGTCCCTTCCAGCCCAAACCATTCTGTGATTCTGTATCTCCATTCCTTTTCTATAAGTAGAAGATGCTTTTTCTACTTACAAATTGCGGGACAGAAAGAGCATGTTCCTGCCCACTTCCTATTCTAAACCTCAGACCAGTTTAGCAAGGGATTCTCTGTAGTAAGTCTATGTTTTTATTTCGTCATCGAGTATTTTGTCTCCTTGTACCAAATGTAATTAATGTAAACGTTATTTTAGATACTTCTGGAGAAGACATAAATGTAGTGTGCAAAATCTAACTGTGGCTCAGAAGACAGGCCTGTGAGGTGTAAGAATCCAGCAACATGGAGACAACCACAGGATCTGAGCTCACTTGTTCTGATCATAATTAATGTTTCAGTTCTGATCAATTGCTGGTACATAACTTGTTCCAGACTTTTAGAAAAGGGGTGCTGACCCAGGAGGTACTTCCTAAAGTATAAATCCTCTTTTCATTCTAGTCTTGTCCCAGGCATAGAAGTGTCAAATTCAGGCACCTTTTGCTTTTGTGTTTAGCATGCAGACTGGCATTTGGAGCCCCATGTCTGTGTGCCTGATGAGTTATGAAGATTCCCTTGGCTTATATGGGTTGGGTGCTCCATCAGCCTCACCTCCCACATGGGATGCAAGGTGCCCTTCTGTCCCAACCAGCCCCTTCTTTGAATGTGAAGGGACTCTAAAATGATCAACTAAGCCTTTTTAAAGAGCTTCAGTAGCTGCTCCATGAGTTTTTCAAACTCCCTGGGAAGTGTAATCTGTGAGCAGAGTATCTTGACATCCCCACAAAAAAAATTACCTTGGAGCAACCAAGTGAAAGGTTAGAACTGTTGAGTGTTTTAATCAATAATATATGAGTTGGATGAGCAGTATACTGTACTTTGCAGGAAGCAATCAATAATACATTTTTTATGCTCACCTTTTTAATCCACAGAAAAACTACATCAAAAATTTCACCCTAGACTGCCCACGAGAATCAATAATAGAGAAAGGTTGCCTCTTCCCCTTAGTACTGTTTAATGAAAAGCATAATGAATTTATTTCCTAAATGATGCTACAAATCTATTATACATCTTCTGGAAATACCAAGTGAAAAATAGAGTTTAATACAGTAAACAGAGTTATGAATTTTCAAAAACTCTAAGTGCAGTGTTTAAAGCTGTCAATGTAACTCTTCAGTTTTTAAAGTATTAAATCAAAAGAAATGGAGTCTAGGTAAATCAAGCTGAGTTTATTATTATTATTATTATTATCATTATTTATTATTTGTATTCTTATAGGGTGTAAAATCTTAAAGAAAGAGACCATTGCCATATACACGGTAAATAATTCTCTCTGGTTTCCATTGACTTTAATGGTTTCACAAATATCTCAAGACTGCTTCTGTGAATGGAAGTCTGGCACTTGCTTGGAATCTGTTTGTAATCTAATGTGCATAACTTTCAGTAAAATTGACAAAAGTTTTAAACTTCACTTTTTCTACTGAATCACATAGAAAAGTTCTATACTTTTGAAGTTTATGTGCATTTATAGAGAATTTGCCATTATACTAAAGAGGGATCAAACTTTTCTTCGTGCCAGCTGACCACATTTCTATTTCAGGCTAGAAGGCATTAAAATTCCTGCTTGCTGAATCACAAAATGTATTGCTTTGTTAGCAGTACTTCAAATCCCCATGGACTTCTGCTGCTGCTTTAGTGCATCACCAATTATTTGTGATGTATTATTAATTACATGTGATCTATACTTGCACCACTTCCATGGCTGTACTGGTAGCTCATTTAAACAAGAAGGAGATTATGTAAAAAATGGCTTTTTCTTTTTTTTTTCTTTTTTTTTTATTTTGTTTTTCCTGTGGCAAGTTGCCAGCTGGGTGGCATAAAAAGATTTTTATTCCAGCTGTTACGAAAACTTGGTTGTGTGCATGTCCACGCCTGGCAGGAGGAGGCTATAGGACATACACTGGTCTTGACAATGACTGAGGAGAAGTTTGGAAATGTAAAAGAGAGACTTTAGTCTCAATGTTACCTGATTTTTTCTTCTGGAAAAGAAAATATAGTCTGTGGTACTACAAAAAGATCATTAGGAAAATAACTGATTTTATTTTCCTACAGGGATTGTTGTTCTTTTGAGCTACAGTCTGTGAAAGGCCAGGAATTGGTCCTGGTAGAGCTGAGATGCAGGTACAGTAGGCAGTGTATTCTTTCTTTGGCAGTCTCATTTTTTCCAGTGCTGTTTTGGAAGGTGCAGCATTCAGAGGGGACCTTTTGACTCCATTAAAATCCATGTCATATCACCAACACTACTTGTAGTCACTAAAATTTCCCTTTGTGTGAGGTGTCTATGTGTGTTGGGAGTGGTCCTACTGTTGTAACATAAAAAGATGTTTTCTGTATCCAACAGGATACAGGATACAACAGCAACAGGAAAAAAGGGAAAATAGGAGAAGTGAATCCTGCCACTCTACCATTATCAAAACCCACGGAAGCCGTGACACAGGGATCCCTCAGCAGTGTGACTGCAAATGTGAGGAGATGGGTTTGAGCTTTAGGCTGTGTCTAGGCCAGCTCTGGTGGAAATCTCCCTGTGGAAAACTGAAAGGCAGAATTCAACTTCTTCACGAACACATCACAACAGTTGTTCCAGTTTCTACTGCACTGGGATTGGTACCTTAAGATAAAGCTGTATTTCCTTATCATTGCTCACAGCTACTTCGTTTCTCACGTACAATAAGTTTTGTAAAATCCTATAAAACAGGCAAGTAAAATTCTAAGAAAACAACTGTAAGTGTTGCTGAAGGTAGGAGCTAAATCAATTAAACTTTTCTCACAAAGTAATTTCCCTCATTTGCAGTCTGCTTAATCTTCTCTGAAACTCCTGCACAGGGATGTAATGAAAATGTCACTGTTTATGCTGTTTGTCTCTTTGAGAAAGCATCTCCTGGTCGGAACAGACCCATCCAGGGCAAGCTTGTGCTGATACCTCAGACACCACCAGCAGCTAAATCCCAGGAGCAGAGTTCAGCCCCTCCCAGCTGCAGGGGGAGCTCATCCCGAGCCTCAGCCTGGCAGCCCCCGCCTGTCCTGCCTCGCTGGAGGGATCGCTCAGGGAGTCACTGCCCTGCCAGTCAGGAGCGAAACCCTCGGGTTCTTCATGTCGCTGGAGAGACAAACGCCCCCGGAGTGTGACTCAGACTCCAATCTGCTAATTTTCTGGAGGTGTCTGCCTATCTGCATTTACTATTGAGGGAGTACAAAATGACTAGTCTCCTAAATTAGGTGTTCTGCTCAGATGTTTCAAGGTGGAAGAATGAAACTGTATCCAAGTCCTGACCACCCTTATGAAGCTGAAGTTCTTACCATCCTTACCCAAGTCGGATAAAGTCAGCCTCAGCGTGCCTGCCCATCAGTCTGATTGTAGCATGGAAAATGCAAGCAGTGAGAGCTGCATGTCCACGTGGCTCTGGCTGGACACAGGCAGCTGTGAAAAGGAGTGAAGCTGAGAACAGGTGTGTCTGCTGTTGCAGCTGGGGCAGGGAGGTGCAAATCTGATATACTAGCATAGGTGAACCTGCTTATTCCCAAGAATGAGATTCTCTCACGTGATCCCTTAAGCAGTCTGTTACCTATATGTTGTTTCTGTTTTGTGATTAAATTTTCTACTTCTGTGGTGCTGGGCATAACCCTGTACTCACTAAGGCACTGGAAGTTACAGTCAGCTGGTGCTTTGCAAGACAAAGTCCTTAACAAGGTGCAAGGAATTAGCAGTGATTATTTCAAAATAGGATAAATTATTTATTATGTGGGTGCTTGCTCATGGTTCATGCAAGTCTTTCTCCTCCTATTAAAAAGGAGGATGTTGGTAACTACCAATATCATCCTCAACCAGAAAATCATAAAAATCCTTGATGTATGCCATTCTCTAGCTAGATGGAAGTAAAACATGTATTTAAATATTGCAATACAACACTCCTAGTCCTGAAGGTTAATCAAATAAGTCAGAAGTTTTTTTCAGTCTTGGTTTTGTACCACGCTAAAGTTTATCAGTTTGTCAGGCTGGATGGAAACTTGAGAGATGCCTTGCTGCTTTGCAGAGATCATGGATGACATGGCTGATATCTAAAACATAACTGGTAAGTAATGGCAAGTCTCTCCCTTTAGTCCTTCTGTTTTCTCTTTTCCCCATCACAGTTGCTTTCCTGACCACACTCATTATTGGTAATAATTTTTTATCTTAAAAATGCTGACCAGGGAACTCTCCCTTGACTGACATAGCTCTCAAGTGACGCTCCACAGTGATTATCATGGAATTAATCATTTTACTCCCCCAGGAGGAAGACCCCTGAGCTGACTTTCAGCAGAATCCTGTTATCATTAATATTACTGCATGCCGACAAATTTATGTGGGGCTGCATGATAGCAGCAGACATCATCTGAAAGTAGTTTGCAGTGGTGTGCTTTTGTTTGACTGTTGTAGTGCTGGTTAAAATTCCTCTCAGCAGCACTATTGCTTGATTGCTGGGTGCTGGAGAATTAAAGCTGTCTGAGTGTCGTGGATAGACTTTGGTGATTCAGCAGATATTATGCCTTTGTTCTTTTTGCAGCACCCCCACATGAAAACCTACTTTTCCTACTTTGCCCATGGAGAGACAACCTATTTTATTTCTTTTAACCACCTTCAAATGACGTCTCCTGAGACGTCTTTAGGTGGGGGAAAAAAGACCTTTTGTTAGTTATAACCTGTTCTCTCACTGAGATATTTTATGAAATCAAGGGCTGATAGATGACTTCACTTACTTCTGCCTTACTTTTCAGTCCTAGCTTTACATTCTCTAAACAAGGGAGGGGAGGAAGGGTTGAATAATGCTGCTTAAGTTCTTGGGGAAGTAGAAAGGTGGCAGTGCTACATTCAGAAACTTCCTGCTGCATTTTTGATGTGCAGGTGGAACCTCAACCTCTGAGGAGAGTGAGAGGATTGAGGGTTGTTTCCATCAACACTGTGCTCTCTTCGGAGGAATAGGTGTGTGGTCCCATGGCAGCTTCTGACTTGGAGGAGGATTTGCCAGTCAGCTGCAGCCAATCTAAACGCACTCTGCTGTTGGAGAGGATGGTCTGCTACAGCTCTGTGCTGGTCTGTACTCCTGTCCTGTCATCTGCATTGCTTTAATGGCCAGATTATTCTGACCTGAGCCAGGGCAGCTCAGTGATCTGGCTGAAACTAAACCTGTGCTTTGGGTTTGTTTTCAGTGGTTGCTCACCCCATGCTGGGGAAGAGGTGATGCTCTGCGAGTCCTTCCTGTGTGCTAGCCTGTTCATCAGGGTCTTATATCTGCTGAGACTGCATGAGAAATGACAAATTTAGGTGTCTGAAGCAGGAATGCTGACTCTCAGTAGCCAGTAGGCACAAGGATTCCTTTCAAAGCTTTTCCAGTGTAATTATCTTCAGCAGCATTCTATTAATAGTCCACTAATTTAAAAAGTACCAGTGGCAGTTAACATTGTGAAATGACACCCATTCAAGGGTGGAAATGCTTATTCCTGCAGTGATGATATTGCACAGTGCAGCTTCTGCTCATATTGGTGTGTTCATGGAGCACTGGACTTAACTGGGGGCTGTGAAATCTGTATCAAGTGGAGAGTTTTGTTAAAGCATTGCAGTTCCTTTTCTTTTTAGTGGTTTACTTGTCCCGTGTCCCACAGTAAAACTGTGTGGTGAAGAAGGCTGGGCTGCCACATGTCACAGGAAATCTGTCCCCCCAGTCCTCCCTGGGGAATCAGGGGTGCTGGGCAGCAGGGCTCCTTGGAAAGCCCTTTGGGAGAAGCTTCAGTGTCCCGAGGGTCCCAAAGCTGCTCAGAGATGGTGTCATGGTGCGCTGTGTGCTGCTCCCACAGGTTCTCACTCCTTCCAAATACACCCTGATTCTCCCCCTACTCCCACTTGCTTGTGTGAGTCTCAGCGAAGTTGCACACATAGGGAGACCTCAGAGTTGACTGGCAGACCAGATCCGGATTACAATGCTCTGTGGATTTTGCAGGCCAGATTAAAGTACTTGGAAGGATCAGTCTGGCTCATAGGCTATATTTTTGACATACTTGTTGTAGAAAAGTATTAGGAGTTGTAAGAAGGACTAATGTGAGCTTATATTTTACAATTTGGTGCGGTAACTGCTTTGTTAGGGAAAGCAGAATTGGAAGAAGTTATGCTATTTTTGTCTCTTGGGTTTTTGTTGCAGCAAGTGCCTGTAACATCTCCTACATTGAAAAGCAAACCTCATTTTCCCCGTTATAACCATTCAATTAGTCTCATCTCCACTCTCATTTTCCAAACAACTTAACAAGATGAGAAAAATCCTTCAAATTGCACTTATAAAATAAACACTGCCAGTGAGCCTTTAGCAGGCAGGAAAGCCGATGGGACAATCTCCGTTTATAGAAAGCTGGTTAAGAGCAAATGCATTTCAGCTGATAAAGGGCAGGTAAAGGCATGTGTCTGCATAATGCAGTTATCACCTGTAAAATGTTTTCCATGCAGAGATGTAAATGCACCTTGCAAGGAAATTTGAGCATCTTTCTACTTCTGAGGCACAAGGAAACCGAAGGACAAGTCTGGAGCAACATGCCGAGGACGTGCTGCTGTAAGTAGGAGAGTTTTGTGACTATGTTGGATATCTTCCATCTTAACCACCATTGGTGAATCAATCTTGAACAGGTTTTATGAAATGTTGTGTCCCCTTTGCAGCAGGAAGCTGTTTCTGGTCTACCTGGGTACAATGAGGGGCTTCAGCTCAGTGTAGGTTTCAGGAAAGCCACATAGAAAACTGATTCTCCAGCAGCATGTGACACTGGACCTCCTTCTCAGGCTGAAAATGGGATCTGCTTAGGGACAGTGCCTGGCCTGGGGAGGAGAGAGGTTTCATTTTAAGGCACCTTTCTTTCCCTCCTCTCTATTTTCTGTCTGAAAATTACAGCTTCTTGGTGGAAAAGGCTAGTTTGGCTTTCTTAAATGTCTTGGAATATTCAGATAGCTTGGATCACTCTGCAGCTGGTTAATAGGCAAACAAGTACATGCAGCTGGTCAGTGTATGTCTGGAGCTTGGAATGATCTGCAGGGAATGCAGGACTGCCTGGCTGGTAGCTGGGGATGAGCTGAGCAGATGGCAGCATTGTTGCTAGGGCAAGAACACGAGGCAGCTAGAAACACTAGAGGACATTGTAATCAGAAAAGACGGGAAGAACTGTCGTACAAAAATGATGAAATGAACTGATAGAGGTCAAACCCTATAGGTGATGTAAATTCATTAGCCCTGCCATTCTCTCATATAGCAGCAGAGAAAGTTTAGAATTGACCTAATTTTTTGGATAGAAGAAAACGTCTTTAGGTGGGGGAAAAAACCAAAACAAAAAACCCGACCAAAAACCAACAAAAAAAACCAAAACAAAACAAAAAAAACCCACCTAAACCAAAAAAGGTCAGGCTGCAGTCTGAGAATTATCTGTATGACCTGTTCTTGTATTAGTTCTTCCTTAACTTTTATATGTAAATGTTATAGATATTTTGGGCAGAATTTGTAGGCTGGCTTAAGCAGGGTGAATATAATAGACAATGAGGATAAAATACTCTAAAAAGGAAGGTTATCTTGATATTTGCATCACCATCCTATGTGGAACTTGGCATTGTGCTGGATCTTATCTTTGTCTTCATTGCTTCAGTCATCAGATTTCTACTTTTTAAAAAAAGAAATTTAGGGAGAATGTGGACATTTAAATTTAGCATCAGAGGTCATATAACAACATTTCTGATGACTTCAGCTATTTACTTTTCTGCTCTTAAACTTTCAATTTAACACCTCTGAGACCACTTGTTGCCCTATCCTTTGTAGATGCCAAATTTTACATGGGTTTCAAAACAAAATAGATGGCTCTCTGCTGATTTTTCTTCCTTTAAACATGTCATTTCTGGTCCCAGAAGGCTTATCTGGAGGCCACTGGACTGTGGTTGGGTGTTGAGGGGTTGAATTATGACACATTTCCTTTCCATCAGTGTTGGTTACTGGCACTGCCACCAGTTTTGTCTGCACCAGTTTCTGATGAAACACTTCCAGATTGTGGTTAAATAAAAGGCAAACCCCCAAACTGACCAAGAAATTGCCAGTCTTCTTCCCCAGACTTTTCTTCTTCTCCCCCAAAGCTTTCTGCCTCTCCCTGCTCTGTGGTTGGAGGAACCTCCTGCTCCCAAATTCAGGAGCTGTTTCTGGAAGCCAGGGAAGAGGAGCTGTCTGAGGTGATTGTCTCCGTTAAGTCATTGGATTTTAGGGTAGTTTGGATCAGTCTGTAGTGCCCAGCCAATTTAAATCTGCAATTTTACTTATGTATTTTAAACCTAGTACTCACTTTGCTGAAAGGAGATTGAGGTTTAAAAAATAAGATGGAGTAGTACATCGGAAAATCCTTACTGAAGCATGGCACTGCTGTCAGGTCCAGAATTTGTATTCCAGATGTTAATTTGATAGAACTGGGGTTGGAACTGCTCAAATTGCTAAAAACTTATGTAATTGTAACCCTTCAGGAGGTTCTAGTCTCTATTTTTTTTCTCCAACACCCTCCTTTGATGTGTTTGCCATTGCAGAGTTAAATCTTTGATTTGCTATCCTCTCATTAATTAGTGGCCATGGATGCTTTTTTTTTTCTGTCTTGTAAATGAACACTAAAAACTTGTCAAGCTCTTCATCTCTTTGCACCAAAAAATAGCTTTGATCATTGAAAGATACAATTCCTACTAAATGTGTGTGATGTTAATATATTTTTTTTTTAATATGTCAATCTTAGCTAGAATTTCCTTGAGCAAAGTGACTGGGATACCAATGGGGAGAAAGTGAGGAAAGACAAAATTTCTATAGAGCAGATGAAATGCTTAAAATACTTCTTTAAGAGCTTTTTAAAATTTTTAACTGTTGATTTGCATTTTCAGTGTAGTACAGGCACTACAGCAAGCCTTGTTGAAGTATTGGACCTTTTATTTACAGAGTGCAATTGGGTCACTTCCCTCCTGTAAATATTACAGACCAAATGTTTGTTGTCTTGATTTATAAAGAATTATCAGGAATTACACACAACTCAGTGTAACTACAGGCAGTTCAGTTTGTACTAGAGGTCTATCTGTTGCAAAATCAAGGCCAGCATATTTTCAGGACAGATTTCAAAGGAGATTAAAGAAAATCTACAAAATGAGATTTCCTTAAACTAAGATTCAGGTTGGGGTAAAAGACATTTAGGTTACAACCTCAGGACACACCTGAAGTGTGTGCAGCCACTCAGCAGCTTAAGCCCTAGTGAGGGTTATTCCTTCCAATAATGAAAGTGAGTTTGTGTTTTTAGAGTGATAAACAATACCCCCCTCAGTGAGCAAAGAGATTAACAATACATGACATTAAACACAAGATCTGCAAAAAGGAACAGCACGCTCACTAACTCCTCTGAGCTTTATATTATCTCAAAACATAAATTTTGTTGCCAGTGGAACTCTATATAAGAATTAATTAGGGAACTTCACAAGCAGTCAAAACTCTTGTATGCCATTATAAATTTATCATTGCTGAAAGGATCTATTTCTGCTGTCAGACATCATGCTTATGTGGCAGAATGTGGAATAAATAATCTTCTTCCTATATAAAGAGGCCTGGAAAAATATTGGGAAAATTTGTTTTTAAAAAGCCAAACGTGTTTATTTTCTGTAAGGCATTGCTGATGAAACCACCAGCTAGTATGCTGCCATTCGAATATTTGAAAAATTGCAGCAGATCACTTGGCCTCCACAATCAAAGATAACCTCCACAGGGGTGTGTTGAATACTGCAGTGCTCAAGCCTGTCCAGAGGTGTTTCCCCCAAAAGAGAGGCAGAAGGTGTGCTGGGAGTAAACCCCTGCCATCTGAGTGCTTAGACAAAGTCCTCTTGGACCGCAGGACCAACTTACCTTTCCATTCATTTGTATTTGAATTGCATTAACCATAAAAAATTGCCCTCTTCAGTAGTTTTCTAGGCTTATCTCACTCATTCCAGTGTCAGTATTAGATGTGTAATTACAATTCTATATATATAATACTATCAAGATACTTGGGAACGCCAGTACTTTGTATTTCCAGTTACTACATATAGTTAAACATTCTGTGCTACTACGTATTTCAGTGACTCAGCAACTCCACCCCTAGCAGGTATCAGAATAAGTGATATAGGAGGGGAATTACATATGCTTCTCCTGTAGAGGATGGCATTCAAGGCCCAGCCAGTATGAAAATCTGAATGCCTCAGAAGTGTTTTTCCTGCAGTATGTTGTTACTAAAGTGACTTTACATGCAATTGAGGAGAATTCTTTTTCCCCATTCTCTGTGCACTCTCAGGTGCCTTGTGTAGCTCAAACAACATCACAGATAACAAGACACTCACATTACTGGAGTCTGCAAGCACTACTGACACAAGCTCCTGTGGGACCTTGCACTTGCTGTCCCCACAAGAGCACTGCGTCCTCTACAGTGCCAAGAAATACAGCAGGAAGGGCTGCTGAGCAGTGGTGAAAGTGGGAGCAGGAAAAGGTGATGAAAGGTTTAAGAGCTGAAATTTAACCCTCTGAGGGCTGAACAGGCAGGACTGGGTCTGTATGTGGTGCTGCAGAGCCTGGATGCAAGTGCTGAGCCGTGAAATGAGAGCGGGGTGGAGGAAGGACAGGGGACCATGAGCAGTGAGAACACGAGGGGCTGCCCAGAGGAGCTGACTCAGGGCAGAGCCCTGGGGAGTCTCAGCAGGCACTGTTCCCACCAGGAAAGGGCTGTGCCTGGGTATTCACAGTCACAGTGGCTTGTAAACTGAGGGCAGAAATGCTTGAGAAAGTGATGTTCTAATTTTTTCTTTGGCTCTTGGAGTGAACACTGTGTTATCCTGTTGTTTTAATCTTTGGGGAGCCTCAGACAGGTAAGGCCTTAATGCTGTCAAAACCTCCAGTCTGAGTCTTTCCTAACTCTTGGGTCATTTTGCATCAGATGCTCTCATGTCTCTGTTGCATCATTTTACTGACAAGCCAGATTTGCCAGAAATTCACACTTTTGCTGCGCATCTTTCACACACACACACACACTGTACTGTGGGTGTGATCCTCATCCTGCTTAGTCTGCTGTTTTTATCCATGCTGTGTGTCACCTTAAATGCACAATATTAGACAAAACTTCTCAGAAGCAGTATTTTTTTTTAGGTAGCAAATCTGTGTGGTTTAATGTTATCATTTCTAACTGAATGTGATACGTTGAGCTGTGTGAAGCTATTGCCCCATAAATACCTGGGAGTGCCTGAGATGTGTTTATTTGTGGTTCAGCTTGCTGCCTGATGAGCAGGGGCTTTCTCACACATTCTTCTTGTCATTCTTTCGTGTTTCATTTTCTTACTATCCCATGGTTGGTTGTTTTTTAATGCCATGAAGATGAAGTTCCTTCTGTGATAAAAAGCCTTAGAGCCATTATCAAAGTGTGACTTTGCTGAAGTCAATCTATCATATCCCTCTTACCTGTTTGAAAGGTTCTTCTTTTATTGTAGTGAGTCCTTAATGTGGGTGAGATGTGTATGAAACAAACCCCTTAGAAGGACATGCTACAGCCTCTTCCTGGGTGTTCCTCTTCTTATGAGCTTCTACCAAGGCATGGTGCTCAGCCTCCCTTGCAAGAAATCAAGGGCCAGCACTTGTGGGTACACCTGCATTGCTCAAGGGTAGCCCTAAAAAATTGGGTTAGAAATTTGGGTTGGATAACAAGAAGACTATCTGTCTTTTTTGATGATATTGAAACAGTGAAGTATTTTCTGGAAGAGATTACAGTTCTTTTTAAAGAAGAAAGACAAGACAAATTTCTGTTGGGAATGGCTAGGTAGAGTTGATTTGGATTTGGGAAAGACCTAGGTATTTTTTTGGGGTCCCTTCTATCCCATAATTCTGCATTCTGTGCTTCATCATTTCACAGACAGTCTACCAAAATGCAAAAATCCTAATGGAGGCTGTTAAAATAGAAATCTGACAGTTTTCTCTGAATTACAAGCCAAGCAGAAGATCTCAAGAGAGAGGGGGGAAACAACTCTGAAAACCTTGTACTCAAAGATGGATGTACAGCTGAGAACATTAACACAATGTGAAAGCCTGAAAACATCTGCCATCAAGTGAGATCCAGGAGATCTGTGCGAAACCAGGGCTGTGTGAAACTAACTGCAACCTGTTCTGATCACACAGCAGCAGATGAAAATGTGGAGATGTTGAAGAAACTTGAAGTTAAGGGGCAATGAGTAGTGGAAAAAAGATTTCTGTACTTTGCTTTATATTTTATTTTCTAATGTCTGAGAGTTGAAATCTTGAGTGGCTTTTCATACTTAATAATATTTATGGAATGGGTTAATTGAATTATTCAAGTTCCTGAATTTTAAAAATATTTTATTTTAAATTTTGATCATGTTGTGAATAAAAGCTATCCTAGCATGAAGTGACATTTGGGAGAAGAACAGTGTGAAGGAAATCACATTTTGGTGTTATATTTTAAACATGGTTGCGTGTAATGTTTTGACAATCCCTAGCTTCTATTAGTTTAGGTATTCAGTTCTAATGAAAAGCTTAATAATATACTATGACCATTTCTGCAGAGAAAACAGAGAGGTTGTAAATGTTACAGAAATACTGTTAATGAGTGAAATTAGAAAATTAATACTTTGTAGGGACAGGAATAGCAAGCACACCCTGCTGCCTGCTCATTGAGTAGGAATAACGATGCAGCCCCTCTAAGAGAAGTAAACATGCTGAAGCTGGGCTGAATTGGAGCATGGAGGGTGCAGGATCTTGTAGGCTTTAGGCAGAAAATACATCTCTTTGGATGGCAGATGGAAACATGGCAGGCAAATCCAAAGCAATGCAAACTGGAAGAAAGTTTTGAAATGCTTGCACATGAGGATGTGTTCAAAATTATTGCAAGAGTCATAAGGTGCCATGTTGAGGACCACTTAGGTATGTTTCCTGAATTAGGGGATGTAAAAGAATGAAAAAAAACTGTGAAATAAAGGAGAGAGTTATATTAAGGAGATAATGTAGAAAGTTGCTAAAATGAGGAAGTAAATGAACAGTGCTACATGCTTCTTTCTCTAACTCATCTATGATGGCAACAGAAATACTTAAACTGAATTAAAATGAATATATCTTTTTATTCCATAAACAGTTCTCCTATTTTCCTTACATAAAGCTCACTTATTGCATAGATCAGAGGTGATTTCTTCATAGTGTTCTATGCTGGCTGTGCCTGAGGCTCACTATTGGGCTTGAAGGGGCCTTGATTTCTTTGGGAGTGGTAAATTAGATACTTCCATTGATGTATTTAGATGTGAAGGGAAAATGGGCGTGGTCAGGATTTTATACTACATGGCAATTTAGGACTGAGATATGCACAATTCCTGTTTTACCATCCATCATCTTGTTTGCACCATTAATGCGATCTCCAGAATTTCAAGTTTGATGAAGGTTTCAAATGCAAGATGTCTTGATATTTACAAGTGTTTAACTTTTACATGATATCTTTGTCCCAGATTTCCTTTCTCTTAAATATATGTCTACTCCTTACTCTCTTTTATTTTTTCCTCTGAGGTGGAAAATTTGTTAAAAAAGTCATCTGATGCTGAGAGCAGAACCAGAATCTGTGTCCAGTGTGTTGGGTCAGAGTGAGGCTTGACTGACATTGAACAGGGTAGTCCCTCATGTTGGCCAACAGTGACTGCTAGGAGGATAAAAAGACAAGGCTTCTGCAGTGTGATTCTCTCTGTTGATTTTTAATACAGATATTTTGTTGATTGATTGATTGAGTTTGCAGGGAAACCACACCAAGTACAGCTTTAGGGCTACTGACTTTCCCAGCCTTTTAATAATTACAGACCAAAAAAATATCTGCTTAATCACTCTTAGCATGATTTACACTTTGGCTCTCCACAGAGCTGCTTTTCCTGGGGTCAGAGAAGGAGGAATAGTCCACAACATTTGTCTGATGCTAAACAGACAAGTATTTTAATGATCTCCCAGCAGCAGGAGCCCTGTCTGTGGGTTATGCACAAGGCTGAGTGTCGTGGTGTTGCAGCCTGTGCGTGCTGAGGGAACTGCTCCTCCCTGCAAAGCCAGGGACAGACCCAGCCTTTGGTCCTGCTCACTTGTCCCAAACAATCAATTTATCTGTGCAGCCACACTGATGCTCTAGCTAAACTTGCTGCATTAATTATATCTGCCCTGAGCTTACAAGCTTTTAGAGCTATTTGGAACATAAATTTTGCAAGCTTGCAAGTCAGCAAGGGGTTTTTCTTCTTCCAAGGTACCCAACTTGCAATTAAATGAAACTGCCAGGTGCTGGTCATTACCAAAACTCTCTTTCCATCTGCAGATTTAGGATAAAGAATTGATATTTCCAAGTTATTGAATAAGTACCAGGGAATGGTTGTACTTTAAGACACTTTGTGTTGGAGAGTTTCTGTCACTCTCAAAATGGGACTTATTCAAGCATGCTCTTGCCAAGGAATGTGACAGGGACATTTTCTTCAATGTATTCCTTTACAAGTAAAAAGCATTGACTGAGATGCATTACACATGTGTAAACCCACTACTGGGTCTAATGTGCACTGTCTTGGTGTTGTGAGTAGCTAGTGATGGAGTATTTGGGCTCTGACAGAGCTGTATAATTTAAAAAAAAAGCCTACTAATCATATACCACAAATTCTATTTTAGAATGTAACAGTCCTTAGTGTACTTAATGAGGTCTCTGTTTGCTCCCTCAGGATGAGGTGAAATGTGTGATTTGGGAAATCTGAACAGAGAATCTGTGAAGAGATGGCACAGAGACAGGAGTATCCCTGAGCCCATCTTAGAAAATATTTCCCAGGAAAGTGAGTATAATTTTGTGAGATTCTGGATGCTTCCTCCTGTGTTTCCTTAAACTCAATCTAGCTCAAGTTTTGGAGAGCTTTCATCAGCATGCCTGAATTTTTGTATTGGTGACCACACTTATTCAGACAGTAGTCTTTAACTAGAAAGTTAATGGATATGTAGGTATTCTGATGAAGTAGGAAGGAGAGCTTTTATCCACCAAGCGTTGTTTTGGGTCAATAACTAGTTTGTGGTCCACCAATATAAAAAACCTACTGAGTGTCTATTTGATATCAATTTTCGATGAAAGATTTCATTGGTGGTTTAATTTCTCTGGCTTCTGTTTAATCTCTTCCAGTGATTCAGCTGCTATAGGAGAAGAATGTAAGACATGTTGTATTTCTTGTTACTTACACACATAAATATTTGAATATTTTGGTATTTCAGTCCTATCTGTTGTAGGGACTTTGTTTTAAAAATTATCTTCTTATATCAAGCCCCAGCAGACTTCCTGATTGTTCTGAACGGGCGTTCTTAGCAAAATAAATGGCAACAGAGCTATAAACTGAACTGAAGAGAGCTGCTTTTAATAGAAGCCTTCAATCTCAAGTTTTCTGCAAGCGCTCTTGGAAGACAAAATCTGGAAAATGAGCCAGGCTGGGACAGCCCCAGAAAACAACAGTCCAGGGACCTATAGCTTGAACACCATCAGTGTCTTCTGTAAAGCACCTGACTGAGGAGGGAGTCAAACCCCTGTATGCCCCAGTGTAGAGTGGGACAGTTTCTTTCGTATGGGGTAAGCATTTATCTCTCGTTATGAAGTTGGGAGCAGGCACTGCCAGAGAATGTTGCTCTCACAAAGGGCAGCCTCTGCAAAGTAGGTCATGGAGGGTTGCAGGAGATACAGCAAAGGTGAACCCAGCAATGGCTCCTTTTATCTCTGCTGATTTCTCTCCTTCTCTCACCCCTCACTCCTAATGTAGATCAGATTCCTTAAAGCAGCTGCTTGGCTTCCAAAAATGCTCAACCCTCCCGTCTCCTACTGAGAGGAGGAAACGGTTACTATGGCTTCACCACACAAGAACAGATGCATTTCCATGTGTTGGGTACTAACCACGCTTCAGGTTTTTGAAGTCCAGAATAGGACTGGCCCATGGATAGCCCAGATAAGGCTGCAGTGGCTCTGAATTCCTTGCACTTCATTTCTGATACTTTAGAGAATATCAGTAAAAAATAACAGGAGAGGTCTGAGTCCTGCTTATGCTCTTCCTTTCCTGTTGTTTCACCAAGTTTCAGACTGATTAAGGGCCCTAAGAGAGGGTAATGCGTTCAGGTGAGCCAAAGGCTGGGACCGACCCTACCCTCAGTATATAAAGGAACAGTCAATGGACATATGTGGATTACAAAAGTGGGGGTGGGAAGCTATGGCAATTTCCAGCAAGAGAGGAGGGGATTTTGTGATTATGCTAATTGTACATTGGAGTTAAGAGAAACTAATTTTCAGACTTTGGGGAAATTTGAGTGGGGATCTGAATGGTGTGGTTTGAAGCCTCCTCTCTGTGCAACGTTAGTGAGTGAATCATCAGAAACATTTTGACATTCTGCCCATGCAATCCTATTCACTTCAGCTCATTTCTAAAACCTGATTCTGTGCTCTGATATTCATTCTGAAGGGAGTCGTGGTGGACTGGGAATAGTTTCTGGATCTTTTCCTCCATCACTAACTTCTGTAGGGGCTCTAAATAGAAATGTAGCATACTTTGCTGAAGCATATGAAATGTCAGTTCTACAGTGCTGTCATTCATAAGAACTCAGTGATGTTGTGGTAGTCAGTTTCCTGAAATCACACTTATTTTGGCATTTCTCTATTTTCCATCTTTGCAGGAAATGGTGGCTCTGAGAACCAACCTGTCTAATTTGAGTGAGACCTTCCATTAAGTGAACAAATAAGGTCTATCTTTCTGATTGTCCCAGACTTTGAAAGGTTTTTAAAACTCCTTTTTTTGCTAACATCACAAGGCTTTACAGTTCAGAAAGCCTAGAATTCAAAGCTTCATCTACATTTTTAATCTACAAAAGTAAATCTTCTGCACATCTTACACTTCTGGTAAGTGAGTCTCTTTATTTTATCCTCCATTACTTCTTTTGATTAGAGTTTCACTGCTGTGTCTTCTAAAGAACCACAATTAATTTCTTTCATATGTGAAAATGTGTTTAAAGACTTGTCCATCTGCAAGGTCATTTATTTTGTAGGCATCTTTATAAATGAGCTCAACTACACTAAACACGAAAGCAGGTTAATTTATAAGTGCCCATAGTGGGGATGCAAAAGGATTTGAATAAACCATTGAAATGCTTAAGACTGGAGGTCAGGTAGAAAGATACAGAAGGTAGGTTATTGCAGTGATATCTCCAGGGCAAGAGTTAACAGAGCTTTCCAAATAACACAGAAATACCCCAGTCAGCGTGTGGGGCAGGTGAGCTCCAGGCAGAGTCAGCTGCTCAGGAAGCACGGAGAGGACAAGTGCCCGTGCCCAGGTTTGGCACTGGGTCCCCTGTGCTGCCGAGGACGGTGACGGCTGCCTTGCAGGCTCAGTGCAAAGGATGTGTGTGGCTTGGGCACGTGGTGGCTGTGAGGAAAGGGAATTATTGTTCTTGCCTGTTACTGATAGCTCCTAAAGAGCCTGTCCTGAGATGCTCTGGGAGTTGTGCTGCAAGGAGCAGTGTGTAAATCCAATGTATCAGCAGGCTGTCCCCCAGCCCTGTGGTCTGTGAGTGGCACAGCCAGTGCAGCCTGCGCCTGTGTATGCAGGCTCCTGTGTGATTCTGGTCCTGTGCCACCTGTAGTATATCCTCATCCTATGCTCCAGAGGTACATGTTTGTCTTGGCTAAATTCCTCCTTCTACTTAAGCTATATCATCTCTGAAACGCTGTGGCAGAGCAAGGGCTGAGACCCAAATTTCTTTATCTGGATACCATTTAATTGACTAGTCACTTTTGACTTTTTATACAGCATCACTTCCATGTGTGACTTTCTTTTCATTCTTGTTCTGACATGAACAGGATGTGATATGCTCAAAACAACATCTGAGGCTCTCAAAACACAATGAATAATGTCTGAAAAATATAAAAGAAAAGGAGAAAACATTAACAAGATTTAGTTGCAGTGAAAGAGCATATCATCTTCCTACAAGATTCTTGGCCTCTGAGTCTTACCTTGAGGTGAGCATAGGAATCATCAAAATTTGCCCTTTCGTTGACAGTCAGGACTTACTTCTGTGTCTGCTAAAGCCCTTTGCACATTAATGCCCTGGCCCTTTGCTGGCTTCTCTTTTTCTGTGGCTTGGGCAGGACAGCTGTAACAACTTCACTGAAATGTCCAAGAGCAGAATAAAATCAGTCTTGCACAGAAATGTTAGTTTCTTTATCCTTGTGGGATTTGGTGTATATACAATAAAAGGAAGTTCAATGTTCCTTACTGGTTGCTTCAAAGATTACCCTTCCAGCAGCCTCAGTTCACTGAGGCACTTAAGCATGGATTTAATTTTAAGCACAGAATGAAGTGAGAGCCAGTTGTCAGCTCTGTGCTTTTCATCTCCCCAGCTCAAATTATCTTCCCTGCTGCTCTGATCATATCTTCCACTTACATATTCTCAGTCCTCTATGGCTTCCTATCTTGTCACCTGTTTCACATACCTTAATCTCACCTTAAAAATGCCACCCAGTTCTTCCTGTCTACAGGGATTTGCCTCACACAGAGGCAGTCTCTTAATCCCACTTGACACTGGCAAATTCCCTTGACCTGCAGCGCATTCCTTTATCTGAGCACAGGGCTGCGACTCTTCTTCCCTTGTCCCTGTCCCCCACCCCACCAAGGACCTTGCTGGTGGTCCTTTGCCACGTTTGCCAGCACTTTCCCAAATAATTCTCTGCCCTTATTCCTCTCACTGATCTCACTGTTCTTTACTGTAATATGATTTGAATGTATGGTACGGCTTAAAAACTCCAGAACAACAGGTTTCACAAAGAATTAAATTCTTAAATGATGGGGTCAATATTCTTTGCAAGAACTGTGCGTGCAAATTCAGGTGCAAAGGTCAGGTATGGATCTGAACTCCAGCTGACTCAGGGTGGTTTATTCCTGACCATTGCATGGCCAGACAGGTGTGTGGTGTTTGAGGAAAAGAGGCCCCACGCAGAGATACCAATGTACACAATGTCTCTCATTTGCATTTTTTTTGCATGTTAACGTCTGTGGATGCCTTGGTTTAGAGCTGATCGGAAACACTGATTACATCAGTCTGTTAGTGAAGGAAGCTATTTGCAGAGGACAACAATAATAAAAGCTATTAAAGCTGCAATACATCCTACCTTTCAAAATTGCAAAAAATTTCACCCTTTCAGATTTTTTGGTCTTCACCTTTTTAGTTCTTCCAGTTTTAACATAGTAAAAGTAGTAAAACCTCTGGTGAATGGCTGTTTAAAGTTTTATTACAACTTTGATGCTAGAGGACAGAATTTGGTCCCTCATGAAGTTGTGCTATTATTCCCTACCAGTAATACTGTAAATCAGTTCACTCTTTTATGATAAACTGCACTTTACTTCTTAAAAAGCACTGCAATTTCACTCAACTGAAACATTTTTTTCTCTTCAACAAAGCTAATTTCAAGTCATATTTATTTACCTGACTAACCTCATCTTTGCTTGTTGCATCACTTGTTTTTCAGTAAGTGCTGCTGGGATTTACTGTGACTTGGTAACTACTACTTCCACCAATTGCCTGTTTAAATTGCATTATTCAGATTGTAACATGACTGAAATGACAGGAATTAAAAATAAATCTTTTTCTCTGAGGCTCAAGACCTGGAAACATAAAATGCCTCAAACATTTGTTAAAAGCTTGGATTAATTCTAAAATTCATAAATAAAGTGATTGCAGCAATTAACTTCATCTCTCTTAAGAGACTCTAACTATACAAGTTAATCTCTGAAGGTTCTTTCAAAGTATTGCCCACAGTCATTTCCAGGCAAGAGGTCTCAGCAGAGGCCTGTCCTACTTGAGAGGTTCAGGCTCACTGAGATGGGATGATTTCCAATTTATGCTCCTAGGAGTCTGCATTTGGTTTTGCTGGAAATATGCTATGGGAACAAGAGCCAAAAGCAGTTGTGGCATATAATCATTAGCAAAGACTTTTATAACCTTTTTTATAAGTCAGTTCTGACCACATTTCTAAATGTGTCACTGCCACAAGCAAGTTACTTTGTTTGTGAGAATTAATTCAAAGCCAGTAACAAACTACTAGGACAGTTTTATCGGAGGTTCTGCTCATAAATTTGAGAATGCCCCATTTACCAAGTGACCAGTTTTGCTTAAACATTTTTCAAACACTGCCTTAGAGAATTAGATAGACCAGGAGAGGGAGAAGAGTTGCCATTTCTGTTTAAAACACGAGCAAGAGGTTCTTAATGAGCTTTAGTCTGCAGCTCCCACGGGGTAACTCAGTATCGCAGCAATGTGCTATTAATTAGCTAGGTTGGATAATTGAAGCCACACTTGCATGCAGTTCAGTGTGACTGACAGAAGCTGCTCAAAAGGCAAAATAAAATGTGATATGAAGGTGCTGAGCTCCCTGTGCGTCTTCAGCCTGCAATAGGTACTAGAGCTGGCTGTTTAAAAATTGGCTCGCAGTTGTTCGCAGACCATTGTGGTGCTATTGCAGTCCCTAGATGATATCTGAAAGCCACTGGTCATATCCTTCACTCCGGAAAAAGAGTGAACAAATAAATCCCCAAAGAGCTGCAAAGCTCCATACTATAACTGAAGAAGTAGCTTAATTGTTTAGTAGCAAAGGAAAAAATGCCTTGTTTTCCTGGCAGGGGCAGGAGGCAGATGCACACCTTCCCATTTGGACTAAGCTGGCCAGTCTCGAGGTAGCTCTCATCCAGGAGCCAGGGATCTGCAATGCAGAGATGAGTATCACTACCTTCAATTTTACAGATCAGAAAACTGAAACAGAGAAAGGTAAAATTAATTACCCCAGATCTGTTTTTCCCATGGTACTGTCATTTATAAAACTGGAGCTGGTCCACGCTAATTCTTCATCCAGTTGGCTCTGAAGCTTTTCTGTCCTGTTTTCTGCAGCACATCTTTAATCACGGGCAATATATTCTGTGACAGAGCTTTGTAGGTCTTGCATAGTGGGTAGATAGAACAATAAAGTGAGTGTGTAAAGACTGAAATGCAGCTCCTCACCACAATTACTTGGCAGTCGTGCTTTGAGTTCAGAACACCCTGAACAATGGTCTAATTCTTGCTAGATTTATCACTGGTAAAGGTGTGATTGCTGATCTCACTGAAGGTTCCTTCTGGTTTTTAAGTGATTTTTTTGCTTAAAAGCATGAAGTGTCCCAGTACTTTTTATCAGTTATAAATGCTGTTTTTCCGCCTAGGACCCAGTGGAATTTGTCATGGATGTTTTTCCTGCTGTTAGGTTCTGGGAGACCTTTCTGGCTCACTATATCTGTAGCACTCTCAAAATCTTGGGTGCAGTTACATTTCAAGAACAGTTTCTCTATTTCTTGTAAACTGTAAATGTCCTTGAAGAACATTTAATTGTCTGCAATTTTTCATCTTAGATTTTATCAAAATGTATAGCAAACACAAGGTTAAATTCCTTTTACAGATAAAATGAAGGATGTATGGTTGAAAAGGACATACAGATACAAAATGTACGTATTTATACAAACATGTCCTGATCAGCTGAGATTATCCTTTTCTTTCTCTTGTGATCAAAATGTGATAAGACACAGAGGAAATTGTAGTTCCTACACAGCCAGATGTGAACCTTGCAAAAGGCACTAGGAAGATTTCCAGTGATTTCCCTAAGCCTTGGATCAGGTCTGTGTTGCTGGGTGAACATCAGTGAGCAGTTTGGGCTAACTTTAACCCTGTGTAAACCCTTTGTGAGCAATTAAAAATACAAAATATTTTCAGTGGAATTTCATTTCCATTTTGCGTGTGTATTAAATGAATAAATAAATAAATAAATATGAAAAATAAGATTCATAATAATTCTTAACCAAAGAAAAGAGCAACCTGCACAATGGATTCGTAAAGAGATGATGTTGTGGAAAGAGAGGTTGTCCTGTTGTTTCTGGTTGAGTTCCCAGAGAAATCAATAGGAGATAACTCTGCTTACATGTGAACAGTGCTAGTCACCTTCTCTACTGGCTCCTGAGATCCTCAGCTAATCTTTAGGCAAACAGCTCAGCTAGTAAATAAGTGTGTAGTGCTACACCAGCTACATAAGCTGAAGATCTGTTCCTGAAGCATCTGCCTGTGACATCAAATATTCAGACAGCCCAACAGTTTAACTGTTTGAATTTCAAAATCTCATAAAGATAAATCTCATAAAGTGCTCTGCTGTCAGGTTATAAACATGGCTTGTGTTTTTCTTGTGCTGTTTGTGTTTTCTGAGAGGATTGTTTTCACAGTTTAATAAAGAACATTCATGTCCATGACACACCTTCCAGCAATGCTATTTCAATATACTGAAATACTTCATCAGTGGCAGCTTTGGATTGAAAATGGGTTTTGTGGATCATGGGGAACATTAAAAAGAAGACATTTTCTTGTCTATTTGTTCAACAGCTTTCTAATTTCTCCTGTTTCTTTCAAGTAGCATTGCAATTGCCGGTGTTGGTAGAGCATTTTACAAATCACCAAGATTTAAATTTTCTCCCTAGTCTCTTATGAGATTAAATGCAGCCAAATAAATTTGGAAGATTTGCACTCTGCTATGGGCAATAAGGAATATTTCCTATAGCAATTCCTGTTCTGTTAATATCAGGTAAGAGTGTCCATGTGTATATTGCATGACTCTCATTTTATTTCCTTTCTTCCTTTAAATGCTGCTATTTTTCATAAGTAATACGATGTAAAAAGCCACTTCTCAGTAACAGAGAGGAGAAAAATAAGAGGTATTAAAATATTGAGTATTTTCTGGTGAAGCAGATTGTGTTGTAGCTCCCATTCCCATTCCAAGGAAGCTGAGGGCTTTGCAGCTTTCTCTTGTCAGCAGGGCCTGTGGGGCTCAGTGCCTCCTGCACTGCCCCATCCTGGAGATGTGCTGTGGCTGCTGACAGTTATATATGGAGTGCTGGGAAATCTCAGGAAAAATAGATTTATAAGGAATCTAAACTCCCAACTGCAACACTTCGCATCAAAGTGGTCTAAGCATTCATGAGCTCAAAGCTCAACTCAGTATTTACGTAAAACAGCCAGAGCTGTCATTTGGAAGAAGGGTATGAATGAAAAGGAAAAAGCACATGATAGATACCAACTGTCCTCTGTCTCTCCTTCTCAAACTGGAATCTGTATTTCCCTGCCAGGCCCCTCTCAGGGGACAGGCTGCAATAGGGAGGTTGGAGGCCTTCAGGGCTGGGAGGCTGCTGAAAATGCCACAGGTCAAATCTCACTTCTGCACTAGATGAAGACAAACCTTCCTTATCTGTTCAGCCATGAGATAGCAACAGCTGTCCTGTGCAGGGCCAGGAGTTGGACTCTGAGGATCTTTCTGGAGCCCTTCCAGCTCAAGTTATTCCATGATTCCGTGATTCCAAGGTCAGCAGTGGATTTATAGGAAAGCAAAAGGGAGGAAAGTGTGGAGCTTCTTTGGAGGAGGATGCTTCCAGTACAAGCTTCTCCCTCCAGAGCCAGCACAGGGTAAGCAGCTGGTAGGAAAGATAAAATCAGAGAATTCAAGGCTTAGAAGGCCACCCAATCCTCCTCCTCCAAATGGGATAACTGCACCACTTCTGACAGCTGTCTGTCTAATCTGTCTTCAGAGATCCCCACTGATGGAGACCACTCTGCCTCCAGGTAAACTATTTCTGTCACATCCCTTTCCATGAAATAATTTTCTTGATACACGTCTTGAATCTCCTGTTTACTGCTACTCAACATATTTGACATACAAAAGAAAAAACCTATTCTTTCCTTGCTTGCATAAAGAGCTCACAGTTAAGCACACTGAATCTTTTCCTGTTTGATGTTTATTTTGCAGTACATTGTGTACTACTAAGGATATGAAAGCAATCTGAATCCACCAGCCCGCTTGGAAAGTGTCAGCCAAGGATACTAAAAGGCCTGAAAGTTTGGAGAAGTTTGGATTTGAATTTAGATGACAAGCTTTGGCCTGGGTCCAGCTGTTGCTGAAAACCATTCTGGTGTGCAGGCAGTAGCTTTAACATGCTGGAGAGATGGGCTGCCAGCCAAGATTTCATGGGCACAGGCAGAAACCTGTGCCACGTGCTGAATAGGAAGTGCAAGAGAGACAAGACATTGATGTCCAGGAGCCCTGGACATACAGACAGGTCATTTTGAGGCTGGACAGCACTCATTTGGTAGCTGACAGGGGCACAAGCACCCCTTGAGACACAAAGATACTGTGTCAGGGCCAACCACACTTTAAAAAATACCCCAAAAGGCCAGAAATCACTCCTGAGAAGTGACCTTGACCCCTTGGGACTGCAATGTGAAGCTGGAAAGTCAGCCTCAGTCCCAGCTCTTGCCACTCAAATGTGAATATACAAAATATGGAAGCATATTGTCTGCTGTCACAACTCATCTGTAAAGCAGATGTTTCTTTTGGGGAATTATTCATGCTAAAGATCACACTTCAAAGTAAACAATAATTGTCATTTGTTCCCTTTTAAAAAAAGTGAAAGCTGGAAATCAAATTAATGACTACATTTCCTCAAGGGAAGAGACAGAAGAAGGAATATGATCTTTTTGGTATATTTGTGGCAAATAGTTTTAGGCAAACATATTAGTTCCACGCTATTTTCACATGGATTTAGATAAGAGGGATACAAATAACAGTCAAGGGAATAAGAGAAATTGCAGAGGAGGATGAGACGAAAAAGAGTACAGAAGAGCTGAAATGAGAAGACTGTAAGGTCTAGAGGGTGAATGCATTTGGGCAACAAAGAAAGCAGCATCCTGGAGGGAAAACTAGTCCATAAATTTGTAGAAATTGCACCACCAGACAAAGCCAGGCAGGTCTTTTTAGGGCAATATTGTAAACGTGATGCTGAGAGACTTGGCTCTATGTCCTGCATTATTTTTGTAAACATAGTTCTGCATCTGACATGTCTTGGTGTGGGCAGGCTGAAAGAAAAGCTGAAACCCATTAGGTTTTCTTATGGGTCACTGCTTTTTCAGGCTCCTGGTTAAGACTTCATTTCAGTGAGCTCCTATGACTCCACAGAAGCCAAAAGCAATTGTGTTTCAAATTACTGCATGATTTATTACCCAGACAAATTTTTACCTACCTTGGGTCAAATACAGGATGAATGGCAACCTGTAACTGTTCATGAATTGCCTGGGAAATGAGAGTCCTGTGTGATAGCATTCTTGGACTCACAGGCTGCTTTCCTATGAATACATTAAATGGTGCCTAGGGAAATTCCCAGGCACCAGACCTGAGCTGTGTGGCTGCATTGCCAGGATGGTCCTTCTGACTGGTCTGCTGCAGAGGTGCAGAAACCCCTTTTGGCCGATTTGGATCCCATGGGTCTGTCCATGTAGAAATCTTCCACATGAAACATTTTGGACTCACTCACTCACTGACCGTGATTGTCAATAATAATATTTTGTTGGGTAAATTTCTCATCTTAATGGATTATATGCACGATTTCAGAACTGGAAAAATACCTATTTTACATGTATGTTAACGATATAAACACCCATGTCTGGACCTATATTCCATATATGTTTATTGTTAGTGAAAGTTAAGAAAATAATATACCAATACTTTGATTCTTCTTATTTATCTGTTCTTGGAAATTCCTTGGATCATTAATCAATTATTGTTACTTCCCTGTACCAAAGACTATTCGAAAAACTATAAATGCATTCTGAAGTCAGGCTTCATCAAGACTTCTCATCATCTGCTCAGAAGCTTGTAGCCAGGGCTAGTGCAATTGCTGTTATGAACTTTGAAAAGGGTAGTTGAATGCTACAGCCTTCATTAAGTTTTGATAAATGCATTCACTTCAAGTTTGTATCCCAAAGACGTTACTTTTGGCTTGACCACCTCAGGAAAAAATGCTGTTATGTTGGAATTTTGAGGATGATTCTCTTACCTGGGAGGTGGGGAGGAAATGCAGGTGTTATTTAGATATTTAAATTTACTTTTTTATTTTAATGTTAAAGCTGATAATTCATGACACGTCTGTGCTCGTTCCGTTTCCTAGTTCCTAAAGTCAGCTCCCCTCTTGAGCCGATTTGGGATTAAGGGGATGGCGTATAAATTGTTACATGACACGGTGCTGGATAATTAACCAGCTGCTTTGCACAGAGCTCCCTCGTTCTCCGCCGAAGCAGATGGTTCATCTTTCTGCTGATTTCAAGTGTTCCTCTGTAACACAGAACGTACCTCAGCGTTACTCGCGGCTCCGATGCGGCGGTGCCTTCCTCGGCGCGGCTCAGAGCGCGGCTCGGCGGGCGAGGCTCCGCACGGGCAGAGAGCGCGGAGGGGCTGCTCACCGCATCCAGGGAGCGCAATCCGCACATCCCCATCGCACGGAGCAGCCAGAGCAGCTCCCCCGCCTGACCCCGCTCTTACAGACGTCAGACACCGTGCCATCGTTCGCATTCCAACAGCTGCGAGTGGGAGCACCGCGCCACGCGTGGAGCAGGAGCGAGAGGGATGCACAAGTGGGAGTCGCCTTTTGCCTCCCTCCTGCAGCTGGCAGTGACAGCCTGAGCTGCTCGGCTCCATCCTGAGCCCCCAACAGCATCCACTCAGCGCACTGGGACGAGAGCTCACGGGGTGTATGTGTGTGTCAGCAGGGGAACGAGAATCTCTCCTCTATTTACCTTCTGTGCTATCAGAAGCACCAAGCAAATCCCAAATGGTGGATGAGCTGAATAAAACAATGCATCAGATCAAGTGGTATATATTCCTCATCAAGCTGGAAAGATACTCTCCTGCATCATTGTTTCTGCCCTTTGTTATCACAAAAAACCCCAAAATTAGAAAAGAGGCGTGTGCGCACAGAGCTGCAATGAGCAGGTGCATCCCGCCAGGTAAGCCCTGCCCTGCTCCCGGTGTCTCATGGCTGATGCTGAAGCTGCTTCCCAGGGCAGTGTGTCAGGCAGCTGCCAAAAGCCTGTGATGAAAAGAGGAATATTATAAATATTGGGAAGTGATAGCCAGGATGTCCCAAGGATGTGTGTGTGTGTATTAGTTAAGCAAGAGAGCCTGACCCCATCCTCAGTCTTCAATCAGACACTGATTTCCAAAGGTCTATACTTCCCCAGACAAATATTTCCATTCAGTTATGTGCTCTTCTAGGATAAATTTCATACAATGTAGAGATTTTTGGACTTGCAGATATTTTAATTGGCCCTGCTAGGTTGTACACATTGTTCTTATTCCTAATTTACATTATACATATTTATACCCATTTCCAGTGTATTTATAATGGGAATAGAGTTTATACTTCAATCCATACTTACTCCCAGATGGGAAAAATGCCCGTGAACTTACTCTGAGGCTAAATGGAGACTGTAGTACATGGTCCATATTCTGCACCGTTATATACTGATCCAGCTCCCTAGATCCTTCAAATTACCTCTTTGAAAGTAAGTGAGGGAGATGTGCTAAATTCAGAGCCTGGCTGTGAGTCTGGCTTATTTTCTAGAGATGTTGAATATTCCAATGCTTGCACAGTATCTTTCAGTGATGTAGAAGAAATAACTGCCTCAGAAGGCCTCTCTTCACAGAGACAACAATTTAAAATTATTGTGTAACATGCCCTTTTTTCCATCACATGGTCCTCATTTTGTTCACCATTATTTTTAATGGACCAATTTCCTCTCTTCCTTTTCATCCACTGAGTCCTTATTATTATTATCATCATCAAATTCTTTGTGGACTGCCAGCATTTGATATTTCATTTCACTCATTTAATTATCTCTGTGGCTTGTTATGGGCCTGATTATTTTCATAGATCTCCAAATCCTCTTCTTTACCAAAATGCTTACATGCAAATCTGTTTGCTCAGTGTTTATATGGTGCTTGGCACTTGGGCTCTTTTGTACCTTGCATTTGTTCCAGGGGGTGTTTTAGACTGATCAGATTTTAGAGCTTCATCCACCAAACATGGGCAGACAGCTCACACAGCAGGGTCTTCCCATGTGCAGGAAAAAGGATGCTGCACTGGTTTAAATAATGTTATTTTTTCATCTGAGCATCATCAGCATCTTTGGAAATTTAGAAGAGGGACAAAAGAAGCCACTCTGAGCTAAGGGGATTTTTGCTGTCATCTCTGCTGTAGATTAAACAGTTCCCTGCATGGGCTGCTAAGATTTTCTGCCTGACACAACACTCTAGGAATGACATAATAGAAGTCCTCACTGGCATTGAGCTGTGAAAGCTCCTGCTACAGGTTTTGTAGTGTTTTTCCAGTCAGCTCCCCCAAACCATTGCCTTCTATGCTCTATCTTTATGTGATCCAGAATATTGGACTCATCCCATAGCAGCACCCCAGTGGCTGGCCCCTCAATTCTCATTCCTCCAGCAAACCAGGCCAGCCATGTGCTGTCAAGAAAAATCTTGTAACTGGTGGTCTTTCAGAGAACCTCAGCCCAGCTTCTGCATTGTGCTGACTGGCCTCCTGCAATTGCAATTACTCTAGAAACAATGACAGACACACACATGGACACGCTATAATTTTGTGAGTTTCTTGGATCTAGTATAATCAAGAGTCCATAAATAACTGGTTCTAATATATAGAGACAATATAATAATATTATTGTATGTATTATACTAATATAATAAAGAAAGTACTTGCTATTTAAATGCTTAATTTATTAAGTACTCAATAGGTGAGAACATTCTAATGGAAAGTAACTTAGTAAGCATATTTTTAATAATTATTATTTACCTTAAGGGGATCTGATGCAGAAGTCGTGTAATGACAAGCTCTAATTGATATTTTTAAAGTATATTTATTATGGATAAATAGTTACTTTATTGCACATATCTCTTTCCCTCATATGCACAAGTTCCCAGCTGGAGGTCCTGTTCTGTTTTATTTTAGTCTGTTCTTCCCTGCTTTGGAAGTTTCTCTTGCTTGTGCTTGTAAAATAATCTCAGTCCCTGCAGCACGAAGCAGAATGTGAGCAGAGGCAGGGAGCTGCTGGCTTCTCCAGAACCTCAAGTGACTATTCAGCTTTAGTTTTGTGATGGTACTGGGTGCAAGGCCAACAGAATTCTATTTTCTACAGAGTCAGGCTTAGAGCCGGAGCCAGAGAAGCCCTTGGGATCTCAGCTTCCTCCAGAGATGGAAATCAGAGAGGGCAGGGCAGGGTATCTTTTTTGCAGACATCCTCACAACTCCCAGATCACAGAGATGATCCCTATTGTGTCACATCTCAGAATAGAAAGTTTATAATTGGGGTCCTGTTGGATACATGGACATTGTCCCTGTGGTGATGGCATGAGCCAAACTGGAAACTCCTACAACAGAGACCTTCTCACCTGGGGAGTGGGCAAGGTGCCAGGTCTGGAGTAAAATGATTGTGCAGAAAGAAAGGATAAAGTGCAATGTCCATTGTTAGTAATTTCATCTGCCATGAAGGAATGTGAGGAATGGGAGCTGGACAGTTGGACTGGATGTGCTTCAGGCAATGCTGCAGTGTCCCAACTATGTTCTAATCAAATATCCTGGGAGGAGTTTGAATTGGGAACAAGTAGTATCAGATTTAAGGACTGGGGGAGTAGACAGCTGATCTTCTTTCCTGGCAAAAATATTATGAGAAAGTCTGAACAGACCTTTCCTTAGCACTCCCTTGCTGTTCATCTTCACACGTCTTCACCTCCCTGTGATTTCCTGCCATCTTCAGCATCACTGGGCAAAGACTGTTCTTATTTTTTGTGGATTGCAGGAGAGATCCTCTGAGACTAAAATGAGCAGTGGACAGGAAATGGATCTGATGCTAGCTCTGGTAGGATGTGGATAGCCTTTAAAGTGTCACTGCACTTGCCTGGATCTCTTTTTTTCCCCATCCATAAGATGGAGTTAAGTATGTACATTTCCTTCATGAAAACCATTTAGTATTTTCTGTTGAAAAATCCTATATATGTTATAAGTGTTAATCATTTTTTGTCACTCAGGCACAGATTTAGGAATTTCTGGAGTACTCCCACATGTTGAGAATCACACCTATCTTAAGGACGAGAATATTAGATCCCAGTGCAGAACTGGGTTAATTTGACAATGACATATTTTTCTAAGATAATGCCTCAGATAGATCTTATATAAGAAAATGAATTGCATTTATATCTAGAAATAACTATGGATCATATGATTTTACCTGTTTAAACCCAGCACTCCTGCATTTATTGAAGGAATTTATGTATGTTTATGGTAGGGTTTTCAGAGAGACATTGCGCCTTCCTCTTCTGTTGGCCCTTTGTACCAATGATTAATCACCTGTTTACTTATGTAAAAATTCTCCTTTCCTGTTTTTTTTTCCTTTTTTTTTTTTTTTTTCAGGAAAAATAGCTAAATTACAGAGGAGGTTTTCTTTTTTTCTTTTTTTTTTTCAGGGTGTGGGTTGGGGTCAGGTGAGTGGTTGAGCCAAAAGTTAATAACACGAGTCCTACAACTCCTTGGTTCCTGTTGCTGGAAGGAGATGCCCATAATTATTTAATTAAGCAAGTTGTTGAGAAAGGTCCTTAGGGATTTAATCTAATGAAGAGAGTGCTTAATCAGTAAAGAACAAACACTTTAATACCAGTACCATCCCAATGAGTTATCCAGCCTGACTTTTGAATAGTCACTATGAACTGGAAAGAAGAAATCATGGAGTGTCAACAGAGCAAGCTTGAATGCTACTGCCATAATCTGCTTATACTCATACATCAAAATTAATTTTTAATCCGTGTGTGAGCTTTGAGGAGTGTATTCAGAAGGCCCACCTTCAGTCCAGGTTTCTTTAACCAATAGAGAAACACCTGATGTTCTCAGAATAGCAGGCAGTGAGCAGGAAGCCACCTTTGGGCAAGAGTGAGGAACCATTGGGCAAAATCTGACACTCAGACCACTGGATGTAGCCTAAATTGTCAGAGTAAAAAAACCCAAAAAACAGTAAGGCCAGATTTGAAGAGGTGGCAAATAACTTTCATGCAACCAGCTAACAGAGCTTGCAAAAACATGGATACACTTCCAGATGTGGAAGTACTTGTGCAGGGCTGGGAAACAATAGACTTCAAGTGTGTTTCAACCTGTGAACAAATTACCAAACAAATTAGTGTTTAACTTGTAATAATCAGCTCGATAATTAGGTGGGGAAAACATTAACTCCTCAGCCATAAGGGAGCACCTGGGCATGCCAAAGTAGGTCATTAGCTAATAAGCCCCTGCAGGCTTGGGAGAGGAAGGGGAAGCCTGAAGAGGGCTGTTGGTAGAGGGCAGGTGGGGAAGCTGTACCACTAAACCACTCCCTCTCCTGGCTCTCAGGGTTTTACTGCCTGGGAGAGTGCTGAGTTTCAGTTCTCAGGTGTTTGATTAATCTTCTTTGGGGAGACTACTAGATTAGGAATCAGAGAATTAATTGGCAGCTAATTGTAAGCAAGAAAGCAATCCCTGAAAACCTCGGTGGAGATAGATTAATTCAGAAATGTCTTATCACAGAATATGAAGAACACTTTTCCCCTTCCTCTCAGCTGCAGCTTCCTACTTCAAGTGTTAGGGAAGAAACTATAAACTTGTTTGAATCACAAGCAAAACTGTGTGCTGCCCCCAAAAAGGCGAAAGAAAATATATTTAATGCTTATACATTATATAACACATAAGCATATATCGTTTAAAAGGACATTAGAAACCTGACTTATTTCCTCATTTTGGACATGATGCATTAAAAGGGAAAATGCCACTACTGCAGTTTTCTTCTTACATAAAGCAGATTGGTGTTCACAGTGCCTGTACCCAGGTCTGGTGCACTGGAGCAGCAAACTCTCCTTGCCAAGGAGTAGATTTCTTTGCTTTTCCTTGAAGGCCATTGCCAAAGGTTCTTGGACAGTGTGGCCCAGTGGCTAAAGGTGGCACAAAGGGAGCCTGGTGGATTCTACTCACAGCTTCTTTCAGGTGCCCTGGCTGGAACAAAGTGGAGGCTTGTGGTAAGCAGGCAAAGCTTTTGCAGGGATTTGGTAATGCAGGCAGGCAGTGCACACATCCACCCTACTCTTGATTTACATATCTCTGAAATATCCTTAGAAGGCAGGGGAAGTAAAAAATGCGGTGTCATGGAAGGTTCACTTTGGCAGCTGGAAGCCAACTCCTCCTCTTGCACAAGAATTAATCACAAAAGATCTGTTGAGGTTGATCTGCAGAGTCTCTCACAGCCTGGCACCTGGAGCAGTAGCTAGTGAGAGGTGCTGGGAAGGAACTGCCTTGTGAGAAGATGGTCATGATGGACCATATACAAAGTGCAGGAAAGTTAAATTGCAGCTGCTAAACCTAGGAAACGTCCTTGTATACAAGGTATTCTATTTAATGGGATTGACTATTTACACGTTTTTTCAGGCCACTTCCATGTATTGCAGAACACTTTCCAAATCACTCTCCAAAGAGAGATTTTTTTTTTCCCATTTTTTATTTTTTGTGATACCTGAGGGTTGCCTGCATCTCACGATACTGCAGAAAAGAAAGAATTTGAAGCTTTTGTGGGTGTTTTAAGTAAAAGTACATATTCAGAAATTATCATCACTAGGAGAGTTTCAACTGTAATTTACTTCTGACCTTTGGTGTGAATCTACCTCAAAAATTTTTTCTGAGAGCTGTGTACCTCCTGTGAGGCCCTGTTTGTATCTTAGTCCTAAGAAAGGGCCATAACTCTTCACCAAGGGTCCTTTAGTTCCTTTGGACATGACAAGTTCAGTGCTATTCCTCCATGGGGAGAGCAGGCTCTGGGTCACTGCAGTGACAGGGGCTCGTTAGGGTGATGCAGTTCAGGAACCCCTCCCCAGTGGAGGGGTCAGGGGATTCCTCGGGGCTGAACACCCATGCTGGCCACCCTCAGGACATGCTGCCCTGCTCACTGCGGGGTCTTCCTGCTCTCCAAAGGGGGTGGAACCTCTTCATGTGGCACTTTTCTTTCTGTGACTCCAGACAAGCACTGCAGGCAGTCATCAGCACGCCTGACCTGGGAGCTCTCGGTGGCTGCTCCAGACTCCCCAGCCCATGCCCTGGGATCCTTGTCAAGTGTTGCTCAGGTGTTGTCAGAGGTAGTAATAGACATGACTCCTACAGAAATAAAGCTAATAGTGAGACTTGCTGCTTTCTGTCCAGTAGGCTTTTGGATTTCAATTTTATGGCACAGAAAGTCTGCAGGGATGAAGATACTTTTCCTCATGTGGTGTTTGTCCCAGCCTGACCCTGCCAGGTGTCTGCAGCAGGGAAGGACCCAGGGCTGGGGCCAGGAGCACCATGGGTGGTGTTGAACTGATCAGAGAACTGGTCACATATTTAGCATGGAAGCTTTGTGGTAAGTCAGATCTCTTATTATTGTTCTATCATATATTTTGAGCTTCATATTTAATTCAGGTCAAATCTAAACTACTAAACAGAGCTGTTATGCAGCACGCATATCAGATAAATGAAGTGTGGGTTTAGCACAGCTCTGACCTAGTTACTTCATGCAATGTTTTCTAAAAGCAAAAATTGAAATCTTTTATCTGAACACGAAATGAGTCTTTGTTCCCCTGCCTATTGCAGCACTTTGCATATATTTGGTTTCAAAGACTGATGAAATTTGCCATTCTGAATCTTTCACAGGTATCTTAAAGGCTTGTCTTTGCTGGTAACACATCCCAAGAGTGTTTTGGCAAAAAGAGTATCTGCCATCAGAGGTATGCAGAGTGGTCTTGACGCATCAGATGGCAGAAAGACAGGACCAGAGTTGATAAACATTAATAAAACATTAAAAATAGCTAGATGTTTTTAAAAAGAGTAATTCTATTTTTGTTACTGTTCTCAAAAAGTAAAAAAGATATTTGCAGGAAAGAAGAGGCAAACCAAAGTATGAAATGCCAAGATATTTGAGACTCACAAAAGACAGATGTGTTTTTCTAATCTTCCTGGAATAAATACATGCTTTTTACCATCCATGGCTCTATAAAGATTTTGAATCTGAGAGAGAAAGAGAACACAGAAAATAAAAATTTATTGAATTTCTTCAAATTTCAATTTACATTATTTTAAACATAGATTTGCTCTGAATTATTAAGAAATCTGTAAAATAGCTATGGGGGTTTATGTTTGCAATCAAACATGGGTTTTGGTAATTAATTTTCATTTTATTTGATTTAGAGATCCTGGCAGGTTCTGGTTATTATTAAAATGGGAAAAGTAGATGTAGAATGAAAGTGATGAAAGCCAAAATGCAAGGTTCTGCCTTCAACCCCCAACCGAGTTATTGAGAAAATTAATATTTATTTAAACCCCTGATTTTAGAGAAATATCTGGGGTTTTGTTATAAAAAATGATGACAAATTGTCAATGAGGCTGCATTAGTGAGTGTTACACAGCAGTTATGGGGCAGATTCCACCACGAGAGCTGAGAGCTCTCATCCCTTCTTGGCAGGGAAAATGCTGACCCTCCAGTGGACTCGTTTGAGAGACACTGGGGGGTTTGTAACCCCTCAGATGCCCAGGAGTTCCACTCAGAAGTGACATAACTGGGAGCTGGCATGGGTGCTGAGATAGGTGGAGGGGATGAGGATTCTACCATTTCCATCAGGTGATGGTCCCATTGGGATTCTGTGTTCATGGCAGGAGCACCTGTGCCTTTGCAGGACAGCAGTGTGTACCAATGCAATTTAATGCTTCCTACAGTTTCCGTTCCAAGCCTTCTGCTTGGCCAGGATCTCTCTCCTATTCTTTTTCAACTCTTCTTGCCACTTTCCTCCATTTCTGTTTTGTATTCCCTGCTTCTTCCTGACACGCTTGAAAATGTAACGCTTGTTAATCCAGTGTGTGAAGCGCTCAAACCTGAAACCACGCCATGGTTCCTCTCTTTTATCTATTATTTATCAGGAAGGCTTTTGAAAGCAATGATCAGTGTTCGACATAAAGGCTGGATAGCTCACAAGACAGCGAGTTCAGACATGTACCAGCTCGGGAAAGCTGTGGTGGCAGAACAGCAGTGTCACACTGAAGAGAGAAAAGCAGGCTGTGGGAAGTGTAAAGTGCAGGAGCTCTCCCCTGGCTCTGGCTCTGTGGTCTGTGGGAGCTGCTGGATGTGGGAGGGGCTCATTGCTTTTACACTAAATACTGAAGGGAGAAACAAACAAAATACTCCATCAATGGCAATATGTTGTTATTAAATCAGTAGTGCAGGGTTATTTCTCCGGTAAATTCAACTTTCTCCAGATTTACCTGCTCCCTGAGACTTTGGGTATGGGAGACAGTCAGTAAATAGCTCCTGAAGAATTGCTGCCTTGCTAGTTCAGACTAAGCCTGGCACTTTCAAAGGTGTGGTCTGATGAGAAAGATCAGGAGCCTGCCTTGAATGGTGCATCGTGATCCCTGGCCCCCTCTTATTCCCAGCAAAAGAACCAAAATACAGCTGTGGCCTCCACCCTTTATTCTTCACCTCTGGTTCCACCACCTGCTGTCAAGGATAGTAACAGGGCTTGGAGGGGAGTTCTCCAAAATATTGTCCTCTCCTGAACATTCTTCCTCATCCATGGAACTATAAAAACTCAACCCAACCAACAGCAACCAGAGATGGCCAAAATATTGAATGAGTGATTCATCACTTGGAACAACTGTCTCCAGCTCCTTGCCTTACCAAGCTGCTCTTAGACTTTACTGCCATTATTCCTTCTCATTCTGAACAAGGCAGAAGTCTGCAGAGAATATAAAAATTCCCAAGAGGTCTCTTCAAATCTAGTTTTATTTGAACACTAAAACTCAGTGGAACCCTGGTTGTCTGAACTACTTTTTCTTGGCTCCATCCTCATACTTCTTTCTGTAACTCAGAGGCATGTCCAGCTTGGATATGGAGAGGAGATAATGAATAAGACCAGACTAAGGGACTACTTAATTGAGATTCTATTTTGGCTTCTAGCATTCGTGGCTAATACTGAGAAATTAGTCAAATTGGATTTTTACATTTCATGTGTGATTATGCTGGGCATAATTCTGCTGTCACTCACGCAAAAATAAATACTGAAACTAATGGAGTTATATGAAAATAAAACTGATGTAAATGAGAAGAGAATCGGCCCACCTGTGGATATGAGATCAGATTACTACCATACTCTTATGTATCCTACAACTCCTTTATACCTCTGACAGTCAAAAGTGGTTTTAAATTGGTGGAACAGGTAATGTCCACTCATTTTAAAAGCCTTTGTGCTTTATGAGCAGCGGCAAAGGCTGTATTGTAAGCGTGAATGGAATTCCCTGTTACCAGAGGCACAGTGTTGCAAGGAATGTGGGAGCGTGGTGTCACTGCAGCCCTCCCTGGCCTCCTGTGCACAGCTCCACTCCTGCCTCAGACCAAGCACCTGCACCAAGGGCTCTGCTCCCCGTGCTGTCCAGCCTGGTATTGGATTAACAGCAGTGAAAGCTGCTCCTCTTCCTGAGGGGGAGTGCTGTGCAGTCCTGTGTCCGTGGTCCAGCATGCAGCACAGGGGCATTGTGTGGCCACACTGAAACTAGAGCACAGAACTGGAACTAAACCAGAGTTACTGCTGGAGCACAGAGCTGGAACTAAACTGGAGTTACTGCTAGAGCACAGAGCTGGAACTAAACTGAGTTACTGCACTCATCAGTGGAGACATCCATGAGCTGTCAGCCCACAGGGTTTGCTGTGTCCCAGGTTTACTCAGAGCCAGCTGAAAGGGAAATGCAGAGCAGGAAAGAGGCTCTTGCTGGACCCCCAGGACGCTCAGGGACAAGCAGGTGTTCTGTAATTGTTCCTCTGATATTTCTTGGCAAGAAAATATATAACCATATTTCTTTTAAAATCTTCCAAATCCTTCCTTGCTTTGATTCTGTGTATAATATCATCAAACTTTGGGTAACATGCTGCAGTGATGACCCTTGAAATTTAATGTCAAGATGAGCTCTCAGATGAGGAAACCAGAAATCCTGCCACCTTAGAAGGGTCTGAATGAAGAGCTGAAAGAATTCTCAGTCTCTCTGAGGAGCAACCCCCAAAGGAGCAGCAGGTTAGATGGCAGTCGTGGTCTTTTCCAAGCAGAGGATCACACAGATGTTTTGTATTAGGTGTATTGGGACCCCATCCTTGACCTGAATGCAAGTTAAGAGGAGTGACACTGTGTTTCATTGCTCCTGTCACCTCAGGGCACCTTTCTAAGCCCGTGGGATCACTGGAGTAGATAACTCAGGTGAACACGTGGAGGGCTGGGAGATGGGCTGCAGCTCTAGGTGATTTATCTGCTCAGGCAGAGTGGCAGCTCCAATCCTGAAGCATCAGGATTGCCTCTAGTAAACACTGGCATCAACATTGCTGAAGTATGAGATGGGCAGCAAGCAATGAAAATTGGATAAACACATTAGCACGTGACTCTGCAGAGGCTTGAAGCATAATTAGCTGCAGTATTTTAATGATCTCTTTACAGAGTATATAGAAAAAGCAGCGTGTTTACACACTGAGTTCAGCATTAGGAGCTCTGCTGTGATTTGTTCTCTGGAAATGCAGTGCTGCAGCCTCTGATTTTTAATCTGTTGACTGAACTCATGGACTGTCAAGTACGTCTCAAGATTATCCATGTTTGGATGTGACATTATATTTTTTAGGGAACACAGCTTCTATTTATTCTTAACTCCATTGATGATTTTCCCAGGTTTGTGCCATATGCTATGTGTCACAGATGAGTATTTTGCTGTCTGAAAATGTGACAACTCTGTATCCAGTTTAATAGTTCTGTCATGTCAGCATTGTCATTAGCAATGAATTACAATAGTGGGTATTTAAGCACTAGATTATGGCATCCAGTATTTGTTAATATAACAAATAACAAAGGCAGACATTTTAAGAAGAGTCAGTAATATTTTAAAAACATCAGTCAGTCAACAAAGTCATAAAAACTGATTTAGTGACTAATTAAACAAAATTTGCTGAATGGTTATGCCTACCTAGATAAACTGCAGTTTTATGCATCTGTCTTGCTGTGGGCTTTATCATAATTCACACACACTGACGAAACTCAGTTGCAAGAAATGTGTAGACAATATATTTAATGAACAGTTTTAAGAGCTTGAAGATTAAAAACAGCAGAAGATTTGTAAACTCATATTCAGAATGGATGCAGATATATTGTGCACAAGTTCTGTATGAGCTGGCTCTCTAACATAGTTTATGCAAAATAGATATAATGTGTAGTACTACGCAAGGTTAATATTGATAAATTCTTTTCAAACCCCATTCTTGTCCTGCTGAAAGTAAACACCCTTCTTAGATTCAGAAGTATAGAGAAAATAAGTGGGTAGTCAGATAAGTACTGTGCAAACCACAGCCTTTTAAACTCTGGAGTCAAATAACTGCTGAATGATAGCAGTCATTTAGTGCTACCATTTCCCTGGTATAATATCACCAGCCCATCAAAGCAGTGAAATTTAAATCCCTTTAAAAATGGGATTATTTATGTGCCTGAAATGACATACTTTATTGGATTAGAAATACAATTCCACATAAGGACTTGATTTGAACAATAATTGCAAGTTCCTTATTACTGGAATGGCAGCCTTGTTTTTCTGCTGTTTTGCTTCCAACCTTTTTTCCTCTCTCTATTTTCATAAACATTTCTCTTTTAACATCTTTCTAGTGCTTGAACCAGGACCAACCCAAAAACTGTAAGGGAAGGGTTTCAATCAGCTAGTGGGAGTTCGTGGGTTTTTATCCTTTTGAACACTGTAACCCAAACCCAAACATAAGCAGCCAGAGCTCTTTCTGTTTATTTCCACACTGTGATTTTTAAGCAGACCTAAACATTTAACTCATGTGGGTAAACATTTTTCTTATGGAAGTAGCTCCTCTGACATATTCAAGTTGTAACTTTTCTTTTACCTTTGCTTGGGATGATTTATCTGCCTGTTCTCATATGCTGCTGGGGGATGTCCAGCCTCTTCCCTCATGGCAACGTTGTGTTGATTAGAAAAGCTCCAGCAAATGGAGAAATCCTCCACATGGTCTTTGTCTCACCATCTTTGACAAGGCTCTTCTCTAACATTGCAATGAAATCTAAATATTGGTTCACTCTTTAGGTTTTCAGGCCATACTCAGCACTGTGATGTCCTTTATGCCGAGCAAACTACCCCGATCGAATGTGGGAATGGAGAAGGGAAGAAGAACAAGGAATCAGAATCAGTTTTGGTGCTGCTGCTGTCTCCTCTCTCCTGGGCAGCTGAGGGATGAGGTTATTAATTCAATCTGGAGCCATCTGACATTTCACAGGAGTCAGAACAGGAGCTGGCAGCACAGTGGGACTGTAGATTTGCAATTAGCAAATATTTTAGTGTGCACTGGCATGTCCTTTAATCAGCTGCTCTCCCAGCCTTTTCCTGTTTACTTTTCTTTGAAGAAGGTTTGTTCTTGTGAGAAGGTTTCTCTGAGCAGATTTCTCTGCTGGCAGGAAGGGGGTAGAACAGCAGTGTCTGTCTGCGTTCAAAACTCAAGGACACAGGTACAGACAAACATTGCACCTCCCAGGCAAACCCTCCTCTCCCTACAGTGTCCAGACCCAGGCAAGTACAGGGGACAAGACTCTGTGACTGAGACAGCCCAAGCTTTGTAGTGACTGAGTAGCACTAAAGAGTCTCTTGTGAGGAGGATGTGAGCAGGACAATGTGAATCTCTTCAACCATTTCTCTGCTGCAATTTTTAGCATATCACTTTTCAAGGTGTTTGGTGAAGTGAAAATATTTCTGTAAATCAAATCTATTTCTGCATAGTTCACAGCGAATAAAACATCTGTGTAGTACAATAAAAGAACTTTTAGTTAGGTGAAAATTATAAACTTGCAATCTTGAATTAAACAGTATCCCACTTCCTATAAACTGTGTGATTGAGGAAAAAAATGCTGCTTTTTTTCTTGCCTCCTCTAACCCGACACTGCAGGGATTAGTCCCAAGAAAGGATAATGGAGGCATGAGATAGCAGTGGCCTATCTCCATGAGTTACCTTTCCTGGACATTTCTTCCACTTCAAGGGGCTTCAAGGTCCTGGCAAAAGCAAGATTTCTCCCCAATTCATTTTTCTGTGTGGCTCATTATGCTGCTGCTTTCCCTGTACCAGGACAGGCTTAGGTTGCAAATACAAGATGAAGCTGGGGTATGTATTCTGTTGCCATCTGTTGAAACCAGGTGGGAGTTTTCTTTATCTCTTCCTCCCAAGAGAGACATCTCCTGTTAATGGGCCATTGACTCTCCCCACATGGCTGATAAAAATCCATCAGCCCATTGTGAGATGATCTGCCCAGGGGAGGAGCCAAGCATTCCTACCTGGATATAATCTGAGACGTGGAACACCACAGGCAGCCTTTGCCACTGCATTCCCAGAGGAGCAGCCTTTCCTCCCACTGCATTCCCAGAGGAAGACCAGACCCTTCTCCATCACCACTGGACTGCCAAAGGAAAGCTCCACCCTTCTACAGGATCTCTGCTTCACCAGAACCATCTGTCACTCCAGGACTGCAGCCACCATTCAAACTGGACTGCTGCCAACACCCTGACTGACAGGGTGTCAGGTTGTGTTCTAACTCTGTCAGTTTTTTGGTTTTTTTGTAATACTGCATCTTATTCTAATTTTCCTGTTAAGTTGTAGTTGGTTGGTTGGTTGTTGTTTTATTTTATTTACACATACTAGTAGAGAACTATTATCCCTATCCTCATATCTTTGCCTGAGAGCCCGTTAATTTCAAAATTATAATAATAATTTGGAAGGAGGGGGTTTACATTTTCCATTCCAAGGGGAGCTCCTGCCTTCCTTAGCAGACACCAAACCAAGATAAGGCTGCACACATTATTGATTAAGCTGCCTGGTTTTCTCTTTCAGTGACATCCTTCATTTGAATATGTATCTGTTTTGCTGAATCAGCTGTGTATTGAAATGCTGGAGGGTTCAGCTGCTCCTCTGTTTGAGCTGCATATTTGGTTTAATCCTCTTGTGGTTTTTTTGCTTGTTCATCTGGCTACTACTTTAGCCAAGTAATTCTGGGGGGTGGAGGGGTTGCACTGCCAATTTCATTTCTGACTGGGAAACATATTCTGTAAAATGAGTTCAGTCCTTCATGGCTGCAACTGTATACTGTTGGAGTTAAATGCCTTTTAAAAATAGAAAAGAAAATATTTATTATTTAATTTTCAGTGTTGACAACCCAGTGTTGGGAATACTGAAGGAGTTCCCAACCTGGAACCTAAAAAATAATCAGGAACACGACCTGAAACTGGAGGGGGTGAGGTGAGGCTGGGAGGTTGTGTCAGTCTAACTGAGATTTAAGAGGATCTGCTCATTGTCTCTCTTCAGGATCTGTGGAAGTTGGGAAGCCAAGCACACAGCCTGGCAAAGAGAGCACAGGTACACATTCAATCACGGTTCAAGCAAGCAGTGTATTCCCATGGCAGTAACTTCCCTCAGAACTGAAGCTGGGGTCACAGAGAGATCTTTGTGTTTCTTTATTTTCTATGGATATAGATCCCAGACTTTAGGGGATGCTTTACAATGCAGACCCGGAAGTGCCAGCTGCCCCAAACCCCAATCAATTCTAGCTGCAGGAACCACTGTTTGCTCCAGCATCATCTTTCTTTTGGCATTGAGCTTCTGCCCGAGACCTTTCAAATGCTGCAGCAAATGCTTCCTGCTCAAGAAAAATTAGCTCATCTCTCTGGAGGGACCAGACTGCAAGTTGTAGCACACAAACTGGTGACTGATAGCCCGACCTTGGGAGAAGAGTAGGCTTCATTGCCAGCAAAGGGATGATGCTGCAGCTCAACACTGGTGGTATTGTCTTTCCACCTTCCCCATCTTCTTTTTGGACATCAGGCAATGCTTGAAGGCACCTGAAACTAGCACTAGCTTCCACAAATCTTTGATGCACTTCTTCCTCCAGGGAGAGCCAGGGGTTCTGTAGGGAGCATAGCTACAGGGAACAGCTCCTAGGCACATTAGGCTGGATATAAAATATGGATAGACTTAGTGTCCTGCTCCTAAACCTGCTTTAATGTCTGCCTTGTCTCCAGTTGCTCATCATACAGAATCACCTAGAAAGTGCCTGAAGCCACAGGATTAAACAGGAGCTGCCTGTCTAGAAGGGGAGTCAGCAGCAGAGCTGCCAAAGGAGAGCAGCCACAGCCAGGCCCCAGGCTGGAAGAGCCTCTCCTTCTCCTGCCCTGGCTCCCAGCTGCCTGCAGCCCGAGGGGAGCCAGCGTGCCAGGCTGTGCCCATGCAGAGGGCACTGGCACAAACCCAGCCTCAGCCTGAGCTTCTCACGGGACACGGGGGCGAGTGCCTGCACACGGCTGCTCCTGGCAGGACCAGCGGCTCACAGGAGTGTTTTTAACCTGCCTGCTGGACCCTCTTCCCTTTCTGGACTGGGCAGACTTTAAAAATTTGCAGGAGCTTTCTCACTGACACAGTGGCATAACTCCCAACCCATCAACTCTCTCTTTAGAGAAAAGGATTTTGTAAGTGATGCCCCTGGGTGTCAGGCATGGTGGCTAGCAGGTGTGGTCCCCATGGCAGTTCTTTTCCAAGCTTTTTTTTTTGCCCTGAACACAGTTTGGGTCTGTATGTATAACAAGAGCTCTGTAGAACTGTCCCTAATTTTTTACAGCTTCTAATTATCATTTGATATTATGGTATTGTTTCTGCCAAATAACTCGCTTGCAGTATTTTGGAAATGGATATGATAAGAGAGAAGTGTTATCAGCAAACCTTATGGGTTTTTTTTTTCAGTAGAACTAAGCAAGATTGCTAGCTGCAAAAAAAATACTTCTGGGAGGTTCCCAGAGAAAATCTTTTTGGATACCCCTTGTGTGTAAAGGATTCTGGTGCAGACTGGGGACTATACTGATAATTCAGTGGAATTTATTTCAGTGTCTGCACCTGCCTCTTCTGTTCAAGCAGAGGCAAGTTAAGGAAATTATTACTAGAAGTTCTGTGATCCTCTTCATCTAGGCTCTGCATTATGTAGGAAAATGAAACAAAACTCAAAATGATGCAAAACATCAGCTATTGGAGAGAATGGCAAAGTTGCAGTAAAGCCTAGCAAGAGGCAGATGTTCAGTGCTGGTGAGCAGAATGTGCACAAATGATGCTTACAGTCCCTGTTTCAGGACTCAGCTCTAGCAGTCCTTATCACCACAGGGAGGATCGTCTGCAGTTCCTAACCATTGTATCCCTTTCAAAAACGTGGCATCTTCTGTGCCCACATGTCTATTTACTAAGTGCATTTTCTGTTATTTCAATACTGTTGCATTTTAAAAGCATCCTCCCGCAGGGCCCGGGGCAGTGTCGGTGCGGGAGGAGCTCACTGTGCCGGGGAGATCAAGGCTGGATAAAGGCTGGATAAAGGCTGCGGCAGGGGAAGGCGCTGGGGCTGCCCCGGCTGGCCCTGTCCCCAGCGTGGCTTTGCCTTTTGTGAGCATCCCGTGGAGATTAGAGCAGCCTGGCTGCTGCAATCAGCCCTCCGGAGACCTCTGCTCCCTCCAGCTCAGCCCCAGCCAGCGCATGGCCCCACCGTGACCTTGCTCTACTGAAACGACATTGGACTGAAGGATTTTTCATTTTCTCTCTCCATACCCCCCTCCCCTTTTCCTTTATTNTTTTTTTTTTTTAAAGTGTATTTTGGACCGCTGTGGATTAGAGTCTCTGCTGTAAAGGAGAGGGGCTCAAATGCTATCAGTGTGATCAGTTGGTGTGTAAGCAGTGCCTCTCAGCCAGCAGCCTGGAGCTGAGCAACTGTGCCATCATCCGGCCCGGAGCAGCAGCACAGAGGCTGCAGGAGCTCTGCGGGGCCGGCAGAGCTGCACAGAGCCACAGCAGCTCCCCGCTGCCGGCACCGAGCCCCCGACACGCTGCAAGCATTTGTAGCCAGCACAGAAAGTTTCCCTCTGAGAAATTTCCTAGCGAGTGCCGGAATTGTGGGGTTTTTTCTTTATTTATTTTTTTGGAATCAAAACTGGGGAAGAAAAATGAATCTGAAGGGAAAGGCTATTATTGCAGTTCATGAGCTGACATTTTATCTCAAAGTGAGAGAGATAAAGAAAAGCTTTAGAAAAAAGTCACCCAGGGAAGTTGGAACTGGCCTTGGCAAACGCTGTTAAATATTTGCAGGAGAATTCTGCAGATCACCAGCTGCTTAGATCTATAATCTCCGAGGGCAGGAATTAAAACACAGGTTGGATGATCACTCACATATAATTTCATTTCTTGGGCCCAGCCAGCTACCTAGGAAAAGAGGTAAAACTGTACATAAAGCATAACTGAACTCAAAATGATCCTGTAAATCTGTAAAAAGTATCTTTTCTGAAGACAGAGGTGCTTTTTGTTCTTATACAGGAACACATGCCACCGTGCTGGGATGTTTTTACACCCATATATTTGGTATAGAACCATTGCCTTACCCCAACATTAAATACAAGGCCCAATTTCTCCCCTCTCATTGACCTGAAATGCCTCCCACACTGACATATTTCACTGTTGGTCTCATGGTTATAGTTAGCCAAGATTTGTTGCTTGTTTTTGTCCAAAATCTGGCAACTTTCATCAGCCCAAAGTCTGCTTTTTGCTCTGTCTAGGGGCTTCTTTCAAGGAAGCTAACGAAGGGAAGAAAGCCTATCTTCAGGATAACAGATATTTTAAATAGAGGTTAGCACCTCTGTTTCAGGATTTTCTATGAGAGAAAGTCTGAGATCTGCTCCTTTGGAAAAATAATTCCTTACTGACCCAGAGCAAAACACTAAGTTCAACTAACAAAATGAAAAGGATAAAGCTTGCAACCTGACTGGTATACACAATTTCTCTTCTTCTACAAGGTTAAATGCACAAAATACATAAAAACTGGAGACTGGTCCCTGTTTTGCCTCAAAACCTCTCCTTCAGGGATCTTCAGCCCATTGGAAACCACCTGAGGACCCAGGAGCACAGAGATGTTTGGTGGCAGCCCCTTGCTGGGACTGCCCAGGAACCAGGAGGCAGTGGTGAGTTTACAGACAACTCACATCACGTAACTCATCATCAGAGTCCACAAGAGTAAACTGGGAAGTTTTCAATGGAAATGAGCTGATTTCCTAAGGATATTAATCCTTCATGAGGTATGGGTGACAATTAACGTTATCCACAAAGGTATTCTTAGAAGATATTGTATCTCCAGGGTGAAAAGGTCACAGCTGTGGCGCTGAATTCTAATAGTATCATATTTGATTTACCAGTGATCGTTAAGGTTTACATCAAAGGTCAGGAATAACTGCAATTTGTAAGCTGAGAAAAAGGTATAAACACTTTAATTTATTGCCCTGTCACTGTCAATTCATTTAGTATTCGCTGTGATAGCACTGCTGTTAATGAATGTATTTGGTAATAATGTGGATGTCATAGATATTTATGCTCTCATCTCTTTCAGTGGCTCAGCAGGTAAGGCAAGTTAGGAGCTTTGTCATTTTACATTTTTTAAATTAAAGAGGGAAAATAAATCATATTTTATCTCAAAGAAGTACTTAACAAATATCTATCACATTTAGCTATCCCAAATGGGGATCTATCTTATCACATAAAAATAAGTACTGCAGGGAAAGTGATAAGTGTCTGGGATTGCAGGAAGCCCAAGAGGAAAGCTTTCCATGGCTTTGAGAGGAAACAGGTCAGACTCGATTCAAAGCATGAAGATTAGCTGATGCATAAATATAGCTAAAAAAGAAAATTTTAAAATTATGTCATTAAGTTTTGCGTATGAACAAGACTTAAGTCATGAATGGGAAAAAATACTCTTGGATATGTTTCAAATCCTGAATCAACAAGGAAAGGAACCAGCAAAGGAACCATAACCTTTGCACAGTGGAAGAATGTGTGCCTGTACGGAGCTTATAAAAAAACCTACTAAATGTAAGTTAACCTTCATTTTTGAACAGTCAGATGGCACATGTGCATTTAGCTGATTCTGCATTAATGTGGTTTTCCCACACATTTTAAAGTGAAACACAAATATTTTGTAATCTCTTTGCACACATTTTTAGCCTGCTCTCTGCAGATCACCCAGTGGCGTCTCAAAACCTGGATTTTTTCAGTGAAGGTCAGCAGAAGCCTGACCATTGCTGCCAAAGGCTCTGGCCCCCAGATTATAACCAATTCATTCATTTTGTAGTCTAGTCATAAGCCATTTCATAGTATTAATACAGATAAACAGCAAATGCCTTCCTCATTCTGAAATATTGCCTTGGAGCAGGAGGCCCTGCACTCCCGGGCTGGTGAGATCATTATAGAGCAGCTGCTGACAGTTTGTGCATGGCATCCTAAAGGAATGCCTGGGAAATGTTTACACACCTTGGCCATTCCTATTGCTTTATTATCTTGCAATAAAACATTCTTACTCATATTTGAAGGGCAAATACTGATCAGACAGTTCTATTGATGTATATTTTCATATCTTTTGATGATGAAAGTCCTACTCCATTAGTGCTTTGAGTCCAGCTCAACAGAACTCAGCAGGAGGAGGAAATAATTGACAAGTACACTCTAAAAATCTCTGTTTTGACACAAACCACCTTACCCATGAATCAGGATCCTGCAGTTTCAAACCCCAGGGTGGTGCAAGCGGGCTAATGGGTCCCTGCCATTCCCAAGGCTTCCTGGAGCCCAGGGAGCCCCGGTCTGCCCAGGGACAAGAGGATGGACACTCGTCCTCAGTTCCACAGCTGCCTGTTATTGCTGTAATCACCTCATTACAGCCTCTGTGGATTGATTTGGTTTGGAAAGTGCTGCAGTGGGAGAAGGGGATGCTGGCAGGATGTGTGTCAGCCTGAGAACTTGTGTGGCTGCGGATGTGCTGCCCTCTTGCACATCACTAGTGGGACTGGGCTCAAAAAACCCAATATTTTTGTAGGGAGAGGGAGACAGAAAACCTAATTATTTTTTTGAGAGCCTTTCAGTATTTTCTTCTGAAAAGATCATTAGTTTGCTATGCTGTAATTTGTTCCATAGATTAATTTTATGCTTTGATTACGAAAACTTAAATGTTTCCTTGAAGCCTTTTGCAATTTTTTGCCTTTTAATTAAGTTGCAAAAGTACCTAAACGCCTGAGTGGTGGCCATATTATGAAATAATTCACTATTTGATACTTTCCCCATTGAAGTTTGTAACTCAGTGTCATACTGAATCTAATACCTTCCTTTAGTGATGCTCTGAATGCCTGTGGAGCCTTTAGCAAGAGTTGGATGCACAAATAGAAATGGGGAATTCACAGCAGACTTGTTTGGAGGCTTATGAAATGTCAGGCTTGTACTCAGTGCAGACGTGACTCGCTGTGAAGGAGTCTTCTGGCTTCCTTTGTTACTACATCAAGAATTCATTCTGGCATCTCCCTTTAGGGCTGGTTTCTTTTAGGCCATGATTGCATTAATAATATCAGCTCATGGTGTAACTGATTGAATCCCTTTCACGCTGAGGAAGAATTAAAGCCCAATCTAATTCACTACTGACCCATAATCAGCAAAGCCTTGAAGTAAAGGGCATTATTTTCTCTCAACTTTTCTGAGTGGATATATTAATTTTTATATTTCATACTCCTGAAGTAATTAAATACCCCTAAATGAGGAAATGCTTCATGTAAATGTGATTTCAACACCAAAGATTGAGCTTGTTCCTGGGAAAGAATGTTAGTTAACTAAAAAGCTGGTTTCATTTCCTAAAAGCAAATACATTTTGAGGCTGAAATTATTGTCTTATTATTATTAAATTGCTCAGATGCAAAAACTGGATTTCCAGTTGAAGAATAAAAGCACACCTTGATTTTTGCAAGTGTATACACTGTATTTTTTTTTGCATTGTTCAGCTTGCTGCCTCCTTAGATCTCTTTGCTTTAGGATTAGCAAGATAACATGTTCAGGTTCTGAAAGATTGTTTTGGTGATGCTCTTTGAAGTGCTGAAAAATGCAAGCTTAGCCCCAGCTTTACAAGTAAGGCCAGCTTCCCACAGCTAAACTAAACACAAACACACGTGGCAGGTTATGCAGGAGCAGGATCGCTTCTCCCCAGCGGTGTTCCCAGGAAAGCCATTCCCAGAGGAGCCAGACATGCACATTTTCCTATCCACACCTTAAAATAATCAGCCTTACATGTAGAATTTCTGCATTTTGTTCATTTGGTCCTTGGCTCACCCATACCAGGAATTCCCTCCAGGACACCCCTGAGCCCGCAGAGGCAGCAGCACAGTTTGGGTGTGAGCTCTGCCATCACCCATCCTGTCGGGTAGGTAACTGGCACCTTTGTCTCCCTGGCAAAACTCTCTTGAGTCCCTGATTCTTAAATGTTCACTTAAACCTGAAACTTGAAAAGACTCTTTGCATTTCTTCAGTCTGATGATTTATTTTCTCCTTTTTTGGTGATACATATAACTGATCTTTTCTGAAGCTTTAAAAGTTTCTGGACTCTGTGGCTCCCTACAGTAATGAGTCCTTCAGACTAATTCTGCACCAAGGAAAATAATCTTTTAGTCACTTGTGGGTTTTTTGGTAATTTTAATAATTTCAATAATTTTAATGCTTTGTAATGAGTCCTCTAAAGATTGTGTTCATATCCCACTGAGATGGAAGATACCCCTGCACCTGGGATCTTCAGCAGATACTGATCTTTGCTGAGCTGTCTTTGAGGTCCAGCCAAGTCTGAGAAGGGAAAGGAAGAGAAAGGGCTGGACCATATTCAGAAGCAAGGAGTTCCTTGGAGAGGAGCCTGGAGGTGGTCCTGGGACACAGCAGAGGCTCAGAGTGCGCCCCTTGCCCTGCTCCCTGAGCAGTCAGCTCCTCTCCCAAGGAAAGCCTCGAAGTGAGCAGAGAGTGAGGGCTCTGACAGCCACCCATACCTGAGCCAGTGCAGCTTCCCACAAGACTGTTTAGAAGCAAGAAAAGTCACCTATGAATGTTAAGCTTAAATAAGCAGCAGCGCTGATGAGTATTTTTGGCATGAACTGAAGAATCCTTTTGTTCCAGCTACAGCCCACATGCTGATTCAGCTCAGCAGCTCTCCTCTTCTGTTCTTTTCCTTTCCCAGGGCTTTCTTAAACACCCCTTCTAGGTTGCTGTATTCTTCCAGCCTGCTTCAGTTGTGTTTGGTAATGATGGCTCATAAAAATATTGGCACATAATCTCAGCTGGTGGCAGTAGTCTGTAGGAGCATGCTATCAGTCAGGATATGACTCTGTTCTTTTCTCATGGTTTTGCTATATTTATTTGATCTCATCTACAATAAAGCCTTTTGATACTGCTGAAGTGATAGAAAGGCATCATATGGTAAATGGTAATCAGGCTTTTCAATATGAAATGGTTTGAATAAATTTGCTTTGTGGAGTCTATCCAGAGCTAAATTCTGCTATAATTTGCCACTGAGGCTGCGCCCAGACTGCTCAGCTCTGGCAGGTGAGATGTTCCTGGGACAGAGTGGGTGGTGTCACCCCTACACACTGCACCCAGGCTGGCTTGCTGACCTGGAGCCCAGAATAAAGGCAATTTTAAATAGAAATGGTTCCTGTCTAATTCTTTCCTGCTTAACAATCTTTATTTATGAAATGATGGCTGAAACTATAATTTTACTTACACTGAATATATCAGTATTGCATATAAAGCCAGAATCACAACTCACTGTATGCTGAGGTATCTAATACCTTGAGTGGCTATTTATGCCTGAATAAGTGGGGAAAAAACCAACCAAACAAAGGAAACCAAAAGATCTTTGAAAATAACATAAGGGAAAGGATAAAGACAATAGTCAGAATGTGTTGTAGAAAAAAAGGAGGACGTATATTTAAGAACCCAATCTTGACTAGAATTTAAATATTCTCCCAAATACTCAAAAATTCCTTGCAACAGTCCTGTTTTAATTCTCAGGAGTAATTAATTTGAATAGAACACATGAAGAAGCTGCATCTCAACAGGCTGGGCTCTGTATAAGAACAGAAGCACATAATTAATAGGCACTGGATCACTGAAATGATGAGGTGAGGTCCCAGTGAAGGTCGCTCAGTGCTCAGCAGAGCTGATGTTTGCCATAGAGGTGTCCTCAGCCACTGTGTCCAGGAGCATTCACAGCAAATCAGACTGGTTTATATATTTATATATTCATACCATCACACCAGAGAGGAATTTTTACTGCTAGTTTACCTCACCTGGCCTGGAGCCTGGAGCCACGAGGAAGATGTTTCCTCCATGGCAGGTGGCATCAAAGGAGCTCCAGGGACATTCACTGCATTTCAAGCCCCAAGTGATAATGTTGTGATGTGTTTATTTGATTACATAATGCAAAACAAAAATCATCTTATACAAAACTTCAGGCAGAGCAGTCTGTACTTTTTATTTTTCCCATTTTCTGACCCTTAATTTGCAAAATTATTTCCAATTATTATCCAAAATGGAACTTTTCTTCTTGTTCTTCAGGTTTATTAAGCTTCTTTTGAGTGTACAAAAAGTGTTAAATACTACCTTGGATATAGCTGTGATGAATTTCCTTTTTGTATTCTTATTTCTCATATGAAATATTTTATATGTTGAATAATGAGCTCTGTTCTGTGTCTGGCAAGACTTGTGTCCATACGCTCTCAGCCCAAACCACGATGACAGAGCATTTCCACCACATCCTCCTCTCACTCTGCCACTCAAAAACCTCTGCTGCTGCTAATTCAGACTGACTTTTCATTGCCAGTGGCCATGGAACTACATTGTGCCTCTTCTGCAAGGAGGTAAGTGCTGGGTAATTTCACCATCATCTGTGCCAAAACCTTAGAGGAGGCTGGCAGAAAGTCTTAAAAAAAAANAAAGCTAAAATCTCAAACAAAAAGTAAGTTAGTTTGAAATCTTGACTAGGAAAGTTTCAATGAAGGAGAACAAGAAATGGCTGTGGTGGTGCTGGACATCTTCCACTGGCCAATTCCTGAGCTCATCTGCAGCTGCCTGGAAACTTTGGGCACCTTAAAGCAAAAATTGCTGGTGACTTCACAGTGAATTCCCACCAATGCCCGTGGAACCCTTGGGCCACCCATCTTCTCTGGCTGGGCTGAAGGGCTGCTTTCCATGGGCTTCCCAGAGAGCCTGAGGGGAAAGGGGAAGAAATGAAAATATTGGTCCAGCCTTGGGAATACAGCTTCTGAGGGCTTGTCTTTTCCACACCCGGAAAGTCACTTCCCCACAACCTCCTGGATGAATCCATATAAAGTCAAAGCTTAGCATCTGTTTTGTGTTGACACTCTGTTGTTGGGGGTTTTTTATACCTATTTTCTGAAGAAGGATTTCTTTTTCTCCTGAAAAATGTTGTGAGGAACTTGAAATGCAGATTTCAACCAGCTATATTTCTTATCTGATGTCCTTTCACAGCACTACTGTGCCATTGTCAGAAATGTATGATCACATCTTACCGCCAGAGTCCATTGATTCTGTGTAACTATATTAAAATACTGGAAATTACCTTGGCACTGATGACTGGTTTGTTTGTTTGTTTTCCTTTTAAAAGCTGGAGAAAGGGTAAAGTGGACTGGCTATTTTCTCCTCCTATTGTTTAGAATAGTGACTGACCTTTCTTTGGAATGGGAGATCTAAAAATGGCATTCCTGCTGGTGACAGGAGGGTGTTTGAGATGCAGGCTCCAGCCCAATCCCCTCCTCAGACGTGGGAGTAAGCTATTTCTATTGAGCAGTAAGACGGATTAGATGTAGAATGGCATTAAAGGGAGAGAGTAATGCAGAAGCATCACTGTTGTTTCTTGAATGTAATTTTAAGTAAATGACCTTAAACTGCTCACATGCTTGAAAATAAATCTCTGTTCTGCTTGGGTAATGTTTCCACAGTGCTTTTTATTTGCAAGTGGATATGAATAAAATAGATCCTGGATTTTAATTTCTTTTTTTTTTTTCTACTTTCTGTCATGCTAGCAATTCTTTAAAGAACAAGTCAGAAGTTGCAATGAAGACATTTTCAGGAAGGAGCCTGGAATAGAATGACCTGCCAAGAATCAGTGGTGGCTGTGCTGGTGCTGCTGGGCCTGGGGAGGGCACTGGCACAGGGCTGTGGGATTCCAAAGCAGCAGGGCCCCTCCCAGCTATGCCACAGCAGTAGGTGTGACACATGGGATGGCCATGGGCACAGCTGTGCTGATCCCTTCTTCTAGGCTGCAGAAGAGGCACTTCCCCAGAATTACAAGGAGCCCATTCATTTTCTGACACATGGGGCTGTTCTCCTCAGCTGAGAATGTGAGGGGGGTGAGGAGAAAGGCCAGGCCATGGGGTAGGAAGTCGCAGTGCCCTTGGCCCTCTTGGGAAGAGATGCAGGAGCTTCAGCCGCTGCCCAGGAGCAAGGGTGTCAGACTCTGCCCCACAGAGTCCCCTGAGGGTCCCCTCTCATGGCTGGGACCAATCCCACACCAGGGCTGGAAGCACGAGAGGAGACACGGAGCTCCCAGGGCAGCGGGAGCGAGTGGATGGGAATCCATCCCAGGCTGCCAGCAGAGAACCTGCAGCTCTCACAGCCTGTGATCCACTGAACACTGAGCTGTTCCCTGCAGCCCTTACAGCCTGTGATCCGCTGAGCACTGAGCTATTCCCTGCAGCCCTTACAGCCTGTGATCCACTGAGCACTGAGCTGTTCCCTGCAGCCCTCAAAGCCTGTGATCCACTGAGCACTGAGCTCTTCCCTGCAGCCCTCACAGCCTGTGATCCACTGAGCACTGGAATGTTCCCTGCAGCCCTCACAGCCTGTGATCCACTGAGCACCGAGCTGTTCCCTGCAGCCCTCCCAGCCTGTGATCCACTGAACACTGAGCTGTTCCCTGCAGCCCTCCCAGCCTGTGATCCACTGGGCACTGAGCTGTTCCCTGCAGCCCTCACAGCCTGTGATCCACTGAGCACTGGAATGTTCCCTGCAGCCCTCACAGCCTGTGATCCACTGAGCACCGAGCTGCTCCCTGACACTAAACTCGGGCAGGCACAGTGACAGCAGCACGGCAGAGGCTCGGCAGTGGATCAGGGAGGCACTGAGCACACGCTCCATGATGAGCACATCCACATCACGCTGTGCCCAGAAGAACACAGTCCAGAGAGCTTCAGGGCAGCAGCTCAGGGATCCATCAGACAGCAGCACTCCCAGGCAGGAGTACCTCTAAAAGCATTATCTCTAAATGCTTTCTCCCCAGTATTGGGGTTTTAGGTAAAACTACGTGAGAAAATTGAAATCATCTGTGGAAATAGAAAAAAATAAAATAATCTATGGAAACAAATTAGACATACAGAAGCAGGGCAACGAATATGTTTTGATGAATTTGAGGACTCCAATTTCTTTTCTTAAAGGGAAAAGGGGAACAGGTGGGGAAAGGGAACTGAATAAGATTTCCAGGTGAGAAAGTATTCAGTGATTAAGTTCAGTAGAAACAATAGTCAGCCATACTTTTGTAACTGTCTTAAGAGTACCATTTATGTATTTTCAAATTGAAAAATTTAAATTCTTCAAATTATTGAGCATAAAATACCTTGACATTTACCTAAATGTTAAGATGGTTTAAAAGAACTTAACTGAATTTCTTTAGTTTGGAGATGAGAAGGCTCAGGAGGGACCTCATTACTCTACAGAACTACTTGAAAAAAGGTTGTAGCTAGGTGGGGGTTAGTCCCTTCTGCCTTGTTCCAAGTGAAAGGATGAGAGGAAATGGCCTTAAGTTGCACCAGGAGAGGTTCTGATTGGATATTAGAAAAAAAGTCTCTCACTGGAAGAGTGGTGAGGCACTGGAATAAGTTGCCCAGGGCGCTGGTGAGGTCACTGTCTCTGGAAGTGTTTGGGAGGCCTCTGGATGTGGCACCTGGGTTTATGTGTGATTATAGTGGTGCTGGGCTGGTGCTTGGACTGGATGATCTTGATCCTGTGAATCTGTAAGTACTATGAAACTGGACTAAAATATTCTGTGCAGGTTGAAGGCAAATATTAGGCAAGCCTTAAACTGTTTTAGAAACATGTATGGTCAGCTGAAACAAAATGAAAATTTTAGGTCAATATTCTCTCTTAAAGAGAACAGATTACATCCTTTCCTGCTGATAGCTTTAGCATCCCTATTTCAATAGATTTTTAGCCCCCCTCAGGGAGCCTCAGCTCTGTTCCCAGTGACCCCTGACAGGCTGCAGGAGCTGGGATGGCCCGAGTAGGGTGGGTTTTGGTGTCCCAGCAGGAGCCACAGTGCAGCAGTACGGCACAGAGAGCGCAGATGGAGCTCGCTGCATCTGGGTACCATCCACTTTTTTGTGAGGAATGCAGAGATGGTGCTGTTTTTAGAAGGCAAGGGATGTTGTCAAACTTTCTGGGGGAATATGTTATGCAATGAGAAGCTGTCTGGGTGCAGAGTGCTTCCAGCAGCAGGCAGATGGAAACAGCAGTGAAGGCAGCGAGAGGCTGAGTCAGAGCGGGATCCCGCTTTCCCCTGTTCCTGCTCCTGTGTCTGTAAGGGTTTTACACAAACCAGAGAAGATGGAGACTGGCTTCCTCTACAGTACCATTTAAGCTTTTCTGCCTCTAATTTTGAGAAAGGTGGAGGCTGTGCATCCCCAGAGCTGTGCCTCTGAGGGGACATTTGGCAATGACCTGCTCCTGAGTGCTATTCTTGCTACTCAGCACAAAGAGCTGATGTGCTTGCAGCCCATCCAGGGCTGCCCATCATCCCTCATGTGCATCTGAACTTTTTTGAATTATGTTTATGTTGGTTAAACTCAGGGAGCTGGGTTCCAATGACACTTAGGTTCTGACACACCATTTCAAAAGCAGTTACTGAGCAAGACATAGCCACAAGCTGATGTTTCAGCCCTTTCCACCTGCCATAGCTACAGGCGGTGGTGATAACTGAGACACAAAAAGCTTGTTTTCCTTACAATTTTTCAGTTTTTCAGTCAGGATATGTAGAACTTCTTAACAAATAGGACGAATTAGGAGTGTATTTTTTAGCAAAATAGAGCACCCGTAGTGCTCCAGGCAATCATGAAGCATTAGACCCAACAGGTGAGTGATCAGAACATCAGAATCATTTCTTTTGGGAAAAAAAGAAAAAGAATTCTACAGATTAAGACTATCCTGATCAGCCAAATAATCCTTAAGACTGACCCCAGAGAAATGGGGCAGCTCCCAGCTCCCCTCCCAGAATTTTATGCAAATCCCCAGTTTATAAGATTTTTTCCATATTTTTCCAAAGTTTACACTTTTTTTTTTTTCCCTTCAAGAAACAAAGCAGAAATATGGTGTTATTGTGGCATTTACAATTTTGTCACAGGAGGAATTTTTACTTGTTGATTGGCAGATAGCAATGTAACAGCATCATGGTACATTGCAATAGATGGCTTTTACTGCTTCTGTTCATCTTCTATATGTGTTTTTTTTTTTTCACTACCTTTACAGGAGTCAGTCACGGACCCTCAATGTTTATTTCAAGATGAATTAAAATGTTATTCTTTGGAGGATTTTCTACTTCCCTCTCATGTCAGCTGTGGTGCCTGTTCCCCCTGCTGAAAGGAAGAAAGCTGTGCTGTGAAAATGTTGGATGGAGTTAGTCATTCAAACTGACTTTGCATTTCAAACTTAGACACTTGCATTTCAAAATTTGTTTCAAAATTATGCTTTAAACCAGATTTTTTTTTTCTTACTGGCAAACATCAGAGGGATTTTTTTGGATGTATTTCTTTACCAAAATCCAGTATGAATTTGTAGTATATCATTACTGACAGGTAAATAAATAATACGAATTTGTCAGACATAAGAAATTAAATGAATTTGAAAATAAAATTACAGTGCTTTGAAAAGGTAAATGCTGCATTAAAAATTGAATATTCTGGGTATGTTATATGCAGAAACTTTCCTTTCATTACTTTTCACTTTGTAGGGCTTTTTTCCATTGCAAATTCCAGAGGAAAAACAAGAAAAATAAAATAGCAACTGCTAGTAGAAAATTCTTTCAACAAAAATATTCAGCTAATCTGAATTTCCAGTTTATAGTATCAGATGGCTTATTTGTTTGTTTACTTTTAAAACCTTTTTTTTTTTTCCTCAGTGAAGTTCCTCACACATTGGTAAGACAAGGAAATTATCTCCATAAAAAACCCTTGGACACCTCTGATCCCCAAATCCCCCAAAAGAAAACAGGAGCTGACCAGTGGATAGGAACTGTGTTGTCTTTTTCCCTCACTGTGATAGTCAAGAGCTATCACGGGAGCAGGACCGGGTCCTCTCCATGTCCCGAGCAGGGATTTCCAAGCCAAAAAAAAGCCATTTATGCTCTCCAAGGCGAGACGGGAAGGCTCAGTCTGAGGCTGGACAGCCAAGGGTCCCCTGTGTCCCCCTGTGCCAGCCCTGCCTGTGGTACCCTGGAGGAGCCAGCACCAGGCGTGGTGCTGCCCCAGGATGCTGGGGGGAGCCGCTGGAATGTCCCCCGTGAGCAGGAGGGACAGAGGACCTGAGCTCGGTGGGACAAAGGGCCGGGCTGGCAGAGAGGGGCTTTGAAGCCGGGGATGCTTTTAGAGCCGGGGCGCTCCGCGGTGTGACAGCCAGGCGGGAGCGCGGCGAGCACACTAAGTGCCCATTAAGGAATCAAAGGAGTGCACAGCTCCTCGCTGCTTTGATCCTGCCTTCAAAGACACAGCCGAGCCGCCTCCTCCTCCTCTGCAGGGCAAAGCCGGGCCTCACACAGAGGGCAGGCATTGCTGGGCTGCGGATGGGGAGGGATGGGATGGGATGGGATGGGATGGGATGGGATGGGATGGGATGGGATGGGATGGGATGGGATGGGATGGGATGGGATGGGCAGGCACCAAGGACTCCAGCTGCCCATCTAGGGGTCCCTTGCAGCCCCTATCCCACTTACATTATCAATGTTGAATTTTTTTTTCCTTTTTTCTTGCTACAAACACTGTCATACAAAACCATACAATTAACGAATTTGGTACTAAGGCCCTGGAATTGCCAGACATAAAAAGGTCTGGAAGGAGATTATCAGGGCTGCCCCAATGCTCACATGCCACCCTTTTCAGTTGTTCAGGTTGGAGCAGTGAAGGCAATGCCAGGCCGACCCAACTTGCAGCAGCTAGGGGATGTTCCCTTCTGCCATCCCTGCCCAGTACCACAGCAGTGCCATTGGATGCCCTGGGAACACACTCCTCCCAGACACACTGTCCCAGTTTTGGCTGGGATGGAGTTAATTCTCCTTTTAGTGAGCAGTTGTGTGGTATTTAACAGCTGCATGTATTTCAGCATCGCCTTGTTCTAAGAGCTCCACTAGAAATGACAAAGCACAGCCTAAATATATTCCCTTAACTTCCTTTCAAGCCACTTTAAGGGTCTTTGAAATTACAGTTTTACTGGTACCACCTTAATGCAATGGAGATTTCAAGAAAAAAAAGGTGACAGTGCTTGAAGGGCTCTGGGATTTAACACCAGGGTGTTTCTGTCCCTGGCAGCACGAGGAGAGCTGCCAGTCACAGGTGCACTCCAGCATCATGCAAACAGACTCATGGCTGTTGGTGCACATCACGCACCTCAGTCATACAGGAATAATGTTGCCTTTCAATCTCACAAAATGGTCTTTAATAAAAGATCTAATGTTTTCAGAGCAGATCTGCATTTGTCCACCCACCTGCAGCCTCTTCGCTGCCTCTTTCCCTTGTACTACCCCAGACACCAGTCCCTGCATGCATCAGGCAGGGAATGGAAATAACCCTCCTTACCCCGTGTGTGCAGTCAGAAAACACCAACCCTCAGTGCAGTGCTGCTTAAAGCCAGAATATCAAACATCTCTGTTAACTGCTTGGGCACATGTGAAGGGTAATATCTGGCTGCAGAAAGTGCTCAGGACATTTGTATTCAGCATCGATATGAACACACACACTGACATTACTCAGCAAACATCGTTAGGGAGCTCCAAGACAACGAAGCTAAATTTAAATTGTGCATGGTTTATTGATACTCTGTTCCCGGCCTTATTGTAGCTTTTTCTGTATTTATGACTGGCTGTGTCTCCTTACAGTCCATACACAGATTTGACCTGAGCTGGCACCAATGAAAGCCTGTGAGAGCAGTCATTAGTCTTGTACAGTTAATAAATATTCTCATTCTCTCCAGGCTGTTGCAAAGGCACTAATGATTCATGTCTTTTGAATAAAACATGTCACTACTGTCCATCTCGGATCACGGGTAATTAAAGCTCATTGTCACCATACAAATGCTCTTGTAGGGCAGCTCACATATTGTGAAGGATGGCTCAGCATCCATGTCAATACTTTCTCTGCAATTTTAAAGCATATCAAATATTAAAATGCAATTAGAGTCATTACAAAGTTTTAGAAGGATGGCTTTCCACTTCCAGTCAATCAGATAGGCTTTGGAAAGTGAAGAATTGCGTGAGGTTTGGGAAACTTGAGGTCACAAATTTGGGTTTCAGCAAATATTTTCACAGTGATAGAAATCATGTCTTTATAGTTAAAACCCAAAAACCCTAGAAGCTTCACAAGACTTTGCAAACATTCTGCCCTTGCCATTTCATCAAAAAGGAATTATTTAGAGAAGAAGAAGCCCAATGTGTGGCATATAACAAAGTTATGGTTCTCTGGCTACCTCCCTGAAAACGAATGCAAGACCAATGGTGGAGATTACAAAAATAAAATCTGGAACCAGAAATTTCACAACAAAACTGCTAAAAATCAGCAACCTTTGTACACTGCCTTCCCTTGAAAACTGATTGCCAGTTACTTGTCAGTGAGAATAGGAGGCTTCCCATCACTGGGCTTGGCCTGGCCAGCTCCAGATTAAAAAGTTTTGCTGCAGCATCCTTGGCTTCCCTGAGTATGGCTTTGGATGCCAAGGGAAAGGCGAAGGGAACAACAGCCCCATCCCATGCCTTTGAGCAGCTGAGTGGAGGATGAGGGCTGAAAGCCAGAGGGACCCCAGATCCAAAGGCAGGAGCCCCTGGGAGTGCTCAGGCATGCCTGTCTCCGGCATCCTGGTGCTGTGCACGTCACTGGACACAAGAGCAGAGCAAACCACTCTGAGCTGCTCGCTGCACACAGCTCTCCCTGCTGAGGGCCCACAGGGTGATCCTGGCATCCCAGCCACAAGGGTGTCTGGAGTCAGGCAGGATAAATCCATGCCTGGCCACATTTGAGGATCCGCAGTGGCACCGCACGCGACGCTGTGCCGGCCCGGGGTGGCTGCTGCCCTCAGCCCTGATGGCCCTGGCAGGGTGGCCTGGGGCTCACAGGGCTCTCTGCAGCCTGGAATGGCAGGGCTGTGCCTGAGGCTGTGTCTGGAGCTGCTTCTTGCTGACCTCCAGGGATGGGGGATCAGCCACTCTGTGAAAACTCAGCCCCGGGACTCGCTGAAATTTCTTGCATTTTCATGCTTTATGAAAGCTAAACTCCAACCTGAGGCGATTCCCATACAGAAGTGAGGGAAGATCGAGCTGAAGGAGATGTCAAATGCTGTTTGAGCCAGGAACCAAGTTAGTGCAGTCAGAGGAAGAAGATGACCTTCACTGCCTGTGCCATTAGGCCACTGTTGAATTTCTATTCCTGTACTATATTTTTTCACCCAGTCAATTAACAGAAACAGGCAGACCCTGATTTCTCATGCTTTTAAAATATTCACAGGCCTGTGACACTTGGTTTCCAACAGCTACATGGAAAGGGTGGCCTCTAGGTATGATGTGTGCCATCTGAAGTTCATTCCAAGTCCATCCAGTATGTAGTGGCAGGTTTCATTAGGTTTTGCCATGAAGAAGCTTCTCAGGAGACAGGAAAAGAAAATGGGAAAATTATGAAGTTTGACAGTGATTAAAATTTTTAGCTAACCCCTTCCTTTGGTACTAAAGAGCCATTAATCACAGGTGGATATGGATTTACATTGGGCTCAGCAGTGACCATGAAGGAAATAATGCTGGCTCTCCTGAAAAAGAGAAAAATAAAAAATCACAAGGTTAAGGATCTTCTCTGAAGTGCTCAGAGGATCTCTCAGCTCGTTGGCCCTATCAGTCACTGGGGGAGGGCTGCTGCCCTGAGTGTGGCTGCTCCCACCATCTCTTCTGATTTCCTTGGAAATGGGGCTGGGCTGGGGATCCAGTGCCCCCGCAGCCCTGTCCTGATAGCTCCACTGCCAGCTCCACTGCCAGCACCACTGCCAGCACCACTGCAGCTCCAGTGCAGCTCCAGAACACCCCTCCCCTGCTGCTCCGCTCACCTGGGGCTCACCTAAGACACAGAAAACGGCCTTCATGCTCATGGCGTTTTTTCCAAGATATCTCTTACCTTGTGATTAACAGACATTTTTTATATTTGGGAGAAGTTTTAGCAAGGACAAAATTACCAAGGTCTGCCTTTAACCAGGCTCCAGTGACATCCCTGCACTCCAGGTTGGTGTTTTCACACGTACACCGTGTGCAGGGCCCTGCTGCTGGTGCTTCAAAGGAACCAGCCTGAGAGATAAATGAAATCTCTCATCAGGAATAATCATTCTAATCTTTAAGAAACCCAGTGAAAGCTGAGAGCATGTGGAACCTGAGTGTGATGAATTGGGGCAAAAGTTTGTGTCTGCTAATTAAAATCACTTACCCTGGAACAGGACAGCTCTGATGAGTTAACAGTTGATTTAAAACCAAATCACAATTCTCTGGGTTTGCTGCATGAATTTAGCAGATAGCTTGGTCAACTAGTTAATTAGATTCTCTTTCTACCTCCACCCTCTTTTGCCATCAAAGACTTCATGTATATTGGACAATTGAACCAAAAATTAACTATTGCTGCATAATTTCTGTAGGCATTTTTATAGAAATCAAAGTATATTCCAGCTTATTCTGTCAAACACAAATCCAGCTAATTCCAGTAAACTAATTTCCAGAAAGCATACAAATAGGGAGCAGTGATAATATCTCATTGATAATGTTGTTGTTTGGGGTTTTGAATTTTAAAGTGAACATTAATTTAAGATGATTAGATGTTCATACATTTTTCATTTTTAAAATAGATTACTAGTGGTAATATAAAAAAATAATAACATTTCTGTTGCTTACAGACTCATCCAGCAACACTTTATTTTGCAGTCTTACAAAAGGGGAGAAAAAGCCTCAGCTTTACACAAATACTCAGATGGACTTGCATTTGCACAGAATGAAACAATTTCCCTGAGAGAAATCTGTGGTTCTGCAACAGTGATTATTGCACCTTGGTGTTTTCAAAAGGTGCTGTTGTTAAGAACATAAAGTACCGCTTAAACCTTGAATTACCTCATTTGGCTAACCTGAATTCTGAAATTATATTTTGCTGCTATGGCCCTCTTTTCAGTCTTTAATTCAGCTGATGCTGCTCACCAGAATTATGAATTCACACCAATGTATTTCACAGACTATCTTTGGGGAGACAGGCTTTTAGAGCAGCTGCCTTTTTACAACCTGTTTATGCCTCCTGTATTTGGATTTAATACAAAACATTTGGATGGGGAGATGCCACTGCCCTTATGGCAAGGACGAAAGACTCATTTCTGCTGTTGGTCCATTCTGGTGCTCAGCCTACAGAGAAAAACTTCCAGGTTCTCACACAGCTACACAGACTGCAAAATACAAGTGCCTTGAGTGCAATTAATATTTTTTTTAATAATGACCTGCTGGGTTCATAGAAGAAAGCTCAAATTCTTCAGCAGACACCAGTGAATGTAGACATCTGCATGAAGAGAAGTATGTAGGACCTTCCTGCACTGAGATGTTGACAGACAGAAGTATCTGAGGAATTTGGTCTGAAAATGAAAGAGAAGTCTGCATTTTCTCATCAGACACACACTTGCACTGCCTTTCAGTAAAATTTTTGACAGAAATAAAGTCTGGCACATGACGTGTATTTCAAACATAGGTACAAGGTAGTTTTATGAGAATTCAGGCCTTCCCTGAATCCAGAGGAAAATGATCCCAGCCACTGTCTCCAGTGCTCCAGTGGCAGAATGTGAGATAAAAAAGGTGCATTTCTTGAAGTGGGAGAGAAATGTTTGTGTGAGCAAATATCCAAAACAAAAATGAAACTGCGTCATGGGAAATAGAGCTAAAAGGCTGGGAAAGGCAGGTGCTCAGCAGTGTAGTGTTCATTAACTGCTGGTGAGTAGAAATTAAAATAATAAACCAAATCTAAAATGCTGTGAGTAGAAATGTCAGGCATGGCAGATCCTCTAGCCTCTGCCACCTCCTCTAGGCAGTGTGCATCCAGATGAACTGGATCCAGAGGAGATGGATCTGCATGGTGTCCTCTGGAGCTGCCTCCAGTGCTAACCAAAACCCTCTCCATGCCCCAGTGAGAAGCCTGAGCCCCCCAAATCAGGAGCTGCCTAAGCCCCCTGCCCCTCTCCCTGCCAGTGTTTGCTGTGTGCACTGGAAGGACTCATTAACACAGAGCTAATGATATCAGGCTCGTAGTAGGAAATCTAACAGGTCAAGTAATATCAAAATGAATTTGTTCCTTTATATGATTCATCAGATGAATCACCAGACCTTTCAATTTACAATTCACCTTTATGATTTATTTTGGTTTTGTCATACTGCTGTTAAAGATGCTCCTGCTCCCTGCACACACCAAGCTAAAAAAAATACATTACAAAAGCCTCAGCTGTTAAGTAGTAGCGTGTTGATAAAATGACTGAACAGAGCAGATGGGTTGCCACCACTGTGCATGTTGGCCCAGGGCTCCTGGTAAATATAGCAGAGCGATTTCTGTCATCCTGTCAGGGGTATTTATATGCTGCCAGTCACCATCCTATCAAGGGCAGAGTAGTATTAACATTCTCCCGCGGTGTGGTTTTTCTTGATCACTGAAAAGCTTGCTCTGGCATGCCAAAAAAGTCACATAAAATGTTAGATGGTAAATAGCTTAAGTAAATGTAGGGTAGTGACCCATCCAGACACTAAACACTGATCCTCTCTACCTTCCTCCTGCCGAGAGAAATCTGAGGTTCTGAGGGAATGCCTTCAAATATGGTGTTTATTGGAGAATGATTGGGAATGACAGAAGGAACCACTGCAAAGAAGACAAACTGGAAGTTCCTATTCATTAAACAATCACAGAAATACCATTTTAAAACCAGGTAATCAGCAATATTTCCTTTCACCATGACCTTTTCTCTTAGCCCTCATAAAACCTATGACCAAGTAACAGTGAATGTAAGAGGTAAGCAGAGTGCAAGGAGGTCTATAACTGCTGGAGCAATGAGAACAGTCCACACAGCACCTACAGCTTATGATTTTTCTTTTATTTAAAAAAAAAGAAGGGAAAACCATCATTGTGCATGTACTCGTCTCAACACTTAATTACATTACTTTCAAGTTTGCAAACATCTAAAATGTCCAGAGACAAAAATAAGGAGTCATAGACTTTTCAAAAGAAAAAATTTAAACAAGACAGAAGTCCCTTGCTATGTTCTATTCTATGAAAAGCACAAAGACCTGAATTTATATGAGGCTAAAATATATAAAGATTGAGCTCTAGAGCTGCACCTAGAGCCTGCTGCAAGGGTTCCAAGAGCTTTGCTTGCAGCAGCAGCTGGGCAGTGGAGCAGAGCTGTGCTGGAGCACAGGGACACCAGGGCAGGGCCTGCCAGCCCAGCCAGCGTCAGCCGTGCCAGGCCTCGTGGAATCCCTGTTACTCAGAGACACTGGGGCTTTAGATCCTACCCATATCGCACTGGGAACAACACTGCTGGCTCAGGGAGCAAAACCCAGACCGAGGTGGCACTGGCACCATGGCATCTGGCAGTGCCTATTTAGGACAGGCAATTGGCCGTTCAGAGCTGTGGGACACAGTAATTGCTTTAATTGCATTTGGCACAAAGGTGTTGCCAGTGCTTCCCCCAGGGCCGAAGTGCCCCCTGAGGGGGCCGTGGTGCCTGGGCAAGGACAGCGTGTCCCGGGCTGTGGGGATGGACAGTGGCTGCCCCGGCCCAGCGGTGACAGCGGGGTGGCCCTGGGGACTTCAGCGTGGTGCTGCCTGCCAGGGGCCGGCCGAGGGGCAGGATGTGCAGGACAATGAGCCGACCTCTGCAGGCTGCTGTGCTTCAGGGTTTGCAGCAGGGCAGTGACCCTGGGCTGGCTCTGCCAGCAGCCTCTGAGCCAACACACCCTGCCCATGGCAGGACACGGCCTGGGGCCCACGCTGGAGACCACCACAAGGGCAGGAGCAGGGGTCACAGCGCTGCCACTCCTCTTTGGGGGTCATGACTGGAGTCATTGTAAATCAGTTTAGACAGATTCAGGGTTTAACAAGTCATATGTTGATTTTTATTTTGTCCTGCTTGCCTTCTCCTCCCCCTCTGAAGGAAGCTGCTGGTTCTCTTCCCACTCCTCATCTGTGCAGCAGATTTGTCCTGCTCAAAGCAAACTCTAGAAGGACCTTTTTATTTACTTACTCCTGAAAGTAATTTCTCAGGACTTTTAGTCTCATGGTATCTTTTGTGTTGGTGTTATAATGAGGAGGAAAATAAATCCTCTTGGGTACAGAAAGATTTTTCAATAAAGCCTGATAACCCTTGTATATGTAAGCATTGGATTCTTTTTTGAACAGGAAGACCTATAAACTATTTTCAGTTTTGATGACAGGCATGTATAAAATCAGTGGCCCCTTATCATATCAGGACTTCACTCTGCTGCACCTGCTTCCTAGGGCAAATGTTTATGAAATAAGCTTATCCTTATCTTCTGAAACAGGCTTGCTTGTTGCAGGAATCTACTTCCTTTGCTTTTGATGACATCTTTCCATTGGCCATAATGGAGAAACACAACTTCTGAAAGTTTATAACCTACTCAGGCATGGCATCTCTGAGAATCCACTTAATTCCTTCCCTCTTTTTATTTTTTTCTTTTTTAAACTTATTATAACTTTGCTGTACTCTGGACTGATATTATATAAACCTGCCTAAAAGGACAATGGGATTAGAAAACTTTTTGCCACTGCAAGCCTGAAGACTACTCTTTTTTTTTTTTTCTAGCTGTTGCTCAGTAAGAATGTTTTCTAGTTTGAATTTGCCATGCTTCCTTCCTTCTTCTGGGATTCAAAAGCATCTGCTGGTTTCTACAAGTGAAACACAGGTTCATCAGTGTACCCACATCTCCCCTCCTCTGAAAAAAAACACTTTTCAACAAAACATAATACAAATGAGACAAAACCAAACAAAATCAGGCAGGAAAACAGAGGAATCTTGTACAGGCAACAGAACATTAGTCTGTTCTCTCCCCCACCACCCATGTACCCTGAAAATAAGCCCACAGTGTTTCTAGAGAAGATACTTGCACTGCAATGGAAGAATTTGTGCTGTTTTGAGCCTATGCAATGAAAAACCTTTCTCATAAAACTATTTTCTGGGGGAAGACCAGCAAAATGCTGGATTGATGTAAAGCATATGACACAAAAGTGCCAGTGACATTGAGATACTGCAGTGCCAGCTCCTCAAAGGTGATTTAAACTGAATCTGCAGCAAGGGCTGCCTGAGCATCAGTGGTGGCTGTGGGAGAGATTTGGGAACAGGTGTTTACTAACAGCCAGGGAGTGCCTGAAAGTTGCTCTCTCCAGAGTATTGTTATCCATCTTCATAGCTGCTAAAACACATTCTATCTTCCCAAAGGGAAATGCTTGTGGTCCCAGGTGGCAAAGAACTGTTGAAATCTATCTAACTGTCTTTTCATCTACCTGTCAAGGACAGGTAAGGGAGCAGACATGCCCATTGCTTATGGAAGCATGAAAATCCCCTTTCTTCTTTGTCAAAATGACAGTTTCATTCAAAGGAGGGTGTGTTGTCCCCCAGCATAACTCTCAGCTCATCAGAAAGGTAAAACACATTAGGCTGAGGGATCTGGTGTGGAAGGAGACCCCAGGGTGTGCATGGCAGCAGTCATAGGCAGCAGTGGGGTAGCCCATGCCAACCTGCTGCCCGCCAGCAGAGAGCTCGGGGAGCTGAACTGGCTGCAAGTGCTGCCTGCAAATGTTCCTGAGCCTGGAACTCCTGTGACCTCCCAAAACCTGCTGCTCTAACACATGAGATCACTTGTGCTGCAGCAAAGGAATGTATCAAACCTACTGAAGCAGCATTGCCAGTAGTCCTAAGTGGAGGCAGACATCCCTGCAGCCTCACTGCTGTCCTCGTGTTCAAAGGTGGGACTGACTGAACACTCATGGCATTTCAGAAAAATCATGTTCTAGTTTAGATCAGGCCTTGGAAAGCAAATCCTCTCAGGAAGTGCATAGAGAAGGGCACAGGAAGGGTAGGATGTTCAACCCTGCTCCCTGTGCCAGGCTTTCACAGCCTCACACTGCAGAAAGGGCATTGCTTGTGATGGGCTGGAACCAAAGCTGAGGCTGTGAGCAAGCAGAGCTCAGGAGAGTCTGTTAGCCCTTAATGAGGACTGACTGGCTCTTAAAAGACGTTAGCATTTTTGCTTTAAAAATGCTTAAACTCAAAGCTGAATTCAGTATTTCTTGATCCGTTGTAATTGAATCTGCTCAGACATAAGTTTTATGAAACTAATTATCTACTGTCTCTACTGGAAGTAAATATTGAAGGCAAGAACAATAAACATGGGCTGAAGTGTGCTATGCAAATAATATGTATAATTACCAGTTAAACCCATGCAATCTGTTAATCACTCTGTGGGTTTAGATGGTATTCACAGCAAAGCAAAAGCAGTATGACAGGAGAAGGCTCTCTGTGTTTTTGTCTCTCATTGCAAATAACAATTAATGAAGAAATATATTAATGTGTCTGTATTCTGAGTCTCAACATTGCAATATAAATAATGAGAAAATTTCTTTGTCAAATCCCAGCTGCTTTAATCATCCCAGAGATTGCTTTAGTAAGATTACAGAGTAAGGCTTTGGTCAATGCATAAAGCAGAGGGAGGTTTTTCAGAAGCAGTGGGCTTTAAAGAAACTCTAATCCTACCAATGGTAACAAAGTGGAGGCAGTTATGAGTGCTTCTTAAAGCCCTAATGGGTTTACTATTTTGTAAATAGTGTTTTCCTGCACTTAAAAAAATGATAGAGAATATAGCTGAAGGAAAAAATATTGTAAAAAGTGAAGATAATCTGAGAAGTACCTTCATAAAAGCATTGCTCAGAAGAAAAGACACATGCAAGGTATCCTTGGTCTATTAGGGTTAAATCTGGAAAGGGATCTGAGGTTAGCAGGGAGCTTCTGCACTGGGAAAGCCAGAAGGGCAAGGCTTGTGTGTGTTGAGTTGGGGCAGCTCTTAGCTGTGAGAAGTGTTGACTGCCTAAAATTTTTGGGGATTCTTTCTTGAAGGAAATATTTAGAAAAGGGTTTCAAATAATCCTTTTCTTTTTCTTTTTCTTTCTCCCTCCCCTTTTCCTGTTGGGAAATGTTTATAGAGCTGCTTTAGATCCTGGCATCTATTTCCAACCTCTTCTTGTTCCAGGAGGTTTGGCTCAGTTCTTGACCTCTTCTCAGATGGGCTGTGATTTCAGTTTCTCTCTTGACAACAGTAGTCTTAAATAAGAAAAACTTCCTCTCAGGCCAGTGCCCTACATTTCAGGCAGCAGCACTGTCTCCATGGCTGACCTCATGCAGCTGGCAGAAGCTCCTGGGCAGGCAGCACAGCTGGGCTATTTTTGGAGCCCAGGGTTGTTGCCTGGGGGGTTGGAGCCCCTTCCCCAGGGCAGAGGGGAGCTGGGGTGCTGTGTCTGTGTCCTGTTGGGCTTCAGGTGCCCATCGCCTTCAGCCCTTCTGGCACTGGGAACAGGGAGCAGCAACTCCTAAAAATATCCAAAAGGAAACAAGGGGCTAATGCTGCTGGCTTGTGAGCTGGAAAGATGCATTATTCACAGTGTGCAGAGACAGGAGACGGAGAGAAGATGCTTGGCAAAGCCCCCAGAATGGCTTATTTACCCCTGAGTAAAAACTTAGGTTTGTTGAGTAGACTCCATGAATTTAGGAGGACTCCTGAAATGTCCAGATGTTTCTGAGCAGATGAATAATGTTCTCTTTCTGAAAGCTTACTGAATCTTTTATCATTTTATGCACTATTTGCATGGGCAGGTCTTCTGAATGAATAGCAGTAAATAGCAACCTCTGGTACTGCCAAAGGTATCCAGCAAGGAAGGAGAGCCAGAGACTTCCAGAAAACCTAAGGGTGTCCTAAGGGTGACTGTAGTGAAGACCACTGTTAAACAGCCAGAAAATAACCATTAAATTAATGAGTTAAACCTCTCTCAGGAGTCTGAATGTAGCTGTGCTGTGAGAGGGTGGCTGAGCATCACAGCTGTGCCCTCGGACACAGCTGCAGCAGAGCAAGATGTGGCACACTTGGGCAGCCAGGCCTCCAAGAAGGATCCTGGAGCTAAGGCAGAAATTGAGTCAGCTCTCTGTGTTGAACCAATTCCACATTTTTTGTCAGTTTGGAAATAGTTTCTTTTCCATGGTAATCCTTTAGCAATGCAGCTCCACTTAGAACAATTTAGACTGAAAGAAAAAGATTTCCCAATGAGAGCTCTGCCAGCAGAGTAGGACAGCAGGACCAGATTTATATCTTTACCTTGTTTATTATCTGGAGGGTTTACACTCTCATCTGATTAGGCTCTCTCCTGTGAGATTCACTGAATGCTTGAAACAGAAAATGTCACTAACCCTGGCGCTGCTGACAGGACTGGGCTGCCTCTTGGACAGTCTTTCTGTGTTTATTGTGTTAGCTGTGTTTCTGTGTTTATTGTCTCTACGTAAACCAGCCGTGCCTCTCCTCTGTCTCTGCCTGCACTGCTGGGTCAGTGCCAGCCACATGTATTTAATGAATTGAGCTGGCTTCCATGGCTTTTTAATGGATGTTTAATTATTTTGTGGGTTTCCTTCCAGATTCTCTTTTCCTCTGTTCTTGCCTAAAGACTTAGTTTCCTTGAGTTCTCAGTCTCTGTGTGCTTTCTTTACTGATGAAAAAGGAGCCTGTAATGATTCTGAGTGTATATATACATATATATGCTTGTTCTCTTTGTATGTTCATGCTTTCCTACAGCTACTCCCACATGCACATATACATATGTATATACACACAGATAGCTGTGTGCAGCCAGATTGAGATTTATCTCAGTTGCTAAAGCCACCAAAAGGCATCATTGTCCTGCAACCTTGATACACTGGTCACATTTACAGTGACAGTAATTGTGCTCAGGATGCCCCGGGAGCTGGACACAACAGAGCCACTCTCCCCTTAGCCCCCATCTCTCCCTTTGTTCTCATGTTGCCATCCTTGCACATCAACTGGAGTAGCCACAAGCTGGCTGCAACCTAACCCCAGCTCAAATCATGCCCAGGATGCAGCAACAGCATTAGTTGCTGCTTTATTTTAAAGCATAGCTGCAGGATGGGGAAAGGGCATCAGTGTCCATCCTTTGTGACTCCGTTGGTGCAGAGGCACAGGAAGCAGCACAGCTCCTTCACAGCTCCTCTTCCTCCCCCAGCTTCAACTCAAACCTCTCAAGCCAGGCTCTCTGGAAGCTGGGAGTTGTTCATCACATCAATGCTTTGCTGCCATGGACCAAACCAAATGAACATTCATAGGACATGAAGAGGAAGTCATGGACCCAAAGGGCAAAAGAAATTCCCAGGGCAGATTTTTGAGGAAGCACAGGTGGGTGGCTTAGCAGTCAGTGCATCCTTCAGGGAGAAGTGCCCTCGGGGCTGGGCACACTGTTCATGTCCATCTCATAACAAGCTGTCAGGTAAAACCCAGGAACCAGCCTGGGACGAGAGGCAGGACCTGAAGCTTTTCTTGCCATCTCAGCTTCATCTTCACTGCATCACCGCTGACACCTCTCCCCACTTCATGCAATAACATCCCAGGATATCTGTCATTTTTATCAGTTCCTGCAGCTCAGCTGCTCAAAACTTCCTGCTAGTGTCATTTAGCCTCTCTCATCTCATAGATAGCTCCTAGCTGCTAATATATACTAACAATTTTCACAGTCGCCTGCTTTCCATCTGTTACAGCTTCTCTGCTGCTTTTTTCCTAACTTCCTCTATGATCTCAGCTTGCCTTTGTTGAAGTTACACACTTTTTCATCCTTACTGTGAATTTTTGGTTTTTTTGGACATCAAATAAAATGTCTCTAAACAGTTTTCAGCTCTCAATCATATTTCCTTCGATTTCAATTCCTTCTTGCAGATGATTCGATTCAGAACGGCTTTCAGGCTGGTGAAACTGATGTTTCAGAGGTGCAGAGATGGCTGGCTGAGATTTTTTTGCATAGTACAAAATGGATGTAATGCAATCATGCTGGCTTGAACCCAAGTGTTTTTAACTTTCAGCCCATGTGGTCAATCCTTTAGCTGCCAGTGTAGTACTCCCAGAAAACTGGGAGCAACACCTTTAGAGTTACAAAATGTCTTTTTTATCATTTCAAACTGTTCTGGTATTTATGATGTGAGTCCTCCAGCAGCTGCCTCCCACTTGGCAGCCTGCCTGAGAGTTCCCTGGTACAGACAGGTGAGGGAGGAGCTGATGTTCTCAGATTCTTGTGTGATTTGCCTGTCCTTAACAGGCACCAGGTAATACCTGACCTTGTCTGTTGTTCCTTAGGCCTATGAGCTGCCTGCCTCTGTGTTATCTGACTCACATCTGGGTAATATAGCCTTTGCTCAATTATGTGCTGCTCTTTTGTTTTTATCCAGCTGGTGCTCTCCGGGTCATCAGAACCACTTTGTGCAATTGAGTCACATGAAACTTTTGGGTTTCAGCAGCAGAAAGGTCAAATATATATTCATAAATTACCAGCTCCAGCTCTTCATGTTTAATCACCAGACATGTAGCACCTATGACTCACAATAAAAGCAATTCTCTTTCACTCCCTCTTTTCCCTTTCCTGACCTCAAGTGGAGTCAATTCAAAATTAAGTTCTTCCCATGTCTAAGGTCTGCCTGTCCTCAGGGGCAGAAAGTATTCCAGACTTGCGTGAGGACATTTGCATTCAGGATTATGGCTCTCAGGGAACATCTCAAGAGGAGCATTCCCAGGTGTCCCAGTCTTCAGGGCCCATGTACCTGATGTTCTTCTGCCTGAGCGAGGAGCTGAAGACCCTGGGGGTTTCTTTCTTTGCTAAGTAGGAAGAAAGATACACTGAGCAGCACCAGAAAAGACAAGGACAGTGTTATGATCAATGGCAGGTCACATAATGCCTGGGATTAGACCACAGATACAGATCTAGAATGGGTAGAAGAGAAGCACTGAGGACTTGCAGCACTCAGTGAAAACCCTGCATCTTTTTTATTAGGATGATAAAAGAAATGAGGTGTTAAGTGAAAAGGATGTGTGCTGAAGGCATCCAAAAACCCATCAGCTACTTTACCAGCAGAAATGGTTCTGAGTGAGGGTTTTGGGTGCTCAGACAAAGAGATTCACTAAGAGATCAGGTCTATAATGGCACTGAGAAGCCTGCGAAGATAAATGGCAGATTTCCTACAGATTGCTGATTTCCTAAGACAGATTTCATTCTTAGGCATTGAAAACAAAATTTTCATAGTCAGGAATTTTTTTGCTGAAGTGCAAATTGAAACAGCTAAATGGTGTTTATGCATGTGTATGCATATAAATATGTATCAACTTCCCTTCCTCACTTGACATGATTGCAAAAGAAATTCCCATTCTGACTTTTCACACCCACATGAGTACAGGAAGAAGGAATTTAAAGGTTGCTTAAATTTATGTATCCACTGTGAAATTCCTGAGTACTGAAAAATACTTTTTTTTAAGATATATGAGTGCTATGTAATTTACTGTTTGAGGGCTTCCAACTGAAATGTTGCTGTACATTGTACAACACTTTTCATTGAGTGGGAGTTCACCTTGCTTATCTCTGGCCAGAAGTTTGCAGTGTTATTCTCTGTGCATCAGTTCCCCTTCACAATGGAATCAGGAGCATTTTACTGGTGTTACATAAAAGTCAATTAGTGCTCAGCAATCCCTAAAAGAGCACGAAGGAACTTCTTGCCTTCAACAGACAAGAATGTGATTGTTTGCTATTAATATTAATAGCATTGCTGTGGGCAACAGATCTTTGGGGATCTAAGAAGTGAGATATGCAAAATATGGAGGTATAAACCCAATGCATAAAAGAAAAGAACAGAAAATCCACAGCTGTGATAAACCTTTGTCATCAGCACCAACAGCCTCTTTTTACAGAGCGTGGTGGCTCACGAGATGCAACCACCTCCCACTGCCTTCCAAATCAAATCCCTGACTGTGTTTTTCCCAGAAGTTGGTCCCTCTCTAGTGACAATGCTGCACTGACCTGCAGGGGATATCCCTGTTCCATGGCCAGCCATGGTCTGTGCTGAGCTCCCCAGAGCTGGTTCTGCTTCCTCCTGAACCTCTGCCCATGTTGCTCTTGGACATGGTATACACTGATAAAGTCTCAGGACCTAAAGTAGGATTTTTACAGAGCAGCCTTGTGCCTTCCACAGAAATGGCTTGGAAAACTCAATTAGCTATGTCCTGATTTCTCTGGGCTCCTGCCCAGGCCAGCTTTGACAGTGGGAATAATGGGGCTAATAGAAGAAATATTGAAAGGCTCAGGATGACCCTGAATTCAAGGCCAGGGGTACTCACAAAGGTTTTCCACATGGTGCAGATTGCACATATCAAATTGAATTTGATTTCCTTGCTGGTTGGCACAACTGGCTTATCATCACAAATGTGTAACTGTAAATACATAAATATATTTTCCTTATGCTTTGTGGATAAATGACAGAAATTTGACTTTTCTGTCTTGGAGAGCAAACCCCGCAGTTGATTATACAGCAATAAAACATATGTCAAAGAAAATGTTTCATAGCTTCAGCCCTCACTGAATTAACAGGTGGCTCAAAAGGCTGCAGTAGCTACTTGAACTGCTTTCATGCTACCAGCTTTTTAAAGGAAAGTTTATGACCACAAAACAACAAACTTCATTTGCCACAAATCTGGTAAACAAAATGAAAGGATTAAGAAGAAGGAGAAAATGTCAAGGATGACACTGCAGCACCTCTGGCTCTCCTGAATTTGCTGCTGCCAATTATGTCAGGCCAGCTCTTCTTCCTTTAAATTAAAACTATGTTTTATTTTAGAATAATTTGATTTCCCAGAATACGTGCACTGGAAAATCCAAGCTGGATTTTTTCAAAAGGATAAGGGTCAGAGGCTCAAAGCAGCTGAAGAGTAGTAAAGGAGTCATATTTAGAGAGCCTAGAATCCACCAAGCCTCCATGCCCAGAGCTGCTCATTGATGAGGTCTAAGTCTGTAGAGCACAGACAGTGTTCAGCTCGAGGACCTCATGGAATTTATTTCAACCCTAAGCCCAAATATTGTTATTAGTGGAACTGCCAATATTTAGGTAAATTTATACCTATTTCCCAATGCCTGCCCAAACACTTGTGTGTAAACTGTGTCAGCCAGAGCTTCCAATCTTTTCTGGCACTGTGGAAATTGTGTGCCCAGACCAGCCAGGAACAGACACCCTGGTGACTCAGTGTGGGTCAGCCACATCTGTGCTGTTCCTTTCCCACCTGATCCTGAAAAAAGATTGACCTTCATGAGCAGGAGAGAGTGCTTTCATTTAGAAAATGTGCAGTGCTGTAATAAACTTAATCTTTATTAGCTGGTGTACATAGAGCAAAGTTTGCAGTAATTGTACCTTGACTTGATAGATTAAAAAAATAATAAAATCACTTTACATTTGCCCTTGATATAGAGCATAAAGAAATAGAAAGAATTTACATATAAAGAATTTAGTACTGCTTATGAAACCTAAAAGCTAAGTTCAGAGAAAGTTGTGCCAAGATCAGGAACATCCAAATGTGTCCCCAGATATTATCAGATCTGTCGCTGACACAAAAAAGGACTCAAATGCCTAAACTGAGCAGCCATCATGAGGGGAGCTCAGAATCACCAGTTCTGATGAATCACCTCAAACTGGCAAGTGTGGCAAGCCCCAGTGTGTGCTCTGCTGGCTAGAGGCCTGGGAAGCAGCCTTGTTCCAGCAGCAGTCCCACTGTCAGCCTGCACCTCCATGATCAGTGGCAGGGCAGTCTGCTCTCGGTTTTGTCACAGATGGGGAGATTTTGTTCAAAGAATTGGTCCTGATTTCTGTGAGCAATGTGTTTTCTCCAGGCTTCATCCTGCAACAACTGCCCAATAAATCATGTTCAAGAGAAAATGTTTAGAAAAGCAACCAAAAGCTATGCAGCTTAAGGCTTTTGCTAACCATTGACAAAGCTCCATAAATGTCCAGCACATACACAAATGCTGTATCTTTAACTCATTTAATTTTCCAGGAGTGGTCACCAGTTTTGGTAAATGTTGCAATCAAAGGTGAACTAGCCAACTTTTTTGACTGTGTTTGCATCAGATCACATCCTGCTGCAGCTGGTTTTATATCTATCCTTAAATACATGATGCATTCACAGCAGTAAAATACAGAGGAGGGGTCAAGAAGTTCACATTGTGGAGAAACTGAATGGCTTGAGGGCCAGTGGCAACAAATGGGGATATTTATCAATGTGACTGCTCTCTGATTTTATTGATGTGAAAACAGGAATAGCAATAGAACATATTGTCTTCCATTATTATCAGGAATTTTCTTTTACTAACAGTGAGTTATCTTTTTATTATTGGAAGACTGGTCTGGCTGCACTTCTGTTCATGTTTTCCTTGTGCTTGTTTGGAGGAGTGTCGTGGTTTTGGCTGGAATAGAGTTAATAAACTCACTACATTACAATTACAATGAGAGACCTAATTGCCTCAAGTCAAGGAAAATAACCAAATCTGCACTGTCAAAACTTTGATCTTTTTAAAAGAAGTAATGGATCATATTAGAAAAAGACCCATTTTGCCTTCTTACAAACCCACAAACCAACAAGTGAAAGAAATCCACTCACTAACAAAAAAATCTAAACCAAATCCTCTCAGTTCAGCTTCTTTCTGTGGTTCAAATGATCAGGAACAACAACATCACACATCTTCTGGTCTATACCTCCCTGGCTGTCCCAATTAATAGTGGCCAGAGGCAGTATTTATTTCTTAGCTCATGAGATAATAGGTTATTGATTGATCTGGGAGCTAATAACCAAGGTTATGTCTCACATAAGAAGTGATTGTATGGATTGAAGTTCATCATTGATACTGTTTCCACACACTCAGGGGGATCATACATTTAACTGTGACATAAATAAGAACAAAAGACCCTTAATGACATTTATTGACTTCTAGAGATGTGATTCCTCACTTGCACCCACCACAGTTACTGTGGTAAGCCCACAGCTTGCCACTGACTTAGGTCTGGTATTTTCATTTCAGTGGGTCCTCCCTGCCATGAGCAGGGAAATTGGAACATGCTGGAATCTTCTGCTCCTGCAATGAGAATCTGGATTTCACTTTTCATCTTGTGGCATTGCCATCTCACCACAGCAACCATGGTGAAACTCAGGAACCATGAGAGAAATGAAATAGCCAAAGAAGTATTTTAAAGGACTATAGAAGGTTTGGAAGAGATTAAAACCAGAAACAAATGGAGTCATAAATGCAGTGTGGACTTGAACGCAATTGTTGAACAGCAAGCACATGATTGGAACTGCAGAACTGGGCACAAATTGGAGCACTCATTCTAATGAAATCTTCAGAATCATAAAATCTGGTCTCATTGCAGAATACTTTGTGGAAACCATTTGTTTCAGTTATATGACTTTGGTTGTTCCGAGTCTTAACGTCCAGAACTGAAACCTTATTAAAACGTGTTTCTGAACTGTGCATCACAAACATAGAGGTTTCAATGATTTGATATAGTTCTGCAGGATGGCTTGAGTTCCTCTGAATTGGGATATTCAGAATGAGAAATGGTCTGGCAAAAAAACCCCACCAAAACCAAAACCAACCAAAAGCAAAAACAGAAATAAAAGGAAAAATAATAAATTGAAATATCTGCTTTGTTTAGATGGAATCCAGAATTAAAATGACTATTTTGTATCAGAACATTTTGAACTGTTCTAGCCACTGACAGGACCAGTTCCTCTACTATTCATTCCTGTTCCCTTTCATATCTGTATAATTAATTACTTTGGTTTATTCTCTATTAGGAGTCATCTGGAGACTGCTACTGAAAACCAAAGGCAGAAAAGTACCAAACCCTCTCTTATAGCCTTATGTTAGTGTCACTGAGAAATGCCATTTGTTTTTTTCCTGGCCACTGATTTTCCCAGCCATGTAGATCTCTTTCACACAATTCTGCTGGCCCTGCCCACCCCCATGTTCTATGTGGATCCATAGCCTTTTTGAGACTGTCTGCTCACTTATTGTTCTTAATCTGCCATAGCAGCTTGGGAATTAAGTTCACCTTGCAGTTTCCCTAAGTCTTTTCTAAGCTGTGACTGAACCTGTGTTTTTCAGGTGCTTGCCCAGCTCAGTCAGGATTTCCCAGTTTGCTTCTTGACCTCCATTTAATTTTCAGGGAAGACACTGCTTATGAAGGTACATGATGAGAACCTAAAAAGCTATTAATTTATTTGACATAAAAGCATTTTGGAACCATGCTGCTCAGTGACACATGAACCTTGTTTTTTTAAGCCGTGTAATGGGGAAAAAACTAATATCAAATCCGAAGAAAAGCATTAAAAAGCTGGTTTGCCCTAAGGTACAGAAGCTCCTGAAAAGCATGGTATTATCTCCTCTTTCAACTATTACAGAGGAATAACATTTTTATTCTCTCACATATGTCAGTTAGGATAGCTAATGATATATATTATTATAAGACCCAGAGCCAGCCTCATCTCACGTTAGCATTACATTCTCCTCTTTGCATCTAGTACTGCTTTTCTGACTATTATGTGCCATCCGAACTATTTCAGATACAGTTTCAATTACAGGAAATAATAGGATTCTTGAGGAGGTGTAAAATGCATCAACTATTTTAGTAGCCTGTCCTGCTTGATAATAGCTGAAGGACCTGTTTGTATTTCCAGGGAAGGAGCTGGAGACGCACATCTGCCTTCCATCAAGCAGCCTTTAAAGTTTCTGTGCAATACTAAGAGGATAAATATCATCTACAAGCATGGAAGAGAGTATGCCTTGCTGTTTAATTGTACACTTCACCATAAGCGCCCATTAAGGGACAATGTCTGCTTTTATTTCTTCTGAACTCAATACAAATCCAGCAGTAGCTGCGACATCTAAGCCCAGTTATGAAAGTTTTTCAATATGATATTGTATTTTTTTGAAATTTGAAGAATTTCCAAATGGATGTCCATGATTTCAACAAAGCCAATGTTTTGGGGGAAAATAGTCTGCAGTGTGGAAAGAACTTAGATAGATTTTGTCTGAGTAATTAATTGAAATGAAATGCTTAATTGAAGTGAAATGCAGTAAGTATTTGTTACTTGCTGTGCTGTATCCTGATTATCAATTCTGTCTGCAGAACACTAAGACTACAATTTTTAACACTGAGGATCTTCTTAAGAGCCTTCTTTTGGGTTTCTAATAATAAATTAAAAATTCCCTTTTTGCTTTGGGATCTGGATTTAAATGAAGTAACGTCATAAAAGACAAGTGCTCTGAAACAGATGAGCTTAATTTAATTTAAGGCTAAAAAAAAATCCTGCACTGAATTTCATGATTAGGTGCAACGACATGTGTCAGCACAAAGTCACTGGGATCTATTCAGGGATACATGCAAAATGTAAGACTATTTCCACGAGTGCTTACGTTGCTAATAGGCCTCTTAAAAATAGTATAATGGAGATTGAGGTTTGTATCTGAACTATTTATCACTGGCAGCTGCACCTGGTTTTTATATTAATCTTCTTGGAGAACGTGCACCAAAGGACTGAAGGCTCAGAGCTGAGGATGATGCTTCTCCCAGAGGCTGTGGGACATCACTGGATCGCTCCTCATAGAGCTGAATCCCTGAATTCACCCTTGGAGAGCTGGATCCCTGGATCCTCCCTCAGAGCTGGATCCCTGAATCCCCCCTTGGAGAGCTGGATCCCTGGGTTTCCCTCATAGAGCTGAATCCCTGGATCACCCTCACAGAGCTGGATCCCTGGGTTTCCCTCATAGAGCTGAATCCCTGGGTTTCCCTCACAGAGCTGGATCCCTGGGTTTCCCTCACAGAGCTGGATCCCTGGGCCCCCCTCACAGAGCTGGATCCCTGAATCCTCCCTTGAAGAGCTGAATCCCTGGGTCCCCCTCACAGAGCTGGATCCCTGGGTTTCCCTTGCAGAGCTGGATCTCTGCACAGTTCAGGGATACCGCCTGAGGCATCCTGACTGACACCATGGGCCTGTGCTGCCTGTGGCCCTTAGAGGAGGGGGTTCATCTCTCATTCTTTCCCAAGAATTGCATCCCATACTGATACCTTAAGTTTTAGCATTTATATTTTTCACATCCTGTACTTCATTAATGTATAACTCTGAACTCCATATAAAGTGTTAGCAAGCTCTCTTCACATTTTGGTCAGACAAAATAATCCTTCCAGGCCTGAGAAGAACATCCTCTGCCTCAGGCCCCAAAAAGTATAAACAAAAGTGAATTGGGGAGGAGAATCAAACCAGGAGAATATGACTTCATTACCTGAAGCTGTAATTGGAGGATTAACCCCTGATATGCAAACAGACCAATTTATACTTGTCTGAAAAACTTGTGACCCTTGTCCAGCTTGGGTATAGCCCCTCCCAGAGGCTTTTGACTGCCCAAGGTGTATCTATTGAAGGCCTTTAATAAATACCTACTCTTACTCTCTTAATCTTGTCTAGCCTCTGTTCCAGGTAGCTACTCCAGGCATCAAGGAAAGCAATCATAGAGGGGCTGGCAGTGAAGATCCTGGGTAGTGCCATTTCCCCCCCAGCTTTGTTTTCCATGGCCATGAAAGAAGGTGGTTATTTACATACGTTAAAATAAGTAAATAAGACCCAAAGAATCATTGCCTTAATTTGAACTTTCTACTTATTTTACATTTTTGCAGCTTCAGCAAGTTTCTGTGCAGCCACTGGAACTTTTGACCAGCTCCTCCTGACTTCATCCCTGGGTTTGTTTCGAGGTGGTACAAACACCACAAATGGGGTTGGTGAGTGATGGGGCAAACTTCTCCTTAAATCCAGCCTCGTCCTCCCAGCTGGAATGAGTGCAGTAGGGTACCTGCACACTCCCAAAAGGGCCAAGACTTGTTATGGTAAGGCTTTTTTTTTTTTTAAGGAAAGCAAAGCAAAATTGCCTAAATGAAAAAGCATCAGAGTCTGCACAGAGCATGAGAACAGCCAGGCTGAGTGATGTGATTTGGTACCAGACAGCTACATCAGCAGGTATTATTCTCATTTCAATTTCATGTTCTTCTAAATGAAAGGCCCATTTCTGGATGCTTTAAATTGCTGTGGAAAAAAAAAAATCTATGTTTATAGAGATAATATGTGTCATGTAGGGGTAAAATATATCAGACAATAAAACAGCAAAAGACCAGAGTCTGCTATAAAGGAAAACTTTTTTTTTTTTTCAAAAAGAAACATGTTTTTCTAAATAATGCATTAGCTGGTTTTCATTTTTCAAATTAGAGTCTATTATTTTCAACTTGCTATCATTCAGCACAGCTTGGATGTTGTTAAATACTTTATAATCATGAACCTAAAAGACATTGGCATGGTAAGAAGCTTAGCAGCAATAAAAAGAATGTAAGTGGAAAGGTAGAACAGATGAGAAGCAGCAGCAAGGCTTTTTGTGATAGTAATCTAATTTTAAAATAGCTTCTCATTTCTATGCAAAAAGGTATTTGTGGAGTTGTTTCCCACACACCTGCAAGGCTGTGGAGCAGGAGGAGCTCTGGATGAAGGACAGGAGAGGACCCTGGAGGCCCCTGGGCTTCTTATCTGAAATGTGCTGAGGAGCCATCACTGATAAGACTGAGTTTTCACAGGGAGAGGAGCGATGCTTATTCTGCCAGAATTCAAGAGAAAAAGGTTGTTTAGACATAAACTACCAAACACAGAAACACAGAATGGAGAAGATGCTGTATCACCCCCACCCTGTGGCCCCAGCACCTCACTGGCTTTGCTGCCTCTTGTCAGGTTTTCCTTCCTGTCCCCATCCCAACTATCCCGGTCTGTGTTTGAACACCTGGCACAAGAGAGTCCTGACCTCAGCTGGAGAGCCCTCACAGCCAAAACAAATCAGTGTGCATCCTCAGAGTCACGCTGCTTTGTTTCTGTAGCAGAGTTAGCCTTCATCTGCCATATCACGAGAATTCTCATTATATTTTTCATGTTTAATGATAACACATAATTTATTTACCACATGTGAATTTGTTATTATTTTCTATCAAAAATTATTCAATAATATGATTAATGAATCCTCTTGTTAGATGAAAAACATTATTTTTTATACTTTTATTTTAACATTGCTCTAGCAATTGCTGAATGAATACATTGCAATGTGGCAGAAAGTAAAAATTGTCAAGTGCATTGGCATACCCTAACAGCAAGTTTTTTTTTTTTTTTAAAAAGAAGGGGAAAAATGTCTTTAATAGTTTGGAATCAACCTTACAAAACTGGGAAAAAATCCTTGGGATATAATTTTAGGAAGGGGGATGATAATAAAACACATAGTTCATTTTGTTAACGATTAAGGAATTTTGCAATCTGAGAAACAGCCAAGTAACTATGATGACAAGTAGAAAATCATTTTTTCTAAGAAAATACCCACAGAGGTGACCCCTCTGTCAGATTGAGGGCTGTTTCCCATACTATAATATGATTCTTTTCTCCAGAAAGACTGAAACCCTCCAGAGCAGTGCTTGTGTCCTGCTGTGCAGAATGGATCATTTTGACCGTAGTAACCTTTTCATAAATGAAAGCACTCCACCATTCACAAAGGAATGTTTATGAGTGATGTGCTTCCTTCTACCATTTATTACTAAAGGCTACACTTTAGTAAATTTCTTTCCAATTGCATTTCAAACCTAGCAGGTAAAATATTCTGCTCTATTTTATTACATGATTTACCACTTGTATCAAAATTGAATGTATATGTATTTTTTTAAATATCAGTAATATTGCATGCTCACTTTGACATTGCATTGGTACATAGCTTATTACGTTTTACATATCTGCTTTTTTTTGCAATCTTTCTCTGAAATACCACAAATCCTGAATTTTGATACTATGTCTTCTCACTGACTTGATGGGCAATGGTATTCAATTGCAACGTTCCTTCTGAGCTCCCAGATGTCTGCAATCCTCTGTGCCTGTAGAGCGATGTCAGTGTGATCCTTGGACTTCTGTTGACTTAGTTTGATGAATTTTTTTTTCCTAAGTCCCTAGAAAAATCTCCTGTATTTGGCTCCCTTGTTTCAGGGCAAGGACAGCTGCAGAAGTGCTGCCAGAAGTGGCAAAGTCTGCCGCCTGCAAACCCTCTCTCATATCCCCGTCTACCCCAGCTGACCATCCCTCTGTCCATGCACCGGGGTCAGTCATAATGGAGCCAGGACTTTTGTATGCCCACAGTGTGTCACCTGGGGCTCATCTGGAGAACAGGATTTATCAGCAGCCCCTATCAGGCCATCAGTCAGACCAGAGAGCTCCTGGGAAAAATGGCAGATCTCATTTCCCCAGGTTTATTTGTCAGTACCTATGGAAGTCCTTCTTTGGAGAATGTCCATGGCAAAAAAAAAACCTCACCCAAATAAGCACCTTATATTAGGTAAAAATCTTACTTTGGTACTGACTAGGTAAAATCTAGGAATAACAATACAAAGATTTGATGTGCACCTGCCCATACTGGTGGGGTTGTTGCAGCTGAGCTGGGCTGGCTGGCTGCTCCTGGGTAGTCCAGATCCTGCTGGATGGTCCAGATCCTGCTGGATGGTCCAGTCCCAGAAGGAACCAGCAGCCTGATGCCCCCCCCCCTCCACTGCAGAAAGATTTCCCCAGCTAAATTATCCACTCCCCAGCCTGTGTCAAGAGCAAAGCTGGAGTCACCATCCCCATTCAAGTACTGTACTTGCTTAAAGGCACAACACAATTAGTCCTCTGTCACATGCAATTAGTTACCACCATATTGGCACATATTATAAAGCTTTTTTCTTTAGCTTATGTGCAGCTAATTGGAGCCTGATTCTGGAGAGCTGTACCACAGGCGTTTCTGCTGCAAGAATATGGTCCCTTCTGCCTCCACTGCAGGAGGGGAGGGCATTTTCAACAGAAACTTGGAGGACAGTTGTGACATCTCAAATTAAGGATGAATTATGTGACCAGGACTGAAAAATAAATTATCAGAGTCCAATTTCTTGCGACTTTCTTAATGACTTTGAGGTGCTTTTTCTCTCTTATCTGCAGTGGGGTGCCAGTCTCCCCTTGGCCTCACAGGATCAAAAGAAAAGTGCATGGATTACTTACAGCATTAGACTAACTTTCGCCTAGGAATCAATTAACACACATGCTAAGTAGTTCAGGTGTTCTTTCAGCTATTGCAAATGTTCATCACGTGTGAGCACTCATAAACTTCTCTCAGGATTGCCTGAGCAGCAAAATCCCCATGGCATTGCCTCACGGTGCAATTCATAGGAATAAATTACCTCTAAGATAAGGCAATACAGCCTTTATTTGACCTCAGCTTATTAAGATAATGTTGTGATGCTATTACCGTAATAACACCGTGGTCACATTGCTATCACCATGTAACAGCAGACAATTACTACCTGTTGTAACCTGCCAGGCTAACCTTACAGTACTCATTAAAACAACTGTGAAACACTAATTTCTCTATTAAGGTGGCTTCACCGGAGTACAGAGCAGGTGCACACTGACATTTCTCTATATCAGCATCAGAAATTATGAATTCAGCTTCATTTACAAGAGGAAAGAGCAGCAACTGCAAGCTAATGGGGTGGTGCCGGGCTGCAAGAGGGCCAGGGGGATGAGACACACAGCATAAAGCAGTGAATCTATTGGTAAAGCTGGGCTCAGTGATGGGGCCAAAGCAGACAGAGTTTCAGAAATGAAGGAGAGGGATGACTGCTGGGTTGTGGGAGAGGTCCTTGCAGATGTGCTCACTATGGAGGTGCAGCTGTGAATTCTAACAAAAAATGTGGGGCATGATTTAACAAATGCATGGTACTATGAGACATGAAGTGCAGTGTTGGAAGCCAAATGGGAAGAAAAGAGTCAGCATCTCCCCACAGAGTGGCTTAGACTATCTACAAATCTTTCAGAGCTCTCTGGTTTGGATCACATCAAATAGTTAGCTTTCCAGTTCATTATAAAACTCTGGGGGTTTGTTGGGTTTTTGGTTTTGTATTGGGGGGTGATTTGGTTGGTTTGTTGTTAGAGTTTTTTTATTTGGAGTATTTGTTTGGGGTTTTTTTGCTTTGGTTTTTGTGGGGCTTATCACACTGATTTAATCATCAAAAGGTATTTGGGTTGCTTTTCAGGTGCATACTCATGCCAGCAGACCTGGGTCATGCTGCTGTACCTCACTCTCCCTGAGCAGCAGAGCACAAAAGGGAAATCCACATAGCAATCAGCTGCCTTGCATTGGAAAATACTGGTTTAATTCTTTCCTCAAATGTACTACCCCCATTTCTTGAGAGACAACTCTAACCTGAATTCTTTGTCTTCTGCACCACAAGCAATAAAAAGACTTGCCAGGATTCTAATGGCAAAATGCAGGGGCTCTGTTTCTCATTATTTTTGGCTCTGCTGCACAACTCCTACTGCAAGGGGCCACTTTAAAGCTGTCCTGGAAGCAGCTTGTCCCAGAAGCAGCTTGTCCCAGGCTGGCAGGGGTGCAGTGTGCAGGTGGGTGCTACAGGCAGAGCCCAGAGCTTCAGCTGCAGGGAAGGAGTCAATACAACATGACAGAGGGGACAGAAAACTGATTAGAAACACTGTTACTGGATAAAAGCCTTTTTTTTCCCAGAATGAACAACCCCTTCTAGACTTGCTGAGGGCTCTGTCAGTGTTGTGAGGGTGCAGATGTCTCAGTGTCTCTCTCCTGAAACACTCCACAATTTTGTCTTTCAACACTTCATTGTAAGTGAAGATTGACAGGGCTTTGCTGATGCCTCTCTGCAGCATCTCTCCGCCTAAATGCAGAAATGTTTTTTTTTACTCTGCATAAAACCTGCTTAGTCTTCCTCAAGGAATCCCAGGTTGGAGGATGTGACTCAAATAAATGTTCTCTGGAAAATGTATTCTGGCAGAAGACTCTGCACATTGGGCAGATTACAAATTGCTCCCAATTTTCTGGTTTAGCTGCCTGATTTTTAGGGCTGGAGCTGTTGCTTGCTTCAACTGTTGCAATTCAGAGAAACATTTTTTACGCAAAAAGAAAAGTAGCAGTTGCAAGCCTTTAAAGAGTGCTGAAACACAATGGTTTCCATGGTTGTTTTTTAATCCACGCTCTATTGTTCAGTTTCCTATTACTGACTAAAATCAGTGGCATGAGCCCTGATCTCACATGGGCTTATATGTGGAAGTTTTGGTGCAGCTTCCATTCTGAGCTGAGCAAATGAAATAAACTCAGAGGCAGTCATGACACAAATCTGTGAGAGCAGTGCCTGTTTGCCCAAGGTACCTACAGGATCATGGCCCGTTTGGATGTCCTCTCTTTTTGTCACTGCTTGAAATTCCTGTAGGATTTCAGTGTTGGCATTTTCTGTAGTGTTTCTTCCAGACCTGCTGTTCCTTGTATGGCCAGAGAGCTGGTGATTGGAGGGTCAGAGCACAGGCATGGATGGACTTATTGTGCTTTGGCCCTGATGTGCTCACCCCAGCACTGCCTCGGGCCCTTTCACAATACTAATTTTAACAAAAATTGCACACCTGGAAAACTAGGAAAGAAAGATTTGAATAATTTCAAAATTAACCTTCTGAATGTTGGAAACCATAACTCAAGGATCCCACGGTGCAATTTTTCTTCCTCTACCAGTGATGCTTGGCCCATGGGGCAGCACAGCCCCCACTATGGGCACACACAAGCCCAGGAGATGCTGCCCAGCTCTGTTAAAAACCTGTCAAAGTTCCCAGCACTCTGTGGCACCTCTAGCAAGGGCTTATTCTCTCCCCTACCCTCAATATTGCAGCCCCAAAGCTGAGAGACGGGAACCTGCTGGCTCACATGATCCTGGGACATCTTGTGTGTTTTACTTTTTTCCAGTTCCTCCAGCTTTCTCCATCATTTTGCAAGTCCTGTTTCCAAGGTGGGGACTGTAGCCCAAACAGGCTCATTCACAGGACACAGTATCTCATGATGCTGTGAATAAACAAATGTGGGAGAGTTTTCAGCACTTAATGGTGTCAGCCATGAAGCAGAAAGCTGTTCTCAGCCTTACCCATATGGGAGCTGGCGTGCTACAGTTATCTCCATATGGGTAAAATGAAACCCTGTGTTTAAGATCTAATGGAGGTCTGGAGAAAAATCCCAACAGTTCAAGCAGCCAGGTAATGGAGGCACAACAGAAAGCCCAAACACACCTGTGGAGGAGTGAGGACAATTTTCTTTTGGGTTAGTATAGTTTAACATTTTTATTTATTATTGCATAAGGAAGCCCACCCATTTAGAACAAATACTTGTTTAATGAATATTTGGCTGTCAGGTTTCAGACCTAAATATGCCTATTCAGGTTCCTGTTAATTTAAACAAACTCCTGGGAGCCTGATCCTGACCTGAATGCACCACACAAAGGAGGAGAAAGGCAGTCAACACTGACTTGTACAGATACTCTGAGGGAGGGGAATCCAGCTCAATGATCTGATGGTTTCTATCAGCACAGAGTTAACCAGAGGGTTACTCTCTATCCTGTCTATCTCTTAGCTGAAACATTGGCTGGCTTTAAAAATTTGAGGATATTTTGGCTCAAAATTTTGAAGATATTTCCCTGAAATCCAGCAGGTCTGATCAAAGAGATTGGGTAAATTAAAAATTAAAGCCCTGCTTTTTCTGCTTTTCTCTTTACACCTAACATTAAACCACTGCCTTTTTTACAATAAAGTTTAAAACCCGAATATCTAGTCATACATACTCTTTGTCTAGCTCCCACCTGTCTGTCACTGGAGCACCTTACATTCCCACTCAGACATGGTGACAGATTATAGAAGACCCTGATAGCAAGAAATTAAGCCCAGGCACCCAGAAACCATCCATCCAAGCACCTGTGGTGCTTCCCCTCTTTCTAGTGAGCAGGAGCTTGTTGGGGCACTTTTCACTTCCTCTCCAGCTTTAGGAACATCAAGTACAAGTATGATGAATTTTGGCTTCTCAGCAAGAGTGAAAAAACCTCTATAGAAATATATTTTAAATGCCTGACATCTAGCTTCAATTAAGTTTATCTGCATTAATAACATACATTTCTCACTCAGTGGGTAAGGATATTTTTAATCTTTTATGCCGTCATCCAATAAGCCTGAAAACTGATAAAAAATACATTCATGTGCAAATCAGTCCTTTTTCATTTCCTTTTACTTTTTTTTTTTTTCAACCTACTTAAATATTTTAAAATCTAACCTCTTAGTAAGCCCTGAAAATATTTCCTATTGGCATGGCTAACAACAAATATTCAGAAGTAAACTGTCAGTAACTGCAGAGAAGATGGGCATCAATGAGCTGTGCTCATACCAGAGGGTGGATTATGACACACGGAGCCTTTCAAGCCTTGATCACCCATTTGAATCTTCGACACCCAAACCTGACCTACACTTATAATCATGTGACAATTACCTGGCTGTCTGGAGATGATTGCTGCTCTCTTCTCATCCCCTGCAGTGGACAGGTATTCTGCTTGCTAACAGGAACTACCTTTCCTCTTGCTATAAATCTCCATTCAGTTAAAACTAAAGAAATTATTCTCCTCTTCCAGGCTCTCTTTTCCTAAAGGGGCTATGTGACTCAGAAGGTAACACTTTACAATGACAGCTATCCATCTTCCCACTCACTTTTACTGTTGCCCTTCTTCCTCCACTGTAACTGTGAAGGAGAAGGAGTTCCTTTAGCAGGAACCAGGAGGAAAGAAAAGTCTTTCTGGTTAGAGGCTATCTGTGCTCTCAGGTTCTTGCAAGAGACTCTGGTGACCAGAACACAAACAAATGGGAGAAAAACTTCCCAAGTTCTTTACAAACATCGGTTCCTGATACTCCACAACCACTCTGTGAAGTCCTCATGGACCTTTTTTATATGGACACGCAAAAAAAATTGTAGTTCGGCAAATGTCTGCCAAGATAGCGCAGATCAGGTTTGTGTCATCCCTCTCTAGAAACACCACCCTTTGTGGACAGCCTTGTCCCTCAGGATCCCTGCCTGTTTCCTCTCTCCCCCAGGGAGGGTATCTGCTCACCCCTGGTACTTTTTTGCCCACATACTTTGAGGATTTTTATCACATAACTCAAGGCAGGGGTTAGTTCTGAGTGATTTCCTCCATTTTGACAGTTCGAATAGAAGTTACAAAGGATATTCATATCATTCAGTCCCACTACCTTTGCCCTTTTCCCTGGGAAACACAGCTCTGGAGGAACATGCAAACTGTTCCTTCAGATTTTCTGCTGGGAGTAAATATATTTCTCTTCATTATTTTATTTCTGTGATCTTTTTTCAAAGAAACCTACAAATGCAGTGAAGTGTTACCTGTCAATCAGGTCATCAGCTTAGCAAATGTCTGGCAGCAAAGAAACATGAAAAGAAGCAGCTACAGTGTAATTTTCTGATCAGCCTATTAGACGTTTGTTCATTTGAACAGTTTGTGCCTCGCTTCTGCTATGTCATCTGGCAAGAACAGACATCTGAAAATCATATTTTTTCACCAGATATAAAGTCTATAGCACTCACTAAAATATTCATGACAAGAAGCACTCTAGTCAATTGGTGAATTGCTGTTACAGTTAAAATATAAATCACCACCAGACCATTACTGTGGTTTGGGAGAACTTAATGGACTTGCAGTAATTTGTGTGTAAATACAAAGAACAGGAACACTGCGATAAGCTCAAAGCAGCCAAGGGCTTCTCCTGTGAGAATTTGTGTACAGATAAGTCTGCAGAGAATTTTGTCAAGAAGTTACCAAAAAGTGAAAAACCCCTTCAACTACAAATGAACTAGCTTAGGTACAAGCTCAGGTGCTGCAGGGAACACTGCAGAGATTGCAAAATCCATGCAGGACTGTAACTCCCAGGCTATCAACCTACCTGAGCTCTGCCAGCTGGGCCTCAGATCAAGGAAATCCGGACTAATTTTCCTACATGAATGGCAATCACTGCCATGCACACCCTACACATCCTTACCTACCTGAGGAAATGCTTACACAGAGTGCTAATTGAAACAAAAACCATCAATCTGACTATTGCACTTAAAATAAAGATCCTCTAGACTAGAGACAGCATATTCTGGAGCAAGAAAATCCTCCCAATGTGTATTTGAAAAAAGCAGAGAAGTCACAAAAGAAAGTTAACTTTTCCATGGCAAAATCCAGCCATTTCACCTGGAACCAGCCTTATGGTGAAGGCCAGGACTGATGCTTCTTCCACAAGTGCATTTTGTAATTTCTGTATGATCAGCTACAAGAGGGACTCAAATTAAAGCCATGAAAACACAAATGAACACATGTCCTGGTTTGACCAAATGCCCAATAAATTCGGTAAAATTGCTTCACTGACTCCTGGTGTTCAGCTGAGGCTTTGGCAAGGCTGGTGCTAGGATACATATACAAATTGATTCAACAACCCCATTAAAAAGGACCCAGAAACACTCAAACCCCTCTCTCCAAACAACAAACCCCCAGTGGAGTTACTTTCCATTCTAGTTTTCCTTCAGATTACAAATCCCTTTATAAACAAGGTTTTTTACAATTTTATCTAGCATTCAGCTATCACTATCCTAAATAATAGTTTGAACATTCCACCATTTTTGCCTGATTTCTCTACTCGTCACATCATAATGATTTATAGATAATTTCTACTCTCAAATTAACCTTGGGAAACATTTAGATATTCTTTGGGAAATGCTCAGTTGACTATAGAAATCTCTAATTTCTACATCAACAAAGGGCTGTGCATGCCTGGTTAAGTCTGGAACTCTCTGTTCCTAATTTGTTTCTGCAGCTGAATATTTATTTGATTCACAGCCTATTTCAAAGATGCTTTTATATATATTGTCATCAAGGAACTGGGATTCAAAATGAGAAACCACTCTTTTGCCTTGCTGTGTGTTACTACTAAACCAGTCATTTATTTCACCTTCTAGTTCTGCTCTGAAGAACAGAGAGGGCCTAACCTTGGAAAAGCTCAAAGGCCTTTTGAGATGGGTGTTTAGTTGCTAAAGAGCAACAGCCTGCTCCAGCACTACCACGGGTGGAGACTTTGTTGCTAAAACCATTTCTAACATCTCTTTTCATGTTGAGTGGCAAGTTCCTGACCTTGAACTCTGCCAGGTTATTGTAGCAGAAAAGCTGCCGATTTTAGTAGGAAGCCTAAGTGACAAAAATAAAAAGATCACCTGGGATGGAAAGAGAAGTGATAAAGCAGAAAATGCAAATAAAATGGAGCAGAGACTTTAAAGAGAGCCGGTGCTGGATTATCAGTGGCAGAGTCAGTGTGGTCACCCTGCCTGCACCCTGCCCTGGGCTGCACTCTGCCTTCCCCATCCCAGGGAATCTGCATGCAAAGGCAGTCACAAGCTGCTGATTAATCCAGCTACCGCTATAAACTAGAAAATAAATTGTTCCATTAAAAAAAGATATTTTAGCATCAGCTATGATCAGTGAATCTCTTGCTCTAATTTTTCTCTTCTTTCCATTTGCCATGCATCCTTCTCCAGCTCCATCCAGGACAACTTAATTACCCGCAGTGAGCGATTGCCACGGAGCTACAGGCAATGTGATGAATCAGTTTAAAAGTACAGAGGCTCATGTGCAACTTCTGCTGCTGCAGATTACTGCACTAAAGATTACAAGTCACCCAGGAAATCCCAGAAGAGAACATCATCGGAGTTTAAACAGAGTATGAAAATTGCAGGTTAACATTCTAAGGTGTTTCTTATTGGATTTGATTTGCCACGAGAGACCCAGCATAACTCGTGTCTTATATGTTACTTCACATTCAGCTGTGGAGAGGACTCAGGCTCTGTTTGGAGAAGGATTATAAACAAAGCTGTCAGAAGCCTGTCCCCACAGGGCCATTCATTTGTCCATACAATGACAATGGTAATACTCTGTTTTCAACAGCTTTTTTCCATAAACATGGACATGATTTTGAGCTCACATGAAGTCCAGCCGGTCAGAAATTGTAGCTAGGTCCTGTGGTGCTACACAGCATCACATTTATCCTTGTCACTGCATCCTCAGCGGTTCAGAAGTGAAGCTCCAGCTGCCAATTAAAGCAAAAGTTATCCTACAAATTAACATGTATCTCAAGTTATCTCCACTTGATGGCCTAATCCTGTTCCCAGAGAATTTTGTGAAAGCTTCCTGACTCCACTGAAATCCTCTCCTGTCCAAACCTGGCAGCTGCATTAGCACATTTGAGGCCACAATGGGGGCAGGAGAAAAATCAAGGTTATTCTCATCAAAGGTTTGAAGGAAGTGCTCAGGTTCTCTAAGCTACAAACTGGAATGTAGCCAGGAATGGCAAATAAGGATTTGGCCCTATTTGAGTAGGTATAGATGTGCTTTTGCATTTATATTTGTAATCAAATATAATGAAAGTTGATGAAAAGAAAAATGATGGGTTTTTTTCAAGTTGCCATGGCTGTTATTCATTCTGACTGTCTGGATTTGTAATCAGCTTTATCAATTTAATTTCATATATAGCATGGTTTGTGGCAGCACCTTTCTCAGGTTCAAAGACAGCTGAACTCAATTAAAGCCCTGGATGTTCCTCATACTTTATTAATGCAAGTATCAATATATTATATGGAATTTAGCAAAAGCAGGAAATTGAGATTTTTGGGAGTGTAGATATAGCTGTTAGACCACGTAGAGAGGACTACTGACAAGGCTAGGAGAAAAGCCAGACCAAGCAAAGCTGAACTTGCCAAGAGAGATCAGTGAAGAGTAACACTATGCCTGATCCGTTGGAAAAAGAAGTCAGACAACACAGCAGGCTATCTCCAGCAGTGTGTGTGTTTCCCAAAAGCTTGACAAAGAGCTGGCAGTGTTTCAGGATTCCCAGAATATTGCATCCACAAATAAGTAGGTCGTGAACATATTTAAATCAGTTTATCTATGCCAGCCCTGCCTGTGGAGCCTCCCTGTTTAAGAGCAGCAGGACTCTGCTGCCTGGCTCGGATGTGGTGATGAAGGAAGAGGGGCTCCCCTTCCTCAAGAGCTGGGTCCCTGCTGCTCTCTGGTGTCGTCATGGTCATCTCTTCCTCTCTAGCCACTGATGCTCTCTCACCTTGGTTATTTTGAGCTAATTGTTGTAAAAGGACTTGGAGGAGTCAAGTTTCACTGGTTGCAATCCCAGTCATCTTCTACCCAACTGTTTCAAAACTAAGAACCATAACCTAGGGACAGGGAATGCTGCATGATGGTTCCTGGCACACACTCAGTGTGGGTGGCACCCACCTGCATGCGAGGAGTCAACACAGCTTTGATCCATCACCCTATTCCCTCCTATCCCTCCACACATCAGCCACTGAGGCTTGCCCAAGTGCCTCTGAGCAGACCTTAAGGGTATCTTAAAACATCACACATCCTCCCAGTCCCCTGATTTCTCAGTGGAAGACAATCTGGGATTGCCTCTCAGTGGTCACAGGACATCCACGGCAGAAGTGATGGGGAGAACAAAATGACCTGATATTTCACAGTTCCTGGGATGGCAGACTGAGCTGGGGAATGCTGTGCCAGGATTATTGGCAAGCTACATGGCCCATGAGGCACACTAAGCTCCGTGTGCTTGGCAGCTCTGGTTTCTCATTCTGTCTCTAATGACTCTAATCTACTCCATCTCTCTCTGCATCCTTCACAGCAGGAAATCACACAGCCCTAAGTGACTTACTCCAGACCTTTACCTTCAGCCACGTGCATAATGACAGATATATTTTTAAAGCGTTGCTATTGTAAAACAAGGTCAGGGATTATGTTGCCAGATGAAAAGGAAATCACCACTAAAGTGCAAAGCCAAAGAATTCCCACAATTAAGCCAAAAATTCTCTTTTCTATTTATGGATTCAAAACTAATTGCAAACCTGGGATTTTTTTTGAAGCCAAAAATCCTCATCAATATTTTTGGATCCAAACCAAACCCTATTTATATGATACATTTATTTAAAGGAGAAATCTAATCTCTAGAGGATGGGGCTGACATGATTGTTAGGACATTGAACTTTCCTTCTTCTCCAAGTTCACCCATTTGACTTTCCCTTGCAGCACACTTAATCAATGCATGCAAATCCTTTTTCACAGCTCTTTTCCCACTTAAATCAATGGCAAAAATCCCACCAAATCGAATGAGGATATAATTAAGCCCTTCACATTTTTCTAAACTGAACTCAAGTAGCTCACAAACTACAGACTAAGTGAAAATTTGCTATGTAGATGGCACAAAGCATACAGAAGAACGTGGAAAATAAAAGAAAAGCCAGTTTCACGTGCATTTTGGCCAAGCCTAATAAGCCCTCTACTAATCCTGCTCCTTCAAGAGAGTTGTGGAGAGTCCTGTTCAAGCAAGTCATCACATATTCAGACCTATCTCTGAACAAGTATGTGCCCTACATCTTCCAAATTCAGAATGACTGGTCTGCACAAGATCAGATTCTGTCCCCTTTCATTATGCTGATGCTATCTACCTCAGATTGCTGACTTGGGGATACAAACTTCTGTTGAATATGTGCTGCACAAGGTCCAGGGATGACAGATAACCCCAGGATTGCTTCTGCAGAGTCATTGTGTAAAGTGGATGCCCCTAGCAGTAGGAAAAGTTAAATTTCGAGGATGCTCACCCTGCAGATTCAGAAGACATATTTAAAGGTATTTGTAGTGTATTGAAGGGGGAACTAACTGGTCCTTGTTTAACATGTCTCTGTGAACAGCACAGCTGGAGGTTTTCCATCTAGATCAAGCCCAGTAGTGTGTATGAAGTACAGGCAGGCAGATGCTAGAAGTGATGAGGTTTGTCAGAGTCACTAGAGATTTTTCACTAGATTTTTCCCCAACTCCATAGTTAAAAGTGGCATTTCAGGGGAAAAGACTGGCTTGCTGTGACTTGGAAACCACTACAAAACCATTGCTTGCCAGAAGCACACACAGGCTTGTAATCCTTTCCTAAGTATTAGTTTTGGAAAATGGCTTTAGAATATCTTCCAAATCTTTGCAACCCAGGCTTTAGCCCTACAGCAGAGTGCCCTGAATGCCCTGCTACCACCCTCTAGATTTCACCTCACTGCTGCAGTGCCCAGCCTTGCTCTGTAAATGTTCCACACCGAGAGGTGCCACATGCAAGAGGCAGTGCCATGGCTGGTCCTGGAAAGCTACTTTCCGCCAGGGAGCCCCCATGGGTGTTGCCCAGCCTGGTACTGCAGAGGTGGGATAAAACTCTCTCCTTAAAGCAAGCACAAGGCAGTAAATAGGAACAGGAGCTAATAATTCTGCAAAAATGAAGAATTAAAATAAGATGAAAAGGAGAAGGGAGATGCTCTGCTGACAGGTTTGCCTTCAGACATGTCCCCTGAAGCACCAGCCTGCACTGGGGGCTGTGCAATGCCCTGGTGGGGGAAGGCAGGAGCTGTGCAGAGCTGTCTCTCTGCTTGCCAGTGGTGGGGCTTCCAGCAATGAAATCCAATGAACAGCATCTTGACATTGGAGTCTGGAAGTCAGAACAAATCTTTGGGCAAATCCTGGATTCAGATTACCACTGTTTTCTTTCTAAGTCTGTTTGTCTTATCTTTTAGACAGGAAACAATTTGCTGGAGAGACAATTTTGCCATGAATATGTAAAGTTCTCCATAGAGCCCTGGGGGATGTCCTATATCATAAGAAGTAAAAAAACTTAGATTAAAGTGTGAAAGTATCATCTCGCTAGTAATGTTACAGGGATAAGTACATTTGTAATGCATGTGTAAGTATTTATGAATGCATATCAGGACACACAAACATACATGGGATAGGGCAGGTTTAGGGTGGATATTGAGAGGAAATTCTTTTCTGCGAGGGTGGTGAGGCCCTGGCACAGGTTGCCCAGAGAAGCTGTGAGTGCCCCATCCCTGGAAGTGTCCAAGGCCGGGTTGGATGGGGCTTGAAGTAACCTGGGATAGAGGAAGGGGCTGGAATGAGATGGTCTTTAGGGTCCCTTCCAACCCAAACCATTCCAAGACTCTATGATTCAGATTTCAGGTCTAGATGAGCATATAGGTTCCCCAGCATGAAACTCCTGGCCTGTGTCTGGCAGTGTGGAGGGGCAGGGTGGGTCAGGGCCTGTCCTTGCTCGGTGAGAGGCCCTCAGCAACTCCAGTGCTACAGCAGGGCCTGTGCAGGCAATGTCCCTCTCAGGAGGGACACACCACTGGGCCAGACCTAAGCACTGGGAGAGCAGCAGCACCACAATCCCTGCCCTCATTATACGCAGATCTAGTAGCCTACTTTGTCAAAAAAAGCCCTGAATGAGATGGGGTGGCTGGGGACTGGAGCAGCCGCTCTCTGTCTCATACATCTTTGCACAGTCACTTCACCCCACTGAGATACACCATAAGAAGCAAAGCAGGGAGGAATTTTTCATCTGCCTGGCACAGTGAGACCTTGCTGCTGCTAAAGCCTTGATTTATTCCCTGCATGAACATCCGCTTCTTTTCTCATGGCAGAATGGCCTATGAGCAACATTCTGATGTCCTGGTGCTGTCACCCTCTACTGTCATCATGCCTCCAGTAATCCCCTCACAGCGGGTCAGGACACAGGCATGCTGCTCTGCATGGGTCTGTCAATGCAATTCAAGCATTCCACAGCCACATCTTGCACTCAGGTTTCAATGGAAATCACTAATGCTCTGTTAATTTACATTAGCTACAGTTTAGGGATACTCTGTTTTTGGAGAGCTGGACAAGGTGCTGGGAACAAAGCGAGGACTACCCAAAGACCAGTACAGGGATTGCCAAGGATGCAATCCTAGGGGAGCCTGACATCCTTGCTATGCAAGCTGGTGACCCCCTGGTCTCTGTTTCCAGGTGAGCAGGCAGGTGTCACCTACCTTTTATTTAAAGGACAGACATTTACATACAAACTGTTTGAACCTCTGCTTCCCAAAGTCAAGGAAAAGAAAACAGAACTCACATTTAAGCCTTTTCTCTGGGATGAAATGATTGCAACCTGTAAATGACTTTTAAGATAACTTCAATGTAGCCTGAATATGAATTATGCAAACAATTATATGCACTGAGGAGCAAACAAAACTGTCTAAACACAAGTTTTCTCACACAGCTTCATTTCCCAGGGGCTCACATTGATGAAATGTTGTTTTCTTTCAGGCATTAACTGCTGAATTATGAAATTCCTGGACCAAAGCATCCATGCCAGAGAGTGGATATTATTTGTGAACAAGCAGCATATTGTTCACTTCATTGGTCAGATCTTTCCTATTACAAGAAGACATTATGCTAGCGGCTCCAGTGGCAGGTCATACAGCTCACATGATTTTCAGTGCATGAACTTCCTGTGGAGGTGCTTTCTGCCTCCAAAACACCACATAGACAAGGCTGCTGTGACAAACACACAATCACACACACAGGCACATTTAGCAGTCTTAAGGCCACAGAGAAGCCTATCATTTCCAGTATAGCTACACCAGTGCTTTAGCAGAGAAAAAGGCTTTCAGAGGGCCCTGCCAGGTCAGAGCAAATCTCTTGGCTGCGGTGGGTCTTTCCTCTGCCTGCAGCTGACTGGGCAAAGTTGGAGGAGCAAAGGGTTCCTTCTCCTGGTGCCTGGGTCAGAAATGTGAATGGTATGTTAAAAACTTTTCTGAGATTTCCAGGGAGATTCTCCAGGGAGGAGAAAATTTCTGGCTTCTGGTGCCCTGCCATGTGCTGCTGGGAGTTATACTCTGCAAGCTTTTGGCCTATGGCCCACTTTCATTTTCCTTCTGTCAAAAGATGACTTATTTGAGCTGCAAACATCTTCTGCACATGCAAAATTTTTAACAAATATTACTTGAAAAGTTTTTTCCCAGTTTTACTGCTCACATCTCCTGTGATCAGTACAGTCAGATGCCTATTTTACAGTAAACTGCTGTTTTACAGTAAACAAGTATTTTGGTGTAAAAAGAATTCCACAAAATTCATCCTATTAGATGCACTTCACTGTACATAGTAACACCTTTTTGTTGTAATCAAGCACAATTTCTAGCTCTCCTAACACTACGGATCAGGTTCAGAAGCTGTTTGTCCTCACGTTTGTGACCTAGAATACAGCCTCCAAAACTATGTGTTTTTACGCATCTGTTCTTTAATTTATGCTGGTGATTCAGGAAGCCAGAAGGGTCCCCTTCCATGCCTCAAAGTCATGCATCAGGTTTTTTTTTTTCCACATCTCTGCCTGCTCCAAATACAAGGAAAGGTATCAGAAATGTTTGCTAATCAGTTTTTCCTGCAGTGCCTTTTCAGAACAAGTGATCCAGGACAGTTTTAGCCCATCTGGCTCTTCATGAAAATGCCCTTCCTGGATGATGGCTAATTAGCAATATAATGGTTTATCCTTCTAGTGAACTGATTTACTCAGCAAAGCAAACAGTATGCTGGCATATTTATTTGTGGCATTTATGTAACTGCTTGCACATAGGTATTTCAGTGATTGTGAAATAATTATGATATTGAATTAGCATAAATGTTGCACTTCTCAGCTCACAAAATGTCCCCTTTTGATTTTGGAGGCAAAAAGAAGTGGGAGGATGCTTAAACATTTGAGAATGAAACACACTCATTAACTGTAGTTCCATTTATGAACTTCAGAGGTTACGCATTAGCTACAAAAAAATCTTTTAATCAAGATGGATCAAGCTTCTCCACTTAAACACATTATCCAAATTTGCAGTCTTCTCTAGCTAATGAGTCAGTCTGAATTAGCCTTTCAAAAGAATTAAGGGAAAAGAATCAACACTTTGATGGTGTTTGAAGCACAAGTTGAAGTAATTGAATCAATGTGTTAAATCTTAGATGAGATCTTTTAATCTGTAAAACAGTGATCGAGAGCTGTGTGACTGAAACCAGATGCAGTGGCTAATTTGAATGAATTATTCTGTGCAGGGAGGTCCCCCTCAATCACAGCCTGCCTGAAAGCAGGATTTGCTTATATTCACCCTACTTGGAAGAGGAACAATTAGGGTTGAAATGTGCCATTTCTTGCTGGTGCATTCCCCTGTGACTTCAAGAAAGATTTTTGGTTTTTAGGTCAAGGCTCATACCTGAATGTGTTGTGGAAACAAGACTTAGAGCGAGTCTCTTGGAAGTCCACCAGGGAGGGATAATAAAATCTTTATCTTTCCAGGTCTCTGGGATGAGGTCAGTTAACAGATAGGCTCTCTGCATTCACATTGCAAACCTACTCTGAAGCTTACGCAGACCATTAATTTGGGAAATTCCTATAGCAGCACATGAAGAGAAATCCTGTCTCCTCAAAGAGTAGTTTAAAGGGACCTATTTTAACTTATGATGGACCAGATCCCTCAAGATTCTGATGAGATCCTGAATGTATAGGGATAAAAGGAGTTGTTTGAGCATTTTCCTGCCAGAATAAGTCATTAAAAGGAGAAGTCCCTGGGTCCTTGTATTATTAGTCCTTCTCCCCTGGCTGCCCACTCTGTGTGTGAAACTCCCTTTGAAGCAAGGACCACATTACTTTTGTTAGAAATTTCATTAGCAGTCAGAGTCAATTTCTGTAATTAAGATGTGACGAAACAACAACCAACCAAGCATTTTTTTCCAATAAAGTATTAACTTCAAAGATATTTATATGCTTAAATGTGACCCGTAAAACCACCCATCCTCTGATGTTTGCCAGCTACAAGTGACTCTACTCCGTGACAAAGCTCAAAGGACAAATAAAAGTGGGCATCAAAACCCAGCTCTCAAAAAACCATAGCTGTATTCAAGAAGGGATAACTGTTCTCTTTATGGCTGCTGAAAGCTGCAGAAATGCACAAAACACTTCTGAACTAGGAGCTCCTTAAAAGCAGCCTGTTAAACCTGCCAACAGGGGCTCTTATCCCAAATGAAATACAGAAAACAGTTCAGTCCAAAGCTGGCCAGGGTTGTTCCAGCCACAGGAGGGATGGAGGCACAGCACCGTGCTCAGCCCTGGACATGCTCAAGGCCCTGCACACTTGGGTTTGAAACCAGGAGCTGAAGAACAGCCCAGTGATGTGTGTGAGGTAACATACCAAGCTTGTTTGATATCTTATTCATTCAGCAGGTTGCATTAACTTCCTCACTCATTTCCTCTATTTTCTTTTCCTTCCTTATTCTCTAAACTGTACTTAATCAGAACCCTGGGCTCATCCAGGGGTGGCTGCCCTGGGCTGTGGAGCCCCTGCTCCTTGCTGTCCCTGCTGGAACAGGCTGCCCAGAGGCCTCCAGGGCAGCAGAGGGGCTCGGGTGGGATCTGCCTCGCAGAGGGGATTTGCTGTCCTGGAGACACAAGTGAAGGACAGAATACAAAACTTTGGGCATGGTTAAAAACAGTTTTTCCTTTCAGCAGAGAGAATGAAAAAATAAAAAGGGGGTGGGAAATGCCATGCAGATACAGAAGATCTGAAGAAAACATCACATAATGTAACCAGATTTTTGTGTGGGAGAAATGAGGATTGACAAAATTCTCATGTCTGAAGGGAATTTAATTGAAAGATTAAACATAAGTCAAGACTCAGAGGCCCAAAAGCAAAAGATATCATGTTTTAAAAGTAGCAAGTCATGCCCTTGCTTAGAAGAGACTGTGTTTAACCACGTGCCTTGTACTGGCACAGCCTGATTAAACTGCTTATAAGAATCTGAGGCCTATGAATTTTTAAAGTTGTTTTTTTTTTTAATAAAAAGACAAAGCATGTGTCAAAGCAAGTACAAGATTGCTATAGCCAATGTCTTTTCCAGCACACACAGATATGCTCCACTGATCACTGACAAAAAAAAAAAAATTGAGAAAAACAGACTCCACTGGGTTTTAGAGGTGAGAAATGGAAAAGATCTATTAGTTTAGCTTGCCCAGCTCCCAGCTTTTGCTCTGGATTGTTTACCCAAGTTTCTAGAAAACTTTCCCTTGGACTAAATAAAGTGTTGTATAATGTTCTTAGTGATATCAGTATTTTCCCTGTGCTGAAATAGCTGGATGTATTTCTGTGTGTTTAAAACATTATTTCCCTGGTAGATACGGGTATAAGGTTCCCACAGTTTAAGAGTCCAAGACCAGCTCACATGGCTCCTTCTAAGAGCTCAGCTGGCACTGGTAGCCCTCCGTCCTCATCTCCTGGAGGAGAGGATTTGAGGGACATTTAGAGCTTGGAAGCTCAGAGAACCCCCAGCAAAGCAAGGCTGACAAGGGAACAGACTCTGGCTGGGGATGGGACCTGCAGCAGAGGTCGTCTCACCCCAGGACAGCCTGTGTCCCCCTCTGGGCACAGGCAGGGACACGTTCCAGGCTCCCAGGTGCTACAGGGGCCTGAAAAAACCCCAGAGCCAAACAAGGAGGAAATCAGATGATTAAACCTTCACCAGCATGTCCATGGACATTAGCAGGAGCTTTGCTGAGCACAGCGAGGTACTGTTAAGAGAGAAAAAAAACCCTCTTGATTAATATTATATCTTATGGAGTTTCTTTAAAGAAGCATTGTGCTTCAGAGTCAGTAAAAGTATTATAAATAATTGCTGAAAAATGCAGGCCACAGTCTGAACCAGGGTTTGATGCCTGAGGGAGTTTCCAGCAGCCCTGGGTGCAGCTCTACCTGGCCCCAGAAGGTTCCAGGGAATAGTAAAACTGTGATTCTGTTTGTTTCAGCTTTCTTTTTTAATAAGGACAAGGAATGAGATAGAATTTATGAGGGTAAAGAGCTGAACTGTTAGCATATGACTTCTGTGGTTAGATTAATGAAATGCCAGAGAACCCAGGTCTGGACATAATAAGAATATAGAAATTGCAATCATGCTTCATGCTGTTAGGACAATTAGAAAAGCAATGACATATTTTAGCAAATATTTTCTTTATCTATAATGAGAGAAAAAATGGTAACAAAACAATGTTGTCTCCCTTAGAAAAGACTGAATTGCAAAGAAAATGCATTTCAGGTTTTTATTCAGCTTTCGTATTTCAGCTTTGATGAAGTAAAACTAGTGGTAAATTGATATGAGTACAAGTCTTACCTTTCTTTTGATCACAGCAGACTTGTTTTTTAAGAGTGAAAATTTAATATATTTGAGTGAACTACCTTAGCAAGGAATTATTGCACGGCTGATTGCAAATTTCTATAAGTAGCAGTTATTAGTTGTTTTCTGTCTCCTTTAACACTGCCAAATTAATTGAACAGTAGATAAATAATGATACATAGTTACAATAGAAATGTTACTGTGCAATGACACAAACACCTGTTATCCGAGAAAAGATATTTATGTTGCTGAAATAAGTCATTTTAAGGGTGACTAACTCTCCTGCTGGCTATAGATTTCCCCACCAGTCATAATAGTCTTACTAATTGTTACAATATAAAAAACTCTCAGCAAAACATCGACAAAACCCCAAATGAATTTTACAGTCATTTCTTGGGGGAAATATCAGGGGCATTGACATAAGATATAATTGATTTCCTACAATTTCTCTTTAATTTTTTGATTCTAAAAATAAAATCAATTTTGTTCACACCAAAACTCAGAACTGAGAATTTCTGCATAACTGGAAAAAAACAGTTGTGTCATGTAGGGAATGTTTTAGGTCTATCACACCAAATATATGTATTAACAGCCCATAAAAAACTAGCTCATAGAAATGGGTTTGTGTTGCTATTTTTCCTTATAATGAAGTTGCTCCCAGGTCCATGTGGCAGCAGCTGATCCCAAGGGATGCAGCCAGCAGGCAGATCCACGCTGGGACATTCTGGCAGTGGGAGCAGCTGCTGGCTCACTTCCCCCTGCAGGATAAGCAGCTCCAGCCTGAGAGTCCCAGGGCTGCTTTGAAGATGGTTGATGCCATCACTCTGTTCCTACATTGCCAAAGTGTCTCCTTGCCTTGGCTGTGGCTCTGTTGAACAAAAATCTGCATTTCCACAGAATCACAGAACAAACTAGGTTGCAAAAGACCTTTGAGATCATCAAGTCCAACCTATGACCTAACACCTCATAAAATAAATCCTGGCACTGAGTGCCACATCCAGGCTTTTATTAAACACCTCCAGGGGCAGTGACTGCACCACCTCCCTGAGCAGACAATCCCAGTGCCCAATCACTCTTTCAGTGAAGAATTTTTTTCTAACGTCTAACCTAACACCTTTTGTGCTGGTCAAGACACGCTGCATCCTCCTGCTGGTCCCTGGGATCAGGGGAGGGGACAAACACTCGGGGCGGTCCCCAGGGCTGGAGGCTGCTCTGCAGTGCAAGGGTGCAGGGAAATGAGATTTGTCACACACCAGGTGTTGCTCACTACTTCTTGGTGAGGCTTCATGTCCCTGGCTGCTCTGCAAAGGTGCACACAAAGATCAGAGCCTCACCACAGCACGGAGTGTGCCTCCCACACCACAGCACAAATACGGCTCACGAGCAACACCAAAGCTACTGGTTACACTAAAGAGCTGCAGCTTCTTCACTTAGGATACAACTGATTGCTCTCCCCTGGCACTCCTGCACAAAGTGAGACTCATCCTGCCATTCCCAGGGGGTGAGAGAGGCCAGCAAAGAAGCCGCCAAGGTAGTTCAGATGCCACTTGCCTCACTAAACAGGCCCTTAAGTGCAGTGTCCCAGGATTCATAAAAGCCTTGGACTAGTGTTAGGGAGGAGTTATCTGTGCACTGGTTCAGCTGCCCCTGCAGGGAAGGCAGCCTGAGGGAGCCCTGGGCCATGGTTTGGCAGAAGCTAAAGGCTCAGCACAGCTGCAGCCATAGCTTGGTGCTGGAGTGAATGCTGGTTGGGGCAGGGCCATCAGTGCTCTACAAATACTGTCAGCATGGCTCTGGGAAAGCTTCCTTCTTAATCATCTCAGTATCTACAGAAATGGGAATTGTCATGGCAATTAAGACTAATTAAAATAAATAATAAATGGTAATAAGAGGCCAACATGATCTATTTCAACACAATGTAATAGAAGGTTTTACATATTACTCATTATGGCCTAGTTAAATATATTCATTTATCTGGAAATATAAAAGCCCATATTCCAGGAGGATAGCTACCTCACAATTTTTATCTCCTTTCTCCCTCTCTTGAAAAGATAAATGCTGTTGTACTCAATCTCTTTGAAAAAGTGCTGAAGAAAAAGGCAGGAATAATTAGATCTGATAGGGCTATAAACATTTTCAGAGAAAAATAGAATCTCCTTTAGAAATCATCAAAGTAATTATTACACTACAGGAGCTCTAAGCTTGAGAACGAAGTAAGAGAAGAGTATTTGTTTTGGAGGTTATTCTATTTTGGTCAGAAATTGCTGCATAGCCTGTTTCTTGTTTTCCTTTATTAATGTTCTTTGCAGCATGGTATTAACCTCCACTAAACAGTTCCTTCTCAGTCTGCTCTTTGCCGTTCAAAATAAACAGCACCTGTTTCTACTCACATATCACTGTCAGATATTGTGTTGTCCTGATTACAGATGGATTTTTGGGTACCAGAACCACAGTGACTCACAGGGCTGCAGTTGGGCCTCAGGGTGCTGCAGGGCTGGGGGTGAATCTGGGCCTGATGCTGCAGAATGCCATCAGCAACCTCTGCAGGCAGCTGTGGAGCCACAGCACCCCAGCAGTGCCACAGCTCCTGGCTGTGTCTGCAACCCAACACACAGGGACAGCCAAAGCAGCCATAGAATAAGCTTTACTCCCAATATCAAGAAATTTTAAGGTTGCTCAATTCACAAGAATACATTTTTTTTTTTAATGTTATGAACTCTCTTACAAAACGTGTTTACTAGCTACTGACAAATATTCAGCATATTTCTGATATCAAGGAATCCAGGACAGAATTTTCAAACAAATAAGTAACAAGTTCAGCTTCCATATTCAGGAGGAGCTATCTTCAAATGAAGTTTCTCAGACCCTTAGAATACAGTCATTGAAAAGCGTCTTTGAAGATCAAATGCACTTTGCCTCTCCCCTAATGGTCACATCTAGATAATATTTTGGGGGTTTTCTGATTTCATTCCCACTTGAGTTGAACAAACATGTCCAGACAGATCCATCTGTCTGAGTCCTTGCTCTGGTATGAAAGGATCTGTCTGCCTGAGTTTATTGCAACAAATAAAAATCAATGCATTTTAAATGGAAAATCATTTCCACCTGAATTGCTGTAGATACAGATGTGGAAACCACATTAGTCACAGCTTGCTGAATGACAGGCATTTTTGCCTTACTGCTGCTTTGTGACTAACATTTCATGAGCAAACAACTGTTTTCATGCAAATAGAAAGCCTCAATCTCCCCAAGTACATGAAAACCATCATTGCAGAATGGAAATGACTCACATTAATGCACTGCATTTCATAACAGCCCTGCGAGATACAAAATTGTCATATGATAAGGATGTGAGGCACAGAGATTAAATGATTTAACTAACTCCTCTAGACTGCTTTTTGACAGAGACAGAAAATTAATTCTGAATTTCTCAGTCCACATCCAATATTTTAATCTCAGCATTAGTAGTAGCAATATCAGAATAACCTCTCTTCTCAGCACAGTGATAGAGGATGCAATGGGCCATGAGGGATTGCTGCAGATACCAAATCCCCTCTCCAGTAAGGGCTTTGCTTCTTTTCTTTCCATCTGTGCACACACTGGGCATAGCAAGACCAGGCACATAAATACAGAACAGCAATGTCAGGCCTCCAACTCTTGGGCCAAGTGTTAAACAATTTTTCATATGTAGATGAGGCTTTGGCTTTCCTTTGAATCTGGCAGATGAGACTTTCAAGAGCATAATGTCCAACAGGATTAGATGGGGCCTGGCTCTGCCCTTCACCAGAGAGAAACTTTCCAGCTGCTCTTTCCCCTGCTCCCAGGAGCTCTCTGTGCCTGTCCCAGCCTCACCTTTCCCAGCTGTGTAGCAAATTTTGCGTGACACCACTGTGTGGCTCAGACCATTTGCCTGCAATTCCCAGTGTCTGTGCCACTTTTCTGCCTGGTTCATTGATTTTTCTCGGCCTTTCTTTCCTCCCTGTTATTTCTGGGGAGACAAAAAAGCCCCATTACTCTAGCATTCACTGTGGCAGTCCCTGTACAGCATAGGGCATGTACAAGTTATCACAAAGAACCCCTGACGTGTTTGTTTTTAAGCCAGCCATTTGGAAAAATAGATTAAGGCTTCTTTTCAGCTGAAATAGTTCTAATTTATTTCTAGATTGGCGTAACAAGCAAACAGAAATGAACCTGCCAGGTACAATCTCTTCAAAAGAGGTTCAGAAGCTGAGTTTTAATTGTTTTAGTTCTTAAGCAAGCAACATTGGCTACATAAAACTATAAATCACTGGATTTTAATGACTTACATAATATTTTTCCACAATGCATACAGAAAAAGGCAACAGCTAAAATAACTTGAACTGTGGAGCAGCTATTTCTTTATCCCATTTATTTCCACTCTTTGACAAAATGAATAAAGGTTTCCAGACTACCTTGCTGATATCACATTCAAATTTACTGAGCTTTTCTGCCTTGAACTTTGTATCAGATCAAGAAATATTTATAGAAACCTTTGGAAAACAACGTCCTTGTTTCAGTACATCTACTGAACCTGGCAGTGTTTGTTTGACTCCAAAAGCCATGGCTCAATCTCACGCTGATTTGAATAATATTCAAGTAGTAGCAGTATTTATCAGCCAGTACAAAACCTGTTTTCTTCTAAATTATTTTAACCAATTCAAGATCTCGGTATTTTGCAGCATTGCTGGCTGCAACACCTTCAGAGCTGCACAGGTTGGAAGAATTTTTTCTTTTTTCTCTCAAGTAAATAAGCTGGTTTGCTAAACCAACCTGTTTAAAAGGAGAGTATTTATTCAAAGTTTTTGATGGAAAGGTTTCTGGGGACAGACTAAAGATAAAAAAAAAAAAGACTCTGAATAAAATGTCTGACTCTCCTGAGTTGCAAAATGGGTGCTTTGACTGAATCCTGATCCAAAAATATGTTTCAAAGTGTGAGTGGAAAGTGGTATGGAAATAGAAAAAGAAAAATCTACAAAGGATGTCACAAATTGAAATTGCCATTCTTCAGCCATCTCTGATTCTGGAGGCTGCTATGTGTGGACTAAAGAATGACATTATGAATCATAAAGTACTTAGAATAAAAATATCAAAGAATTCAGATCAAATAAGTGGTAAATGCCCTTCAGTAAGATTAAATGAAATTCTCTTTTGACAATTACAGTTCAGGAGTACAGCGGACATTTTATGCAATTCTATAATATTTTTGTAATTTTGCAGTAGATGATTATCAAATAAATTTTTCTTCTCTAGATATATTGACTTCAAAGAGATTGTTGCCAAAACACCTTTTTATTTCCTTTTATGCTCCCTTATAAAGAATCCCAAAAGATCCATTCATTAGACTTAATCAAATTGTTCAATATTGAAAAGGAATCAGGAAACAACTCTATAAAATATGAGATTAGTTATGACTAATAACCTGAACAGAAATTCAAAGTGATGACCATTGGTATGTCTTCCAGCATGTATGAAACCTACTGTCTGAAGTGTCACAGCATTTTTCAGAATGATGCTGGTTTGAGAGCAAGCCTTGCTTTTTCAAAGGCACATTTAAAGACATTTATAAAGAGCATATTTTAAATAACAAAAATCCATGAATTAGTTATGGTACAATTTTCTATGCCATAGTCTGTTGGTATGGAGCAAGATTTTAAATCTAAACAACTGAGGAGCTTTGTGGTATCCTAGCTTTGTGCCTTTATTCTCAGCTAAATCTGTTGGCATTAGGGGGGTTTGGCTTATTTGGTCAAAACAATTGCAATTTATAGAGGCATCCTTCTACAATTCCTGGAGAAAAGAAATTAACTTGCAATAGATTAGAAGGTTTAGGTGTTCAGTACTGTCCATAGTCCCGATGGAGAAGCAGTCTGTGTACCAAGGTAAGAAAATACCAATAATTCAGGGAATCCATGCCAAAGACCAAGGTGGCTGCTATTTTTACTGCCACAGGTGAGCAGACTTTGAATAAGTTGAATCCAGGCTTAGCAATCTGCTTCAATACTTCAAGATCAGATGGCTGAAATAAAAATATTGTAATCAGCAGCAGTGTACAATAAACTGCCTTTTATTAGAATAGATGAAGAGGTTACAAGTAAGTCAGATCTTGCACTGAAACGTCAAATGGCAGCTGACATCATTCACCAGGGAATTGAAAGCTGCTCATAACACAAGAACAGAAATTTAATTTCTACTTATTTCAATGTAAATTGATCTTTAAGGGTCATTAGACAAAATAATCTTTAGAAATGTGGTTCTAAACATGGCCAGAAACAGTTATTGGATTCTTTGCAAATGACATCTTTACTTGATGGAGGGAAGTTTACATAACCTGACACAAGAGCTGTTCACAGCCCTGGTATAAAATTAATGCACAGGAGTGTAATTTTCAACTCAAAAGGTTTTTTAATTTTGTGTATTATGAAGGGACAACAGTGAAGGATCTGAATAAGTTACTACTTTACCATCTGTAAATAAGGATTCAAAGCTACATCCTATGAACACACCTTCTGCATAATCTATAGCAAAGGCATGTGAAGCTCTGACTGAAAACCAAGAACTCTTTTCTCAGGAACCTTTGAAAGGGAATTTTGTCTCTTTATCATATTCTCACAGTTTTCAAACCCTCTGATTTTTTAAATGAACTGCTAGAACAGTGATGCATGCCAACAATGTTTATACCATAGAGTATCTTCCCTTGTTGTGACTTTAACTCAGGTTTGGCTGTGTCCCAGAAACAGACCAAGCCTTCCATCCTGCACAGGTAATTAGCAGCAGTCTAATTTCTCAGGAGAGAAATCTCGGCTTGGTCAGCGCTGGGACCCATCAGGACATTTTCTCACTCCAGATACAGACAAGCATGTAAGCCTAGAACACATCAGAGAAATGGCTGTCATATATTGTTCTGAAAACTTAGCAGGAAGCCCTTGTTTTCCTCCCAAAATTAACAGAGAAGAGGCCCTGGCGGCTCTATCACACTGCTGGCAAATAGAAAGAGAGAGGGGAAAATAAATCTGCCCTGCATGTGCCTGGCATTGTGCAATTCACAGCAGAAGGCCTGTGGCAGAGCAGTAATGAACTGTTCAGGTCACAAGTGAGATCTAAACGAGACCCATTGCTGGTATTTTTAACTTTCAGCATATAGAAAAAGAGGACAGAGAAGACGCCAGTCTCTTAGACAACTCCAAATCTGTTGGATCTGGCCAGCTAGTCAGGTCCTTGGATGGAGGCCACAGCTCTTTGCCAGTACTCTGAGTCCTTGGCACTGCTCTGGGCTGGGGCAGCCGGGCACCCTCTGTGCTGGTGCTTGCTGCAGAGCTGAGCAGGGCAGAGAGGTTTGTCTGTGAGTCCTGCTGTAACCCAGCAGAGCAGGGCAGGGCAGAGAGGTTTGTCTGTGAGTCCTGCTGTAACCCAGAAGAGAAGGGGAGGGCAGAGAGGTTTGTCTGTTGGTCCTGCTGTAAGCCAGCAGAGCAGGGCAGGGCAGAGAGGTTTGTCTGTTGGTCCTGCTGTAAGCCAGCAGAGCAGGGCAGGGCAGAGAGGTTTGTCTGTGAGTCCTGCTGTAAGCCAGCCCTGCTCACACAGCCCGGCTGGCCCGGCCCCAGCACTGCCCGGGTGCTCTGGGAGCCTTCCGGCAGCCCTGGGCACGGCACCGGGAGTGCACCAGCCACAGCTCCTTCCACTGGGAGTGCACCAGCCACAGCTCCCCAGCCACAGCTCCATCCCCTCTGCCTCGTGGCCAGGGCAAGGCAGAGCAGAGCTGGCTGCCCTCAGGAGATTGTGCTTCTGCAATGGCCACATGAACAAACACGCTCAGTCTTTTTCTGGGGGCACAAACGGATGTTCAGGTTTTGCCAAGATATCTCTGACAAACCCAAACATTATTTACTGAAAGGCTTCCCTCCTCCGAGAACTCTGATTTCTCATCCTGAACTGGAGTCCAGTTAAGAGTAATTTTTCCATTCACAAGTGTATTCTTCAGCCATTAATCTCTTGTGTGGCATTTTTTCAGATGCTTTCAAATTAGTAATTTTTAAATACCCATCATCTGCTCCGTTCCACTTCTCTGGCATAACTGCAATTCAGGGATCAAATAACAGGAAATCAGGAAAAGTAAGGCTTGCGGTGCTTGAAGATGAATATTATTTTAGGGATGTTGTGCATATCCACAGTCACCCAGTGATTATTATTTCATTAATAAATGAAAATCAGTTGCTGGGATGCTTGGGGCAGAAATCAGTTGTGAATAACTGAAACAATGAAACAAAGATTTCACTGGTGCAATTTTCATTTGTTTGCTTCTTTAAAAAAAAACAAATAAAGGGAAGAAAGAACAAAGTAAGAAAGGGAATATTAATTTAGAAGACTTCAGACTGAACTGAAAAAATAACAGAGAGGTGTGAAAGACTGATAACTTGTACAGCTCCAGCACACCAAGCTGTGCAACAGAATACACTGAAACACAGAGAGTAAACCAAATAACTGTGCAGCAACAGCACATCCAGTAGCAAAGTGATCTGCAGCACAACAGATTATGCTTACTGAAAACAGGGGAGGATGGAAAGAAGGAGAAGGATGAGAGGTAGAATAATGCATTCACCTCTTAGACTGCTGTAGTCAAATCTGAATTGCTAACACGGAGAGGGGAGTCATTCTCTGCCTCATTCATCACCATTCCTGCCATGCTCATAGTGTGTTTTAACTGCTATTACAGTAATTGAACGAATGAGGCTGTTTCCAAAACAGATCTGATGTGCTGATGCGGGAATTTGAACAGCAACGACCCAACCCAGCATACTGGAAATGGAGCTACAGCGAGGGAGCACAACGGCCTGGTCCATCCCATCCCATCCCAGCCCAGCCCAGCCCAGCTCATCCCCGTGCTGACTCCTGCCAGCCACCCCCACCTTCAGCTCCAGGGTTTGCTTGTGCTACATCTCTTTTTCCCAGTTCTAAACCCCGGGAAGCATCAGGTGAGCAGACAGGATCCCTGGGGGGCTTCTTTGCTTATTTATTCTTTTCCTTTTTTTCTTCTTCTTCTTTTCTTCCCCCCCTGCCTGCTCTGCTCTCACAGACACATGTCCATGTCACACACATGGCAACTTCAGCCCCACAAGGTTGGTACAGACAGGAAAGGGCAGCAGCCCTGTGATCCTCTGCTTCTGTCACCTCCTGCGATCAGAGCTGCTGCCACAACCCAGCACAGTCTAAAACAGAGAAGAAGCTGGAGTTTTTGATTTTGTATGGGAGGTTTCTTGTTTGTTTATTCAGATTTTTTCTTCCTTAATTGAAAATGCTGCAGGTGAAACCACCAAAAACTAATGGAAACCTCTGAAACCTTTGCAATATTATAGACATGAGCTGAAGTCTGGGGGAACGCTCACAAGTTGTGCTGACATTACTTTGTGCACTGGTTTTCATTTGTTTACTGATGCTCTCTGTTTTGTTGATGCCCTTTCCACAGTGTGATTCTGAACAGAGGAAATCTGCAAGCACCTCAGGGAAAAGCTCTGAAGACCATAGATTTCAAAAAGCTTTTTTAAAATCTCTCTCCATCCTTCCCTCCCTCCCTCACCTTACCAAATGCTTTTTACGAGTCTATTAGCATCATTAAAGAGTCAAAAGAAAATCCATCAGCACACTAAGTGTTTTCTCTCTAGTGATTCTGAGATATTTATGGACTTGAAAGATGCACATTTAGGACACCCCAGATAGTGATAAGAATGTATAGACTTAAGGCTTTCTATATTTTTAACTTCATGAGTTAGAAAGATTTACCTATTAACTAGTTGAAATCTATTAATTGGTCTTGCAAAACACAGTAATTTATGCTCTTTTCCAAATAATCTTTAGTTTTAGCAAAGTTTGTAGTAGCTTCGATGGCACCTTCTGGAAGAGAAATGTTTTTAGGGCAGAGGATTATTGTGTCTCAGGAATGCTGCCTCAAGCTACAAGCACAGAACTGGTGAGCACTCTCCAAGCAGCCTGTTAGCTTTTGGCATTTAAATCCTCCCAACTTCCAAAGATTAACTCTTCTCCAATGGTGGCTGTGCCACCAGTGAAGGGCATCTGTGATTAAACCACTAAACACCTCTTGTCTGCGTGAGATATGGGTAGGAGACCAGAGCACATGGGAGATTTATGGATTTTTCTCATTTCCCGTGTGCCTGTTGCCAGGAACAAGTAGGGTTCAAGAGAAAATACCCTGGCCTTTGCCAGGCAAATGTGGCAATGCTGAGCAGCTGTTTCCAGACAAGAAAGAGCTGTTCTCTGCTCTTTCACTTTTTGAATCAATGGATTACACAGAGGAGTGATCAGGTCCACAATGTGGCTCTAGAGCAAAATCAAAATAAGTATTTGACCCAGTGCTCACCAGGGAAATTAGTCCATGTCTTGGAGAATGCATTGAGGATACCTCCTGTTAATCAGCTCTTCCATGTTTGATCTTCTGTATATTGTTTTATTGGTACAATTGTTTCCAGTTTCCAGTTTCTATATGAAGTGTGTGGCATAGAGCTCAGAACATGGGGTTTTGGCTAAACTGACAGCACTAGTGCATTTTTCCTTCTCTGAACCCACATAATTGCAGCCTGTGACATTTGCAGTCCCTTGGCAAATAATCTGACATGCTTCACAACTTCCTCTTTAAGAAGTGCTCAGCTATATTAAACATAAATATACCATCTTCCATTCACATAAAGTCTGTCATCGAAGCAAATCCTGTAATGGTTGAGAGATTTTACTGGGAGCACAGATTCCTTGGCATTTATGCCCTGTATGAGCAACTTCACTTACATGGATATGCAGACAACTTTTAGACTGCATTAACAGCACAAAGAGGGACTTTGCAGGAAAGAGGAAACGCAAGTCAAGTGACAGGAATCGTCTTGGCAGCACAGCATCCTGCTATTGCCTGAAGTGGATTTCATGTAGTTAATCCACAGTAAGAGTATTCATTTAAATGGTACTTTGAGGATTTGAATGACAGCAAAGGATCTTAATCACTTATTTGTCACTGAGAGACAAATTCCATGCCTGTACCTTTCCTAGTCCAGAGGGGACACTGCAGCTCAGCTCCAGCAGGGCAGCCAGTGCTGCTTTCTGCAGCTCTGCACGGCCACACAAGCTGGGGGTCAACCACTCACCTCTGCAAAACCTGTTTATTTTACCAATTCTGCCACAAAGTGCTGCTTCAAGGGTTGCATCAGAACAAATCCTCAAAGGACATTAGCCTTGTGTCTATTTAAAGATTGAAATAGAAACAAACTTGTAGTGTCATGCACCAGGGACAAGGGCCAAGGTCATTTCAGAGGGAACTGCTCTGAACATAGACATAATTCTAATCTCAGTTAACACTTATGGTGCATATCCTAATGATTAAAGTGGTGGAGTTTTATTGCAATCACTAGTATTACAAGGAAAAAATATTATCATTAAGCTCTTTGCTGTGACAAGTTGTTACAATCTTATCAGGAGGTATTTTTAATTTACCTGCAGCAGCAATCAGAGAGAAATTTCAGTTTTTAAGAGGAGGTTTCACCTCACTGGAAATGAATTTCAAAGCAGACTTGCAAGTTCCACTGTTTTCCCTTGGTTCCTAAGTAGAGAGCAATTATTGATTGAACTAATTTCTTAGGAAGACAGGTCAAGTTTCAGGTTAAACTGCATCTTGTAAGAAATGTAGTCTCATGCAAAAGAAGAGACAGAGAGGGATTAGCAGCTTCCAATTCACTTTCTTAGAGGTATGTGGTCTGTGTCAGCACTTGCTCACCATAAATCTGTGTAGCTGGTGTGTAACAAACTCCATTTAGTTCCTTGTTGATTTAGAAAATATAAATAACACTCCCACTTTTCATGGAACCCTCAGGAGGCCTTCTAAAAGCCTGACCAAAGCTCTTCCTGTATCACACAGGCCTGGAGAAAAGAGCTTTCTAGGGCTGGGAAGGGGCTGTGCCCCTCCCTGCTGCTGCAGCCCAGGGACAGGGGCTGCCCCAAAGGGATCCACAGGCACTGGAATCTCTTTGCTTTGTGAAGCCTCTGAGCACTCACCTGAGGTCCTGCTCCATCCCCCTGTGTCCCACAGCCCCACTGCTCATTGTTCCATGAAAACCAGGAGCTTCACAGGCAAAAACTTCAATCTGAACCCATGTTTTTTCACTAAGTGTATGAATGGGATCTTATGATTGCAAAATGTTTAGGTCTTGTTAGGTTTCAGTGCAGCATGTTTACTACTTGATTTCTGAAGGCAGTGACAGGAATTAATAAGAAGCCTCTGACCATTAGCATTATTGATACCATTGGCAGGTGATATAATAATCCATGTGACATTCAGAGTTACAGCAAAAAGTGTAAAGACTTCAGTAGGCTTGTCCCTGGGCTGAAATGTGGAGGCCACATAAAAAGGCTGGGAAAATGTTCCTGCTGTAAGTGTATGCGTGTGAGACCCACAGGTAAAATACTCTTTAAAAACAGTTTTTGATTTTTTTATTCCTTTTTTTTTTCTCAAAGTACATTGTACCTATTCTCCAGGGCTGAGAACACATTCAACTGAGAGTATCCATTTATACTGCTGAAGGGACAAATTCCAGTGAAAAGGGATCACTGTGGCTTTGGAGAAACTGGTTCTCTTCAAGCTTTCTCACAACTCTGGAAAATTGCATCTCTTGATTTTCATTTCTGATCCTCAAACTAGTCTAGTCTGAAAAACAGGGATTTTGGAAGGTATTCTTCTTCCTGGATGTACTGTATTCTCTAAATTTTCTTTCTTGATTAACCATAATCCAGCATTAGAAGATTTCTGTGCTTATCTTTCTGCTGTGTCCCCTCTCAGAAAGCTATAAAAAAATTATCTGAAGAACACAAGTTGCCTCACACACTGCCATTATCCCTCCAGAAGCCAAGATAATACCAGCATCAAGGAAAAGCACTTGAAATTCAGGTGGCTGAATGGATGTGGACAAGCAGGGGCTCCCTAAAAGAGAAACAGAGGGGCTGCAGAGAGGGGTGTCTTGGGCACAGCCACCCCTCCCTTTGGGCCAGGAGAAGAGAATACAACAGGGCTACCTCTGATAGCTGCCAAAAACAAGGTGGAGAGGGATGTAAGATATTTATATATCTGAAGTCGTGTTTCTTGTACTTGCTAGTCCCCAGTGTAGAGAGTTCCAGGCAAATATTATCAAAATATCAAGCTATCTACTGAAAGAGGATGTTGAGTCAGGCTCCAACCCTTATATGGAACTATTAAATTATGGAGTAGCACTGATGTTATCTGCTGACATTTCATTCAGCAGAAAAACTTACTTAAGGAAAGAAGTAACGCTGCAAAAGAAATCAAGGTCAGCATGACTAGAGACCTGCAAGAGGAAAGTGTGGGTGCAGCATGGGGTGCCAGCTTCCCGTGGGTCAGGTGCTGATGGAAGGCACTCGTATCACAGGGACAGCTCTGAATTTAAACTGAGTCCATCTGACAGGGACAATAACATCTGGAAAACCCAGCAAGGTGGGAACTGGGAGGCCCCGTCAGCCACACAAACTCCTCCAGCCACCTGCAGAGGGAACCTGGCAGCGTATTAATCTGCTGCAGAGCCACATCCAGCCCACACAGAGCTGCTTTTTATAACCAGCTATAATCCAGGTCGCCCACTTCCTCCTAACAATCTCAGCTTTCTCTTTTTCTCTCTTTTCTCTTTTCACTTTCCTGCTCCAGACTGAAATGTGCTGTATTGCCACAGATTCAGTTTGGAATCAAAGCAGAGGCCGTTTCTGCCATGTGCACGTCAGAGCTCCACAAAGACAGGGAGATGAGGGAGCAAAACTGATATGACAACAAAGAGTAACATCAACTCTAACAAGCCAGTGGGAATGGGAAGTGATCAGAGGTAGACACTTTAAAATATTCTCTGCAGGTGAGAGTTAGAAATGCTGCATGAGTTGACTCCTGAGGGTTGGTACTACAAACATTTTGAATTATAGCCACTTTAAATGCCACAGGAACCTCTCAGCCTGACTCTGAAAATCCGTGAATTTAGGATGCATGCAGAATGAACTTTTAGAAGCATCTTTGTTCCCTAACTTTTAGAAGTTAAATCTCCTAAGAAGTGAAAGTTTATTTTGGATCTATTGTTTTACAGAGGTTGTGATACAGCTGGGCAGGGATACCAGAGGTTCCTAAGTCCTCTGAAGTTTAAGGGACCTCAAAGCCCAGAGTTTATATTCCAGTCTAGTTTAATGCCGTACCATCGAGGGTCACAGCCACAGCTGCAATCTTTCATCCTCTCCACTGTGTGTGTTGTGCCACAGCCTTGTGCTGACTCCTTGCCATTGACAAGACAGGATTTTCTCACTGCTCTGCAGACCTTTGGCTGTGCTGTGTGCTTGTACAGAACAGGCTCCCCACTGCCTCACACCTCACACAGAGCTGCCCTTAATGCAAAGTGCCAGTTTAAGGAGTGAGTGTTTCTGTGCTCTCAGTAGAAATTGCTTTGCCGCCTACATTCGCACTACAAGCCTGGTTATTGTAACAGTTACAACCTGTTCAAACAGCCAGCCTGTTACACCTAAAGAGAAAAATCAGCACAATGAAGAGTTGATTCATGCTGCTTTATAATCTAATGCTAATTATTTTTTTTAAATAGTTATTTACTTCTAATACTATTATTTCCCTTAAATCAGCATTTCCTGTAGTATCACATACCATGGATCTCAAATGTGAAACTGAATGTTATCTTCAGCTATAGAAACATCAGCCTAAAAAAAATCTAGTTCCTAAACAGACCAGGAATTGTCTACATGCTTATGGCAAAGATATCCAAGCAAGTTAGACACAGCATGCTTACAGTGATACAAGAACTCCATTTACAGAAGTATAATTTCCTTTGATGACTTCTGCAGAATTATTTTCTACCTTGCAGGTGACAAAAGCACATTTGAGACCTCCAAAATATTTATGCTGTTTGCCATAAGGCAAAGATGAGTTGACTGGAAGCTTGCATGCTTTCAATTCCTGGCTGTAGTACTATTGTATTATTAAAGAGTTGTTTGAAGTCTTCTTTGTGCTTTTAAAAGAAAGAATATGAAAAGCCTTACTTATGATATGAAAGTTTTTATTTCAAGCATTCCAATATTTATAAAATGAAGTTGAAGGGTAGAAACTGAGTAGTGCTCCATGATTTTCTCAATTTAATACAGGGTGAAAAACCAGACTCATCGAGGAAATGGAAACTTCCTTACAATTAATATCCCTGACCCCTCTGTGCTGACCGTTTTGCAATAAACGTGCTGCTGACCCCAAAGTGAGCAGTGCTCAGTCTCTGTGTAGAATTCTACAAGCCAATTTTCCACTTACAATACTCTGCTGCTAATTTAATTCTTATCTAAGCTCACATAGTAGGATTATATGGATTATAACAGTGAGAAAAATGTAGTTTCACACCTGTGGAAAGGACGAGTGATGGCAGGAGCCGAAGTACTCCAGAGAACTAATGTTTGGTGTTACTTCAAGGGAAGGGCTGGCACAAGAATATTTTCTTTATTCAAATGGTTTCTCCCATCCTCTGTCGAAAGACTGATTTGGTTCAAGTTCAAGTGTTTCTCACCATCAGAAATAACAGTGGAGCTGCTGAGAGGTTACAGCTCCTAGACAAACCATGCTGCAGCTTTCACTTCACTGTCATTCTGGGAAGGAGTGGATAAAAGACAGATTCCTCTGGTTTCTCAAGCCGCACAGAGGCTTGACCACCTCTGCAGACCCTGCTCACAACCATCCTGCGCTGTATTTGTGGCAAGGTGCAAGAAGAGTTTTTGCTCTGTATTTACACAGTTATTATTTTAAACCTTCCCATAAATCGCCAGGCAGGTTTTCATTATCCCAGCTCACTCATGCACCAGCAGCCCAGGCCAGTGCCACATCACATATCTTGCATCATGCCATCCTATGTTCCCATGATTTCCTAGGGAAGAGTCAGTATATTCAGAGTAGGTTTGACAGCTTTCAAGTTTACCTGAACAAACTTTTTAACTCACTTTTGTACCTTGTCCTCATTAGCCTTTCCTTGTCCTCCCTGCCAGAGCTGCCTCTCTATTCTGTGGATGAACTGCCACAGTATTTCTGCATTTTCAGACTTATCACCCCTTCCCTTCCCTGGTAATTATCACAGAAATGTCAAACTCAGACCCCAGCTTTCTACATTTTCAGCTGGCTCCTAACCAGCTCCTTGCCACCTCATCTGTCTCTGACCCCCTGCAAGTCCTTCTCCCCTGCTTCCAGCGCTGCCCTTGTTGAGGCTGACATTGATCCCTTGCAGATCTCCCCCACCACAGCACCAATCTGACCCCAGGTAGCTCCTCTTGTCACCTGATAATTCTGACTTCATTAAAAAAATGAGTCTTTATGTTCCACATATTTAATTGCTGACTAATGATCCATAAAATTTATTATAAATATTTAAAATAAATTATTTTTCATATTACGTATACACACCCCATTGTACTCAGTTAATTCTAGAAAGAAGGAAGAGATGATCTGCATAAACACAATATAAAGTGACATAGATTTTATAATGCCAATGGGAGAGGCAATGACATCTTACTGGATGGCCAGATGAAGCTGGAAAAGAAACAGCCATTCTGAGCACACAGGGCCTCCATACACATTGAGTTTAACTTGATGAGGTTAGTCTGCCAAATCCCCTGAAAGGAAAGGTCAGAGAGAGGGAGGATGGGAAAACTGAGTAAAGAGAGAACTGCAAATGTGTTCCTGCATTGTTTCTGCATGTGGACTATTTGTGGAGCTACATGAAACATTGCTGAATGTAAATGTATCCTCCAACAGGATATATTAAAAGAATCATATTTTGAATTCTGGCTCTTAGTAAAATGGTCAGAGCATTGTATTTCCAAGCAGATATTCAGCCTTTGGATAGGCAAGTTCTCCAGAAGTGCTGGTCCTTCCCAAGGCTCCCTGAAGAGCTGTTGGGGCCGCCAGTACTGCACTGCACCCCAAGGAGGAGCTGTGGGATTTCCCAGATCCCAGTGATACCCGCCAGCCAGCTTTATGACACATCTAGTGCACTCATTGCACGGTAAGCACTAACTGCTCTGATCCTGAAATCCCTTGAACACTTACAGATCTGTAAATCATGATATTTTTCAGCCAAGGGTGTATAATCAACCTGTTGAGTGGGCCTGGTCCAAAACCAGCTGGGGTCAGCAGAAGAGACCTTCTGGCCACAGCATAGATGAATTAGATCTCTTTCAAGTCAAATCAGGAGAGTAAAACACCACCACCTGCTTTGCTTTATACACCTGGGGTTTCTTTTCCTTCTGAGAACCAAAAGGGTGAAAATGTTTCATCTCAAGGGCAGGGCTAGGTTCAGGACAGCTGTGTAGGAGCTGTTCTGCCTGGCCATGACTCAACACATTGCAAATACCTTTCACCTACACACATGTAAATAAAATAAGCATTGCAGGCATTTGCCTTCTGCAAAGGTATATTAGTGAATTGGAAAGAGGCATTAAAATGAAAATCACAAATATGTTTAACCTTCACCCTTCTGTTGATGTGTATTTTAACCGTTGTTTAGTTTCCTATAAAAAACTGTTACTGTGATGAGACCAATGGATGCAGTTTCAGATTTTCTGTTTTTAAAATTATACCACCTCAACTATACTTCAGTGCTCGTAATCCTACATTTCTCTCTGACATGAACACAATAATATACATGCTGACACTGTGAGAAGTAGGAAACTTGTCTGGCTTGACAGGAGAAGACATTAAAAAATGTTTGGATTAACAAGCACTATTTACACTATCTGTAAATATTTACACTATCTGTGAATTATTATTGTGGAAGGATGCTCAGATAACTCAGGAAACACCAGAAGAAAAGGAAACACTATTTTTAAAGCCAGTGAGCAAAGTCTGAAGCCACTGTCTATTAGGAAAGCCCCACTCATAATGTGAGGCTCAGCCATGCCAGCTCCCACTCCCAGAGCATTGACTCCTCTGAGAAGAAACAGCTGTATTTGACTCTTATCTGTATTGCAGCTATGCCTGTGCCAGGGAAGAAGTCTCCTGGCCTGAGCTCTCAAGAGGATAAACATGATGGAGGCGGATGGCAGCCAAAATGGAATTAATAAGTGAAAGAAGACTTTGCTGCTTTATGCTTCCTAGCAGGGCCATTCAGCACTTTGCTATTTCAGCTGCTTCTCAAGCCCATAATAAATGAAGTTTTAGCAAACTGAAAGCCTTTTATTTTGAGATGTGCTTCTCTCTTTTACACCGTGTTGTCTGGGCTTTTGGCTAAGGTACAATTTAGGTAAAACAGATAAAATGTTAATGTTTTAGAGCAGCATTTCTTCCCCTTCTGACCCTTCTCTTTTCCTACAGCTGCCTCTGCCTGCCATATAAATGCTCTCATCTCTAACCTAGTGATCCAAGGCCATCCCTTCTCATAACTGAGCAGAGCATTCTTAGCTGTAATTAATTTTACCCAATATTATGCGAAAACATACAAGCTATTTCACTGTTCCTCCAGAATACATCTCGCAAAGATGAGTGTTCCTCCAGCCTACATAAACCACCAATGCTCCAATTCCACCTTTTTTTGAGGCAGAGAAAGTGCTTCTGCAGCAGTAGAGAACAGAACTCCTGGGCTTAGAAGTAGAGTTTACAGCCAAAGCCAAGAGAGAGCCCAACAAGAAGCACAAATTTCTCTGAGTGCCCAGAAAGTGGTGAAGGGCAAAGTCCTGACATGATGGGACTTGCAGGACTTCTGATGGGTACAAGAAATCCCATGGCATGCTCCTGACCACCTACAGCACTGTGCTCGATGCACCATACACCTGCCCTGCCTCAGGCTTCCTGCTCCACAGTTGGTTTTCATGCTGATCAAGAGTTCAGCCAGGGGTTTGTGTCAGACCCTCACCAAACAGCATGTGAGGGTGATCTCCAACCCCTGGGGAGAGCTTCTGCTTGTTACCCCAGGACAAAAGGCTGGGAAGGAGATTTCTGTGGTTTCCATGAGCTGTGCTGGACATCACTCTGCCTCACATTTTGCAGTACAAAGATCACCTCCCCATTCTGGGAGTTTTGGGAGGCTCTGGTAGACATGCTCCAATGCTGGGACAGATAACCTTCACATCACCTGAAGAGCCACTCTGCAACATGTGATTTATAACTTATCAGTTTCCCTAGACAGGAAGCACAGTACAGCAAACTCTGAGATAACCTTCTCCAGCCCATCTACTTCTCTCCTTCAATCATTGCCTGGATTTATCACTGTGAGTTAAAGGATGGATAACTTGGTGACCTTTTCAATCTTGTCTCCTTGGCTAAGGCTGCCAATCATAAGGCAATGCACCAACCAGAGCTCTAAGTCACACAAATCCAAAAAATCAATTTCTAATTATAAATCCAAAGTTTGATTGTGCCTCGATCCCAGCCGTAAGGGGCACAGAAATGCACTTCTGAAAGTATGACACAAAGAGTGCAGATTCCTCCTGTGAGGTTCTATTCTGTGCAACAAAGGGACACCACCTCCTCTATGCCATCCCATCTCACAGGTCACTAAAGTACCTTTCCATTTCATGGCATCTGTCCAGTGATTTGATCAATAATGTCCAGCATAAAGACATGACGACAGCATTTCGTGAAAGCTTCTCCATGAAATCAACCTTTCTACTCATCTAGGCTCTCCTTTTATTGTCAGAACTTTGAGAGCGACTTTGCAACAGTGTTTACAATAACACTAATGGGCCTGTAATCTGAAAAGCCTGAGGACAATTTCTCAAACCTGATGAGATAAATTGCACAATAAATGCCTATATGAAGGAAATATTTTGTTCAAGTTTTTAAACTTTATTCAGTACTTAGTCTAAATGTATCATATACCACTTTTACCACTTCTTTATTTAAAAAAAAACAAATCCCAAGAACATAAAAGTCAGAGAGCTTTGCTTCATTTGAACTGTGAGATGTAAACAAGAGAGCCGATTTTGCTATGGCCTTATTTAAATAGTATTGCTTTATTATTTAATTCCACAATTTTCTCTTCAAATTACCAAAAGCATCCCATTCTCAAAATATTTATGCAGAATCTAATATTTACCACTACGTTTACTACAGTTGTTAATATCAAGTGGAAATTGAATATGAAGTCAAATGTGCCATATTGCTATTGATTAACATGATGAAGCCTAGAAATCCATTACTTTAACATTCAGGATATCAAAGCAGATAAACACTGGCAATAAAATATTTGAGACTTATGTGGAAAAAGATAAAAAACCTCAGTAAACAGAGAGAAAATCACATTTGAGTGAGATGTAGACTAGTGGTTTATCTTTAGTCACTACACTTAAATCAGTGCTGCATCTTTTGAGAATCACAGATGGGAATGGTGTCCATCCAAAGCACAATGACTCATTGAAAAGCAAAATTGTTATAGATTACCCCATGTCTCTAAAGCTACCTGCTAAGTTTTGCTACTTCTACAGTTCATCCTTCTTACAATTCAATGAGTTGTGAAAGCAGCTTAGAGGGAAGGCACTTGGAACGTCAGAATACAGCACGTTCCCTGACTGCAACCACCAGCCTCTCTTGGTTACTTCAATCCCATTAAAAAGAAAAGCTCTTTTGGCAGGAGTGCTGGGGCAGTGTGGTGCTGGAGCAGAGTGCTGGGGCACTGTGGTGGTGCTGGAGCATAGTGCTGGGGCAGTGTGGTGGTGCTGGGGCAGTGTGGTGGTGCTGGGGCAGTGTGGTGGTGCTGGAGCAGAGTGCTGGGGCAGCGTGGTGGTGCTGGGGCAGTGTGGTGGTGCTGGAGCATAGTGCTGGGGCACTGTGGTGCTGGAGCAGAGTGCTGGGGCACTGTGGTGGTGCTGGAGCAGAGTGCTGGGGCACTGTGGTGCTGGAGCAGAGTGCTGGGGCAGTGTGGTGGTGCTGGGGCAGTGTGGTGGTGCTGGGGCAGTGTGGTGGTGCTGGAGCAGAGTGCTGGGGCAGTGTGGTGGTGCTGGAGCAGAGTGCTGTGGGCCCAGGCAGACACTCAGGGCTGGTCCATGGCCTAGCTGTCCATTCTCAGCGCAGGGAACAGGCAGGAATGGGAGAAACTGTCAGCATGGATTACTGCCAGCACCCTCGGCCTGACGCCATCCCCCCTGACATTGCCACGGGCAACCTGCCTCCATTTATAGCCAGCTGTGCCTTTACAGTGCTGCTGGTAATTTCAGTAAAAGTTTAAATGATTGAGCGCTCCGCTTGGAAAGAGAAGGCTTTTTGGTATGTCATTAATAATGCAGGGATTTAGACACTTTATTGTCTTAAGAGATGTGCTGGTTTGAATAGCACAGGGAGCTTTCCATGCATCCCTTTTAGACTGACACGTCTGTCTTGGAAAGATGGAGACCCAGGGTTCTTCCCAAACGAGGTATAGCTGTGATTCCTTACAGAGACAGGAAAAGACAGATATGATCCTAGGAGGTTCATGCTGCCGACTGCTGTGCTTTAATAACTGCAGACTGCTGTGCAATTGGACCTCAAAACATTAGGAGCTCTTTTCAGTGAAGTAATTCAAATTACTTGAAGACTATCATGTTAACAAATGGAAAGTGACTGTTTACAAAATTGGAAAAACACCCGTTAACTTGCCTGAAATGGAAAAAAAAAAGAGAGAAAGACAAAAAGGTTTTGAAGTTTGGACAACTTTTGAGAAGCAAAAAGCACATTCTTATTTCTGAAATATTAGGAAAATGACTAAATTTTTCAGAAGTTACTCAAGGGTAATTTTCTGACTGCCACTCTGGCACTACAACACGTTTGATTACCAACCCAACTGCTTGACTGTAATTCATGAAAAAATTAGAGAGAAAATCCATTATTTTTCTTGTACTGTAGTCATGGATAATATACCTAGAGGAAAATACACCTCTTTGTGTAGCAAAAGCATAAAACATGGTATATATAATTGCAATGAATACAAATAGACAGGAAAATTACTTTCTCTGACAAATGCTACATTTAGCTTAAGTAGAAAATAGGCAGCTCAGTATGAAGTCTCATTAATAACCTTCTAAATTTCTGCTGGTCATAATTGAAAAGTAACTTTCACAGCATTTAAAAAAAATTCTTCTACCTCCCCCTCTTATTAGCCTGTAGCAATCCCTTAACGTGTTTTTTCCGTTCCATAAAAAATCATACAATTATAGGAGAAAACGGCAATTTGGTGACTTATGCAATATTCCTCTATGACTAACACAGAAGATTTTTTTCGGTTTCCCTGGAAAAGAGGGTTTTTTTGGGGGTTTTTTTTGGGTTTTTTTTGGTTTTTTTTTTAGGAAAAAGGTATTTAAAGATAAAAAGAGAATTCCTCAGGAAAAAGGGTAAGTACAAAACCCAAGGATCTGAACGACAGCCTCGCTGTAGCAATAATTTAGCAGTAGCTGCACTCAACCACCACGGCAAATGCACATTTCAAGTATTAAAACAATAATGAGCAGGTTTTAAGGAGGTGGTTTTATGTCTATTCAATCTAATTATATGCTCCTCTCCTATCATCATATTCAGTAAACCAGCTAATTTCTTTCTATTTTTCACCTCAGGCTATTAAAGCTTTCATATATAACCCAAATCACAAAATCTTAGAGCAAATATTCGCTGATCGTCTAATTTAAAAGGAAGAGGCTTCTTCTGCTCTCTCACCAGATGAATTGCTGACATTGAATGCTGTGAGCTCTTGGTGTGGTGTGTATTCTCCAAGTGGGGAGAAGCTGGTACAAGTGATCTAAAGAAATGTAGAATGCTTATTCTTATTGGAACTGTTACATTTCAGAGGTAAATGGCATGTTTTTATTGCAGTCACAGACCCTGGTGGGCCAAGGCACAGGTCCCATGATGTACTGAATCATGAGAAAGATTTCATGGTCTGCATCAAAAGAGATGGAGGAAGGTGGGAAATGAGGGGCTGTGAGATGCTGTGGCAGGAGCTGGAGCACACCTGGTCCAAAGCCTGGGAGGGCACTGCAGTTCAGCCTTGGCTGCCTACAGCTTTGTGTCTTTCACATCCGCAGCATTTGGATTCTAGAAAGACACGAATTACAATAGCATGGAGCTCGTAATTGCTCTCATTAGCTCCATCAGTTTACTTCCAGCATCAGATATGCAGTTTCAAAGTACAGATTGTTCCAGGAAGAGCACGTTCCTTCACCAATGGCTGACAGAAAAACTTTGTTTTCCACCTCGCAGAAAGCTGCTATAGAATCACTGCAAATGTAAATATCTATTTTTGTTATCTCTGCTGGCATATGACTTGACATATGCATTTGGTGAAATGTTGTCCTCTTCCCATGCTTCTGGAAGCCACGTCCATCCCATCTGCTTCATTCCCAAATACTTAAATTTGCTTTTTCTTCAACAACAACCCAAAATAAATAACACATATCCTTTGTTTGTTGATATGGCTGTCATTCATTTACTATTTCTTACTCCATCTGTGTCCTCCCAGCTGTTCTTTCCAACCATGGCATTCATCAGTAGCACTTAGAGCATGAAACATTAATGAGGAGCCCTTTCCTCTCCTGTGCTAAGGCTGGGGCAGAGAGCACTGCCTGTGACTGGCAAGGATCAAGGATTAGGAGTTTACAGGACATGGGTGGTCCATGGGACTGGACAAGCTGCATGTAAGACTGCTGATCTATTTGATTCATGGCAGGTGACATTCACATTTGAAAAGCTGTGGCAAATCATCTTCAATAAAAGGCAGAGGGAACTACAGGTGGGGCAGTTTGACCTCACTTCCTTAACAAAATTGTGCAGCACATCCTCACAGAAGCCACTGCCAAATGTATGAAGGGCAAGACAATGAGGAGGAACAGTATGGATTTTCCAAGAGGAAACTGTTCTTGCCCAGTGTGGCCAGCTGTTGGAAATCAACCCCCTCTGAGGAGATCAGTGCACGCAATTTTCTTTCTCCTTAGCAAGGCTGTGGACAAGAGATCCCAAAGCTTCCCAGTACTCAAACAGGGACAAGCAGACTGGCTGGCCAGACTACAGGCAGGCTGAAAACCTGTTGGACCACTGGTCTCAAGCAATAGTGGCTGTTGGTTAATAGTGAATGTTTTCCTTTCCAGGAGCCAAGCTCCTCAGGGCATGGTCCCAGGGATAACACTGCCTGATGTCTTCATCTAAGGCTGAGAATCTGGGGTGGGAGTGACCCACCCTAGAGGAGCCTTCTCTCGCACTGCTCTTAATTTTTACATCCATCAACCTTTTCATACCACAATAACAGGTCCATCTTGAAGTTTTAAAACCTTTCAAGAAAAAAAAAAAGTACATTAAAAGGAGCAGATGGTTTGAGTGGGGTTGTAACTAAGTGTATTATCTAAATGTAATGAGTCCGTTTGGGATAACAAAAAAAGCTCAGAACAGTGACATAAAGAGGAATTTTATTGGGTTAATAAGTTGTCATCTAGAGCAGAAAAAGAAAAAAAAAACAACAAAAAAACAAAGCATCTGTTTGATTTTAAACAAAAGTCTTTTGGGAATAACACAATGGAATGCTGCTAAAAATTATATGGATTTTCGACTTTCAGTGGGAAAATAGAATTCCAAGAGCCCATAAAAAAGTGAAGGAGTTTTAAGATTTTCCAGACAGTTGCATGTAGGTGAGGGGTGGTGGGATAGTTAACACAGTTTCTAGTCCAATGTTTCTCCATCTGTAATCCACAAAACACCAGAAAAGCCTATACAACACAGTTGTAAAAACAAATAAAACCAGGCATATTCCTCTCCATATGCAAAAATGCTATGAAATGAAAGGTGGTAAAAGAAATATAAAGCTTAGTATAAAATGTTATGTTTCATCTGGTTGTAAATGAGAAGTATTATAGCAATGCTGTTTAACTTAGTTTATTCTTTTGTTTTTTCTCACCAGATATTTTTATGTGCTTGTTAAGACAAGTGTAAACCATCAAAGGGAGTGGGGTCAATTAACATATTGCTTAAAAAGCAGTTAAAATGTTTTTACTGCTGTGTCTTCTATTCAGAAAGATAAGAAACAAATGTGTACCCTAAAGATCTTCCTGAAGGGGAATGGGAATGCAGGCATGACAGAATTTTGAACTTCTAGGGAAGAGAAATTTGGCTTAAAAAACTGAAATCTGACCATCACTCCTAGTGCAGGCTCCATTGGTGCTTGAAAAGGCAGGGGAAATGATGTGATAGTACTGAGAGCACTTGTGAAACAGCTTAAAGTGCAGGTTCTGGATACAAACAAGAGCCAGGGAACACGGGACATTAATTTTGAGAAATTGAGCACCCAGAATTCTTAGCAATTCCAAATTCTTGGAAATCTGGTATGTAGTCTCCCCAGTCTCCCTTCATTTGTTATTTCTATACAAGTGGGACCAAAAAATAGTGTGCCCAGGAGTAGTAAAAGATGTAGGTGTGGAGGATTGAGGAATAACAGTGCTCTGCATAAGCGAGAGCTAACTGGAAGGATCAGGCCATCACCAGTTTTGCAATGGAAAATAGGTTTTCTTCACTTGTTACAAAGTCTTGAAATTTTGACAGAATGACTTGAAAGGAACTAAAAAACATCCAAGTGATTAAAGTGACCTACTTGATATCGTTTACTCAAGGCCAAATTTTGCATGCATGATGCTTCTTAGTTAAATGATACATTTGCATGCATCTGGTTTTGATGGTTCTCCCTCTGAAAGACTTGGAGAAAATTAATAACTGCAGACAAACTCACTTCAAGCATTGCAAGCTTCAGGGCTAGGAAATTATTGAGAGCAGGAAACTTCTGCTTTTGACAGGAGGCTCCTAGAAGGATACTGTTGTCCTTGGCTTTGGAAGGGTTTAATATTGTAGAGCAAGTAAGGAGTAGTCTGGATTCAGGGGTTTTTTTGCTTTAGTGGCAATATAAAAATGACAAAATTCCAGTACTGATAATTCTCGAGTTTTTGGCAAAATGGGATAATTCAAGACTTTTTGTTGCATTAAATTTCTTTCCAAGTTTAAAGTTTTGGGTTTGCATTGATACCAGTAGCATCTTTCTGTTTACCCTTTTGAGAAACAGGGTTTATACTTATAAGGAAAATAACACTCAAAACAAAATGGCTTGCTTTGCCAATGAATTGCTTTTAAAATCTTCAGGTTTTGTTCAAATCCTAGTTTTGTGGAAGCTCCTGGAGAAAGTCAAGCCAGATTAAAACCATTTTTATCCCATTGCCTACAGTTATTTACTTTGTGAATGACAGGCTTCTGTTAGCACTGGCTATTCAAGAGCCCGTTACTGAAGATACCCAGCCTGTCCTCCACACCTTCCAGCTATCAGCCCAGAAATCCATATTTATCCCACAGTCTGAGTGGATATTTCTGATGTCGCTGGAGATGTGAAGACAATCCAGAACTGAGTATTTGGGATGGGAAGGAGGAATTTTTCCGTTTCAAATATCTAGGGCTGTAATTATTAATCCTTAGACTGTTCTGGAAAACCAGATGAGTAGTTTTATGTTAGACTATTATCAAGAACTAATCTTCCTCTTTTCAGGGAAAATCCCTCAGCTTTGGACATCACTGCTTATATAATCTCTTTAAATATTTATTCAGAATAAATAGGTTTTACATATCTCTACAGTGTCAATCTAAATATAATTTTGATTGACATAGATACTTCAGCAAATTATACTGAGTTGAGCAGAAAACTACAATTACCCAGTCTTATTTGCTAATCACCACCCTATGTTTACTGAAGTGGCTAGAAAGATTGGATCACTTGATCTCTTGCCTTCATAAAAATTACTTTGAAATGCTGCCTTTGACTTTTTCAGTTATTTTTATTGCATATCACCAGCCTGGCCACTATGATCATGGAAGAATGCCAAGTTGTAATTATTGGTGTTTTTCTCTAAGGGCAAAACAGTGACCCTGGTAGCAGTAAATGCCCTGAGCCTTCCCCTCTGGGGGCGTTTTGGGGCTTGCCTGAGGCCAACTCTGCAAGACAGAGCTCTACAATTTGGCCATCCTTGGGGTCTTTGAGAAGGGCTGGGGAAAGTCTGGGATCTTCCCACATCAGGGTGCTCTACCAGGCTGCAAAGCACCTCTTCCGAAATCCTTTCCTGCTTCAAATCTAAGAAAAAGAAATATCCCCATCACTTTCACTCATGGGTACATACTCTAGGAATAAAGGAAAACAGGAGTAAATCTAAAATCTGACAGAACAAGATACATCACGCTCGTTTATGATCCATAATTCCAGGGATTTATTTAAAAGTTTTATTGTTTCTCACCATTAAAAAAAAATACTACAGCAGCATGTCAATAGATAATGAATATAGCTGAGTAAAATGACGTAACCTCATTGTCAGGCTTGGTCTACTTGGTTTACTGATTTTAAGGCACTTTGAACACCTGGACTTTGATGTATCTAAATAGTAAATGGAAGGGTCCTTTGCTCTGAAATTTAAAGAAGCTAATGGATGAATAAATAGGAAACTTCATGAGGAAGACCAGAATAAGGGTAAAATTATCAACATTTAGTCACAGATATCTCCTTGCTCTAGATATTTCCAAAATTTCTGTGGAATATTTCACTTCCCAAAGCTGTGAAGAACAAAAGCAGAAAAGAGAGATTGTGTTCCAGGCACAGAGTGACCTTTTCAAGAGGGAAAGCATATGTCCTCAAATTCAAGTTGTCTAGTCTTGCTGAAATTCCACTTTTAAGTCAGCTCCCAGAATGAATTATGTCTTCTGGTAAAATAGGAAACAGAAGTCTGACAGCTGACTGCAATCTTAAATTTCATGGAAAATAGCAGAGCACAGTCATGGCCTAGGGTGTCTCCAGCTTACAGCAAAATTCTTTTGGTGCAGGAATAAGACTTGCCCAGAAGAAAAAAAATATCACATTTTCATCCAAAATAAATGGAGTGGTTTGGAAATATATGAGAAGTTCTAATGATACTTTCAAAGCAATTTTGGCCACAAACGTTACTTAAATGTAAAGCTTACTAGAGACTCTTTCCTTGGAGAAAGGCTCTTTCTTTTCATCTTTTCATCCATCCATCCATCCAGCAGTTTGTATTCCTTAAATGTCATTGGAATACCAATGGAGAATATGTGCTGGAGAATCATTAAACAACCACCAATTTCCTGCCATTTAGGCTCATCAGTTATCCAGAAATCCAAACACAACTTTTAATAAGAAGATTTTATTTGACCCAACATTTCTTTCGAAATTACATCCTGGGTGCTTCATCCCACTGGCCTACACATTGGAAGCTGTAAGCAGGGTACTGAAGTGTTGGGTCCCTTAAGAGAGACACATTCTTGTAGGGCATCAATCCTTTCCCTATCTTGCCTTGTAAGCCTTTCAGCTTTTAGGAATGTAGCTTTCTAATTGTCCCTTGTACTTTTCCATAACTTTAATAATTTCTGTTATGTTTGCAATTTTGCAATAAGTGTAGTGTGTCAGGAATTCCAGGGTAGGCAGGGGGAAAGTGAAAAGATTGCAAAATTAGAGACCTGGAGATTCAAAAGGTACACTTTTAAACCTGTCAGTTGGTCCTTAATTCTGAAAGGGAAATTAAAAGAAACAGGGAAAGGGTGTCTAAAAAAGGCTGTGGTTCTTTATTGAGCCATGCAGGATGTACCTGAACTCTTTTCTTGTCTCAGGACCGTCAAAATGTGGGTACTGCTGAAGGAAAAGAAAAAAACAGCCTTAGAAAGCATAGATTATTTATAATTTTTTTTTATTATTTATTTGGGTTTTTTTAATAGTTTGATAGTTAATTTGTATTTTTTGAAATGAAACACAGGGCACCATTACTGTTGCTTGCTATGTATAGAGACAACAGGATGGGGCTGCAGGCAGGCACTCCTTGAGCTTTGATTTCAGCATCAGTCTCATTACAAGGTGTGAGACACAAAAGATGCTGAGGGCTCATGCCATAACAACAGCAGCCAAAATGCTCTAGGTTACAAGGCCTTTTTAAAAACTTTCAAGCCAATAAAATAATGTTAAAGCTGACAAGCATATGCTTAAGCCAATTAGTAAAGTTACACACATATTTCGTCTTGAGCAATGCTTGCCTGTGATAGCTTAAAAACAATGGAAGAAGCTTCATTATTAAACTTACATTTTTCTACCATCTTGTCTACCATATTTTCTAAGGCCTATCTCTGCACAGCTCACTAACACTGTCTTATTGTTTCTTATCCTTGCATCTTCAGCATTCTTGCATTCTTCCCACCTGAGACTTGCTTTCACACAGCTTCCGGAGAGTTTTCCACCTTCTCTATTTCCCACAACAGATTTATACCTTTTCTATTTCCCACAGGTGTGTGCTGTCGTGTGTGTTCAGTCAGTAGAGCCCATTTAATGCCATTATACTAGGTGGAAAATCTAGGAATGGATAGTGGCTTTCCTACTGCTAGTAATTTTCTCTTAAAATATAGGCTTTAAACATAACATTATTTAGTGAAAGTACCATTTCCAATTTTACCCTTCTCTATCTTCCTGGCAAAAATTTACAACTTTGACACCATTTCCCACCGGAGGCGGTGCCTCTCAGAGCCAGGCACCAAATCCCTGCTCCCTTTGTATTATGTCATTACTGGATGCCACTTTCTCCTTCTCTCAAAAATTGCCTTTATACAGAGACACTGTTGGAAAACTTAAAGGCTTCATAAAGGGATAGTGAAAGGCACTGGCAAATTTCCTCCATATCTCAACATTATTCATTTGCTGCTATGCCCACAGGGACAAAGGCACCGACTGAGCTTCCATCAGCACAGAGCATGGCGTTGCCTCACCCACAGCATTTGCTTCAGCAGAGGAAACCTGAGGCCACACAGAAGGAGATTGCAAGTGACAAATGCAAAAAAGGAGCAAGCACCTTCGTTATTTGAAAGAGAAAGATGAGAACACTGAACACCTAAAGAGATTAAGGGTGAGGACAAATAGGAGTGAAGGGTAAACTTTGCAGTCAAGCAAACAAATGAAATGCTGAAGGGCACTTCCATTCTTGACAGACAGAGGAAGGAAGAGATCTGCTTTCATGGCGTAGAAACCCTGTCAGCAGCCCCCAGGACTAATTCATTATTTCTGGCACAATCAAGAGAAAACACCTGTACCTCCTGTTCTAATCTTAAAAGATCTAACATACAACCAGTAACATTTTATTTCCTATAACTTTATTGAACTCTTACAAAAAATAACAGGCAAATACCAGAAGTGGGCTGCTTATTTTGTGGCTTATAATCATATGGAAGTTATTGACCACATATTTTTGTGTCCTAGAATGACATAAATGTGGCTGTTGTTTAAATACTCACAGGTCATCAAGCACAGGTACAAAGTCAAACTTGCATGTGACAATTTAATTTTAGGCAGCTTGCTCTGATCCTTTTTCTTCAGTACAAAATTAACTAAAGTGACCTTAACTGGACTGGCATTAATCCCTTTGTGCAGAAGAACCTATACATAAGGGAAACATAGTTTAATATTTACAAGTGCTCTGAATAAGACAAAAATGACCTTTCTTAATTAAATTTCATGACATGAAGGGTAATATTGGAATAGAATATGCATCTAAATAAAGTTAGGGTCCTCGTGTCTCTGGTAGAGTTAAATATTCTGGGCTCAATTCTCTGACTTAACACTGATGAAAAAACAGGGTTTGCTGTTTTGAGATAAATGGAATTACCTTGTTTTATATCAGCAAATGCTGCACAAACCCAAGCTCTCTGATCCTAGACTTGCTGGGATAAGTACATTTAAAGAATTTATAAAGTTTTGTGGGGGAAAGAAAAGTGTTTCTACAGACTTGTACTCGGTAGGGGGTGCAGCTGTATATTAACTTTCACTTAGGAATGCTTCATTATCCAAGATTATAAATCCATTTGACATAATGGAAGGACAGGATAAATTATTCAGAAAAGATGTAAATAGTTTATATGCCATCAGTAAATTCTCAAGGACAGGGAGATTTGAAATATTTTGTGGCATAAGGTTAATTACCTATCTGATGTGAATTCATACATAGATATTTTCATTTTGAAGTATGATTATGCTTTTCAAATACACACAAATGTTATGGTCTGCTTATTTCTCTGTCTTTAGTAACTTTAGTACAAGAGAATGGACATTTCTCTGGTTATTTCTCCTGCTGATAATTTTCAGGGCAAGCTGTGATTTCATTTGTTTCAGCCATGCTGGAACATTTTTAGTATTTACATTAGATTTTCTCCCTTTAAATTTGTAGGTTTGTTGCAAATGAGGGAAGATACAGCATGAAGGTACAAATCTCTAAACACAAAATATAAACTTAGAAAATTCGAAGGATGCTGAGGACACACAAAAAAGAAAAAAATGTTTCACATGAAAACTTTTTTTTTAAACCTTGCCAATGTAATATGGTTAACTTGTTCATTCTCTTACTTTAGTTCTCTAGCAAGGACATATGTAATAAAATGCAGATGGAAGGGCTGCTAATGAATCTCACTCACTAATTCACTTAAGGAATACTTAAGAAAAGGGCTAAGGCCTGGTCCAGTCCTAGTGTCAGACCAAAGAGGTGTTTGAGTCTTCTGGAGTAGCCCTGGAGCAGCCAGAGCTGCCCTTCCTGTCATCTCCTGGAGCTTCTCACCACAAACCTTGTGCGCAGAAAGGAACACACATAAATTCTGTTGCACAAAGCAGTGTGGAAAGGCAAAAGCCGATCAATACTGCCAGTTGAAGGAGTGCTCTCATCTCGACATCCCTGAGTTAGGAAATGAACATTCCTGTGGCTTTTCTGGTGACTTTAACCTGCAAAGGGTGAGTGGGCCTTTTTGAATTTGAGCATTAAGGGAGGCCAAGAAGGGCTAAAAGTGAGACTCTCCTCTCTACAATTTAGAGATCTGACCCAGCAGCTATAGTTTCCCTAGTCCTCTCCAGTTTAAGAAAAAAATAACCTACGGGATAAAACATAAAAAGAGAACAAATATCTCTAGTACTTAGAAAAGACACCATCATTGCTATTTTATAAATAAAAGCACTTGAATTTTAGGGACTGAATTTATGAACTTAACTGACTAGCTGTCCTCTCAGCCTCAGTGCATGCACAGAACAGCTTGAAGAAGCAGGGACACAGAACTTGGAAATACACCTTAACACATAGCATATATTTCTGACACTGCAGAAAATCTGACATAAAATAAATTTAGGAAAACTATTATTGTTATATTACATGATCTCAACTAGCAAAGCCTTCATATTCATGACATAAATCCTGAGCCAAAAATCACTTTACCCTTTAATAATTACTTTATCTACTGTGACTAATGCTGATTATTTTTCCAGTGCTTATATTTTGTTTCATTTTTACAGGATTTCTGCTCAGTGCTATTGAAGACTGTCCCAAATTCGTTCAATACTCTTAATTAATATTTGTGCTTCCAAGATATTCTGATGTAATTACAGAACATTAATCTGTCAGCAGTAATTTCAGAAAGGTTCACAGACTCTCTGCTCTCAGTGCACTTAATGGGGCCACTCTGCCAGAAGAAGCCAGTTGGAGAGATGGGTTCAAATTCAGGCTCTTCTCTCTTCTCTGATAAAATGTTCCTGCCAAGCCAGTAGAATAGCAAAGGAGAACAAACATTATTGAATCAATTTTCAGTGACAGGATGTAGGCCTAGTCCAAATTCCCCCAAATCAATAAAAAAAAATCAACTTTCCCCAGGCTCAGAGCCACCCAGAGTGGCTGGGCTTGCTTGCAGTGCCAGAGCCAGGGGCAGCCAGCCCAGCAGAGCCTGGCTGATCCTGGGACAGGGGAAGGGCTTGTGCACTCTCAAGGTTCCATTTTTTATTGTTTCACAGAAAACAGGCAAAAATCTCTGGGGGAGGGAGTTTTCCTCTGCTGAACAAACTCCTCAAAAGATGGATTCTATATTTGAATGCCTAATTAATATCCACCCAAATGTGGCTCAAAAGCTGGGTGTTGGGATCAAGGCTTGTCCTTCTGTGGGTAGAAAGTTACAAGTAATATCCACCTGTAGTCTGATACTTGAGACAAGTGATGCCTGACCTATAGGATTAGCAGGTTGATTAGGCTGACCCTTAATTACTTGTTTGAACCCCTGAGTATTCCTGTGTTTAATACAGCTGCTTGTGGAAGCAGCTGCCATCCCATCAGGGTAATAGTGCCAAGGTCTGACCCACTGAGACACACAGCAACCTTCTTCTCTGTTAATTTGAAGTGGGACAAGGACTGAAATCACCTCTCTCCAGGAAAACACCCTGAACATTTGAAGGGAGGGCAGTGGCTGTTTGCCAGCTTTTATCAAACCAGTAGGGTACTGCCAGGCTCATATTCACTAAGCTGTGACCTATATCCTTCCACCTATCCCTCCCGGATGCCTGCTTTCATTCCAGCTTGTCCCTGGCAGGAATCCCTGACACCCAACCACCAACTGAGCCTTGGTGCCCAGACAGGGGGGAATCCTCGTGCCATGGGCTTGTCTGGCACAGATCAGCACAGCTCTGTTGACTTCAGCTACATGGTTTTCTAAAGAACTATGCTAATTTATACCAGTTGAGGCTCTGACCTTTAAATTCTGAGATCAGTTTAGCCTGCATCAGTGAATAGGTTATCTCCTTAATTTAAATCATTGCTGCATATGAAATTACTCAGTATAATTTGGTAGTTGGCTAAAATTAATGAAAAATTTGTCTCGCTAAGGCCTTGCACAAAGTTGAACTTTGCAGCATTAATCTTAGCAAATTGAGGCGTAGGAAAATGTGCTTTGTTAGCAAACGACGATTTGTGTCACAAAGCGTGTGCTGAAAGAATTAAGACTCACTGCTTAAATTAGATGCTGAATCAATGAATTGTGTTCATGTTAGAGACCCTCATCTTGGGGCTGAGCATGTGAACTTGTGGGGTGCTTTCGCACTGTGATTGAATGGAGGGAGCAGCACAGGTGCTCACAGAGTCACAGCCTCTGCAGGTCCCACAGGACATTGATCCCATTGATGCCTTGGAGTGGCTACCTAGAACATAGGCTAGCCAAGGTTAAAAGTGTAGGAGTAGGTATTTATTAAAGGCCTTCAACAGATACACCTTGGGCAGTCAGAAGCCTCTGAGAGGGGTTACGCCCAAGCTGGATGAAGGTCACAAGATTTTCAGACAAATATAAGTTTGGTCTATTTGCATATCAGGGGTTAATCCTCCAATTACAGCTTCAGGTAATGAAGTTGTATTCCCCCAGTTTGCTCTCCCCTCCAATTCACTTTTGTTTATTCTTTTTGGGGCCTGAGGCAGAGGGTGTGCTTGAGTTTCAGGCCTAGACAGGAATTGTTTTATCTGACCAAAATGTGAAGGTAGTAACTAACATTCTATATGGAGTTTAGAGTTATACACTAAAGCAGTACAGGATTTGAAAAATATAAAAGCTAAAATCCTAAGGCATCACCATGTCTGCAGGAGAGGGGGTGCTTGTGAACTGCATGTCTGCTATGCAAGTACCATGGAAGGGGAGCTGAAGCTCTGCAGGCTTAGTTATAGGAGGGTGTTGAGGAATTCCCATTTATTAAACCACAACAGCAGACAAAATGTTACCTCTTGTATTACTAATACTGAATAACTTGTTCACTAATTGCCTGTTAATTATGTGCCATTAATAAGTCACTAAACCACTTTGATCCTAATTTGATGACAGCTGTGTGAGCTGAGCAGGTTTTCCCCACGATGCAGCGCTGCAGTCAGACATGGCACCAGGCAGTTGGCCCCATCCCTTTCCTCATGGCATCTCCATGCTGGGTGGCAGCAAAAAGAGACACTGCCACATGGGGATGAGGGAAGATCACCTCCGGCAAAATTATTTCTGTGGGAGGGGATCATTTATAATATTGGTAGAAGTTGTGGCACGTGTGCTGTGAGCTACTAGACAGGGTAGAGGCCAGGCTGGTACCCACTGCCCCTTTGTCATCCTTCACCCCATTGAAGATCATCTGGCACACTGCCATCACTGGAATTTTTGGCACTGCAGTGGGGTAACCATGCTCATTGAGGGAGGAGCAGAGAAATCTCTTTCCCTCTCTCTGCTCCTGGCACAGTTAAACCAGACTGCAAACCCCTTGTCTGTCCACTTCCCCAAATATATTTTTGATTCACAAATACAGGATGTGCAGGTAAAGGTTTCCCCTGAGAGAATGCGTGTCCTGCAGCCATTTTGCTTCTGAGTGTGTTTGCTATAAATTATAAGGTGAGATCTGCATGACCTCATGCATCAAAGCCAGGACCATTTTTTTCTGCTGTTTTAATTCCTCAATACCAGATACTTTCAAGGGTTCATCACACGTTCATTCATATTCTATAAGACAGCCTTTGCATTCACTCTGCTGCTGCCATGCCCAGATGTGAAACAATCTCTGAGCCAAAGAAAGGGTCCATACAACACACTGGGAGATTTTCAGCAAAGTGCCCAGCTAGAGATATATGATGACAATTTATGAAAGAAAATGATACCTAAATTTTATTGCAACTTCAGTGCCTTAAAGGTTTTTAAAGTCTACTTCTAAGGGAAAAGATATTGCTTTATAAACCTGAAAAGTTTAGCAGAACATGGTCCCTTGAATTTTTACCAAGGTTCACTGGTTATAATTTCATGCTTGGCTGATAGCACTGTTACAAACATGAAAATAAAACCAAAAGTGATTTAAGAGAGACAACAACCAGCTGTTTTTTCTATCTAGCAGGGCCCAGTAGCATAGTAGAGGCTTTTTCAGGAGCTACTATTAAACAAGACTGAGTGCCCTGCCTAAAGCTTTACCTCAGCATAGACTCATCAGGCAGGGCGCCAAAATTTCCAAATGTAAATTAACCCCTTGAGTTCTGGGCCCTGGAATCCTCTAGTCTGGTTACTCTAAAGCCTATGCCTCAAACAAATGTGGTTCAATTGTGGGTTTCTATATACAAATTCCAGGGAAGCTGCTGACCTGCAGTGCTGCTGTCCACTTCTAAACCCTCCATTATAATTACTTAACCTGGGAAGCTCAATCCCTGCCTTCATGAAGGCTTGCCCTTCCTTTTGGACAGAGGGTAGAACCACAGAATCACAGAACATAATCTCAATTTAAAATTTGACTGCACTGACTATGAACAAATTTGTGAAATTTCCCAGGTTATCTGAAAAAGTTTCAGGAATGTGGATTTAAGTAGGAATTGGTCATCTCATATTTCTGTAGGAAAAGTTCTCAGATTAATGTGAATAATATTTTAACTGTGAGACATAGAGTGCATAAGGACTAGGAACAAGCCTTATTTGCTATTTATCTAACTCAGTGTTCAGTTTTCACACAGCAGAATCACAAAAAGCAATCACCTTTGTGTGCACTTGCAACCTGCTCTGTCCAGGCATCTACAACTCTGCCCTGAATAAACACTTCCATTTCTCTCTGTCCAAATGTATAAAGCTGGCAATTGCATCCAGATGTCAGAAATCCCAGAAGGGTTCTGCAGCTGCTAAGAAACCCATTCCCCATCCCTTGGTAACAATATCCCATTTAAATGTCAGGGAAGTTTTCTGTCTCTCCTTCTCTCCCTTTGCCACCACACCAAGTATTTACAAGCTCTCCTGGCACTGCAGTCAGTAAACTGCTCCTTCCTCTGTCTCTCCCTTCCCTGGCTGCCTTGGTGCTCAGTCCCAGGAGGCTTGAGGGATGGCAGGAATAATATGATGCAGTCTCCAATAAAAGATTCCGATCCAGCCAAAAGGCCTGTAAACAAATGTCTGCAGAAGCTTTTATCTTTTGAACAAACTTTAGCTCACCCTTTCATTCTTGGGAAGGAGAAGAGACTGTGAATTTAGAGAGTTTGTTATGTAAGGCTGATTATTTTCTTCACTACAGAAACGCTTCACAGCTGGATCCCACATCTACCTGAGACTGAACATGCAGTGAAGGAGCAAGAAGACCCTCTGCATAACCTCAAGATCTGCTTAAAATAGATGGGTTTGTGCTGCAGGAATCTTAAAATGTATTTATTCTAGTCTAGATAAAGCTTTAAATCTGTATGAAACAAGTTTAAGTCAGGACTCATCAGGAACTGCAATGCTTTATGAATGTGCAAAAGCCATTGAACTACCAAACTAAGGAACAAAATGTTCTTTATTTGTGTCCTAATAGTGGTTCCTTCAAATAATCCCATTACAAGTTTCTCAGAATGTCAACATGTAAAGCATAGGCAGGTTATAAATTATTCCTTTCCAAATGTAAATCTTATAGTGCACCAATTAAAATTATCTAAATATTTAACAACAGATTGCTACTGATTAAAGACCCTGATCTTCCTTGTATACTTCCACCACTACCACAGGATTATTAATCATTTTCTCTTGAGAGAAAACCAGTAATTTATAGTGCCATTCTGCTGGTCTGTTGGAAAATAAAAATGAGTGTGTTGCTTTTTTCGTGCATGAATGATCTTTTAGAAGTATAAATTAATAAAAAATGGTGACAGTGTAATGCTTGCAAATTGATAGGATTAATTTTTTATTATTTTCTTCATGTAAGTTTTTGTTTTCTTCTTGCTTTTGTACTAGGGGTAATTTCTGGAAAAATGTCTTAATTTTCTTTGCTGTGTTGGTTAATGAATGTGCCAGAGCAGCTTGTACTACTTGCATTCAGAGTAAAACTTGCATACTGCAGAACAGATGGGTATTGTGAACTGTTATGATGGCAGTGATTTTAAATAATACATGAGGAATTTTTCTATCTCATTAAGTTTCCAGTTTCTTTAAGAAACATCTCTAAAACAAAAGCAAAATCTTCTCAGTGGAAGCTGTTCTTGTTTTGTGTAACTAGATGTCTTTAGCTGTTATGAGGAGAAATATTGGTACAGAACAAAGGCATCACAGCTTTAACTCTGATTTACAGTTTTAGTGCACACAGTTGTACAGCAAATGGACTCAGTTCCTGGTGCTTTTTCAAAATCACCAGGGCCTAAAACAAATCTAAGGAACAAATAAAAAGGATGGTGCTAAAAATACCTTCCTTTCTTCCACACAGCTTTCTAGAATACTTACAAAATTTCTTATCTCCCCAAAAGCAGCTATCTTAATTTATTTTTCTAGTCCTTCTACATTACTAATCTTTTCCCCCTATGGTTTCATTTTCGAGTGCATACCCCATTCATTAATCAGAAACCCTGTCTGTTTGCATATTTTCTGAATTCTATTAAAAGAGAAATTGGTAAGTAGAGAAAGTTCTTATGAGTTTCACTCATGGGCTGCACAAACATCAGCTTATTTAGCACAATTTTGAACAGAGAAAAAGGCTAGTGCTAAAGAGGAAATAAAGGCAATTATTAGAATTTTCCCTTAGAATTCTTATTTGCTGTTAAAAGAATAACAAGATAAGATAGTTTCCAAGTCAAATAGTTTTGCTAACATTCAGACCATAAATTTTAGATTTATGCCAATCACAATAATGAAGAAGATATGCCAGTTGTCAGAATTCATTTTCCCTTTGAATAAGCTGAGCTGGAATGCAATTTAGATGAGATGAGCCAGAACAGCAGACCAGCACATAAGGACTATGGCCCAGTATACTAAACAAACACATTTAGAATCTGAGCAATGAGAATCCATTCATTTATAGGGACGTGTACTGGGGGAGGGGAAACTGAAAGCAGGCAGGATACACAAGAGCCATCAGGATGGTCAGGCTGGTCCATCTCTGCACTCCTGAAAATACCCAGTCCTTATTAAAACAAGAGCAAGTTCTCGCTTTCTTGCCACCAGAGTTTCTTCCTTCGCTGTAAATGTGATCTGAACATAATTGCTCAAACAAAAGGTTGCTGTGTCTCCTTTGAGAGTGCTGTGAAGACACTAGATTTAACTTTTGGCATTTTAAGGCATCACCTGATCTGTGATATCTGCCCACAATTTAAACATTTCTTTTCTCTTGCAAATCAAAGCACTTCTCTTGTACATCAAAGCAATCCAGTGCCTTGGATTCCTCTGCCCACTTTAAGACTGGCTTGAACCCAGGCACTGGCAAGAGGTTGATCAGAGTGAGCTCCAGTGCCTTCAGACCCTGCTACAGCTCAGCTGTGTCAGCCACAGCCCTTTGGCTTTTAATTCTACTATTGGACTCTCTGACTGTCCCCACATCAGCACTACCAAGGTGCTTCCTCCATCAGATTTCTGGTTAAGTTTGCTCCTGCCTTCGAGTGCCTTCAAATTCCATTCCAGAACTGAATGGAGACAAAAACATGAAACTGCATATATGTGACATGATATCCAGTGATAATTAAAACATACAAAAAAAAATAAAGCTTCTATTTATTCATAATTTTAACAGGAGCACAAGATTTAACAACTCAAAGTCCTGATCCTTTGAGAGTTTCTAGAAGTCTTAGCATCACACAGCACTCTACTGGCTACTAGGAAGAAAAAGTAACTATCCCAAACAAAACCACAACAAGCTCTATTTATTAAAGGCACATTAAACATTTTTATAGGCAGCCTAAATCTCTACATAGCTTTGAACCACCACCTGGACAATGTAAAACCAGATATACTCCCTTCATAAGGATTTGTGAGATAAAAAAACCATAATCACCTCTACAGTTGTTAATTGCTACTCAAGACTGTCAAATTCCCCATAGGAAACACCGGATACATGGTGGCTTAGAGCAATCTGATTGGATTTGTTTGCATGTTTTAAATATGCCTACCATTACATCCCCAGTTTAACTGCCTGAGCTTCCTGCTTCTGAAATATTTATGAGCTGACTCAGGTGACATTGGTTTACAAGTATCAGCAATTTTGTCACAAAGTGGTGAGCTTTGCTTAGTCTTCACAGCTCCTTAGCAGATTTTAGTTGTTTCTGCTTATATGTTACCTGCTTCTGCAGAGGAATGCACTTTTCTCGGCACTGAGCTGATGTTTTCTTTAGAATTCCTAGGCAACTAATTCCCTCTCAAAACAATTACCCAGTACATCTTGCAAAAACTTCATCACTCAGCTACACAGCCACATTTGAAAGGTGAGATACAGGACGAGATGTAGAGGTAATTTGAAGCTCCCACCTTATGACTTCCCTGGGTTTTGTAGGTGTTTTTTTTAGGGTCAGTGATGACAGTAAATAGGATTAGTTGGAGCAGTTAGTGCAGCTGATAGAGATTGGTTGCACATGGAGGTCTGTGGCATGTGGCCATTGCTTTTGGCAAGATGTGGATTATAGAATTGTGCATTCAACTCTTTCCTTCTCCTGTTAGTGTTCTGCCAAGTCTCTCAGGGCTTATTTGTGCTTTTCAATATCTTCTGTACCTCCTACCTCCCATTAAAATATCCTAAATCAAAATGCAATGAGATGTTCTCAGCATTTCCTAATTCAGTCAAGAGCTTGGTTGAGTTTGATTAAAGTTGTTAAGCAATTTTAATTTGGGGGGTATAAAACTGAGGGAATACAGGAATAGTCATAATAGAATTATATGCCTCAATTAACACTTAAAAATGATCTATGGGACACCAACAAGACACAATGGCTGCCAGCCACAGGGAACACAGCAAACAGAGTAAAATTAGGCACAGTCAAGTAGATCCATGTGGGAAAAGAATGGAGAGGGAACCATGGAATGAACCAGAAGTTGGCTTTGCTGATTGGATAGAGCCCAGTGGAGGCTTTCCCATGCCAAGGAAACTTTCAGCCAGTAGAATAAGAGAATTGAGAAATTCATTAGAATACTCAGAGTTGTGACAGAGAGGAGATTTGTGTCTCCCCAGAGTAGTGGAAATTATGGGTAGATTCTCTGTAGGATGTAGGTAATCAGATAGGTGTGCTGGTGTAACTCATTAAAACTTCCCCAGCTTCATTAAGAGCAGCTGAGTTCCATCACTCCCTTTATTGTTAGTTTCATAACCAAAGCCCTCAACACACCTTCCATCCCATTTTATGTTATACTTCAAATACATTTTAATATCACCTGAATGCATGGCTGTTTCATTGCTCCACAGAACAGACTATCAAACAGTAATTTGCAGCTTTCTTCTCTTTATACGCACTAAAGTACCCTTTCTTCTCCTTCCTTAAATTTTCCTCTCATTTAAATGTGGATAAGTCACCAAATAAGAATTCATTCTTTCTGCAGGTACTGCCTAACTTATAACTGGGCAGCTCTTGGCAACTCAGAGCACCTTGCTCCAATTATTTTCGAAGTGAGTGAATTTGTTATCATTGTGCTGGTTTCAGCTGGGATAGAGTTAATTTTGTTCCCGGTGGCTAGTACGGGGCTGTGTTTTGGAACTGTGCTGAGCACAGGGTTGGTAATACAGAGATCTGTTTGCTGTTACTGAGCAGGGCTCACACAGAGCCAAGGCCTCTTCTGCTTTTTGTACGGCCATGCTGGTGAGGAGATTGAGAGTGCCTGGGAGGATGGGAGGGGACACAGCTGGGACAAGTGACTCCAACTGACCCAGGAGATACTCCAGACCTTCATGCTCAGTATAGAAAGCGGAGGGAAGAAGAGAAGGAGGAAGTGGGGGATGTTTGGAGCAATGGATTTTGTCTGCCCAAGTAACTGTTCCATGTGTGGGGCCCTGCTCTCCTGGAGGTGCTGAACATCAGCCTGCCCTTTGGAAGTGGTGACTTAATTCCTTGTTTTACTTTGCTCGTGCACATGGCCTTTATGTTCCCTATTAAACTATCTTTATCCCAGCCCAGGAGTTCTCCATCTTTTACCCTACCTGTTCTCTCCCTGGTCCCACTGGTGGGAAAGTGAAATAGGGGCTGCCTGGGGTGGGGTGAAACCATGGCATCTGTGCATATGTATACAGTCTTTAAAACTGTTTTGTTGCAGTCTAGTCAAACCTTCCATATTTCCTGTTCTCCTACTCTTTTCCAATGAAAGCTGAGTAGGTAATAGCCTTCAGAAGGGACTGCTCTTTACACAGGTCTTTCCTTCTTGCTGACAGTACTCAGTGATTTTACTTCATGCAAAGGACTGAAAGCCAACCAAGAAGTATTGCACTTCCCCTCCCTCCCCACCAGCTTCCCCAAGAGTAATTTTAGTGGAGCTTTGATTGATGTCAGATGAAATTAACTGGAAACATTTAATGTGTTTAACATGTAAAGGCTTAGGGCTCTATTCACTCAGAGTTAGAGACTTTCTGTGCTTCATAAACTCAGAGGACACTGAAGCCTGAATTTCAGCTCTGCAGCCAGATGACTTATTAAACAGCACCTTGACTCCTGCCGTCATTTCTGCTTTTCACTCCATTATTAATAGAAGGAGGACTTGAACTGATGGCAGCAAGAATGGAATCAAAAGTCCTGTGGCAGAGATGCTGTTAATTTTAGTATTGTGTCCATCATTAAGTATCAGATTAAATCAAGCTTTATTTCCCTCAGCAGCTGTTGAAAATCCTCGTGTAACCAAGTGAAAAGGAATACTGTGCTTCAAATGGAAGGATGAATGAGGTTCCTGCTAATAAATAGCTTTGAGATAGGCTCTGAATAGACAGGGAGGTTTCATGAAGCATCTGCTCAAGAGTATAGTCTCAGGTTTCTTAAGACTAGAAAAGTCTTTGATTATTTAAAAAAATTGGTAGCTGAATAATTTTTTTTCCTCCCTTCTCATACTCGAAGCAGCATCTGGAAAAGAGAGGTTTATTTCTAAGTCAACAAGTTATATCAAGTTAAAAAGAAATTTTTATTTTTTTTTTAATATGTACTTCCTCTTTGACCATCTATCAAAGGCAGATTAAGCCTGTTAAAGGATAAATATGAGAGGTTCTGGGCCTCCTGAGAGATGCTTTAGTCAAACCACAGCTGAGCAAAAAGAAGGTGAGTGTGCAAGGCAGTCTTTGCTTAGGGAATGTTCCACTGGAAATTGGTGAGAATCAGAGCTGTGCACAGGCTATTGAGGACATGTAGCATTCAAACTTTACTCCCTTCAAGAGGATTGACTAGCACCTGCTTTACTGCTGGTATTCAGTATTACTTCAATGACTTGTAAGCAAGTCTATCAGCAGCAGAAATATTTTTCCAAAGTGATAAAGGGGATTTGAAATGTCTGTCTATACAAATACCAGACATTATCCTTTCTACTCCCTCTTCTTTGCCATTTCTAAATACATTTGCTTGTGTTATATATTACTCTGTGATTATTTACCAATTTATCTTTAGCACACACTTGATGTGCCTAGCTCAGAGCGGCTGGGTTGTTGAAAGGTCAGGCTTCAATGAGACAATTAGACTCTATTACTTAGCTATGGTTTACACAGCTTGTCAGTAATTCTTCAAAATCCAGCTGCTGTCATGACTTCAGCAGCTTTTTTGCCACAGCCATGGCACTAATGGAGCAGTTTCCATACAGCACTGTTACTCTGATGCAGATTATTGGCTTTCTGGTCAATTTCCTCCTCCTAGGATCTTGATAAGAGTTCCACAAGATAGCATTATTACATACTTTAAGTAGTAAACTTGCATCCTCCATTCTACCAGAAGATTTTTCGTTTCCATAGTTCCTTTTACATCTCATTTTCTCCCAGAATGCAACAAGAGTTGAGTTTCAGTTACCTTGCACTGGAGTCAAGCAATAAGGGTGTCAAGGCTGAAATTAGCCAGACTTTGGCTGCTCATGAAGGATTAAACCACTTGATGAAACTCTGTAGATACATTTATCTCAAAGTGTTAGAGAGAAGGTAAGAATTCAATTTGCTGAAGCTGAGAACCAGTTGAGATGCAGTCACAGGCCCTGCAGGAATTTTAGTCTGCTCAATGTGAAATGAAAGTAGTTCATGAACTACAGGAAGATCATGTATATAAACATAGATCACAAATCATATAAATTTCTCAAAAGTGAGGCCTTCCACTAATTTACATTAAATCTTTATCTTTCCAGAAAATTAAGCTGGAAAATTAGGAGCAGCGGGGACCCATGTATTGTACCGAGACTTTTAAACAATACCATTCATTTTAGTTTCATGCTTCTGCAGTAGTTTAAAGTATGTGTATCACATACACTTTTTTTTTTCATATAGGTATATATATATTTCTGGGGAAAGCATATAGTTCTTTCTCAAATCACCTGTAAGATACCTTGGGTGCATTTCATAACTGCAGATGAATAAAATAGAGAGGTTAATCAATCAGCAACCATTTTCTGGGTCGTGAGTAAAGCCAGGGTAAATGGAAACTGTTGTGTTATCTAACACAATTTATTTTTCTGTGTCTTCTCTGCAAACCAGTTAGTTAGAAGGTGTCAAGAAGGACCCTTGTAATGCAAATACAAGGTCATACCCTCTGAGCAAGAGGCTGGCAATTCCAGAGGTCACAGGGTCGGATTGCTGCTATTTATTTCATAACAGGAGCAAAGAGCGGAAGTTCCTTAGCTATGTCTGTCATGTGTGCAAGATCAACCACACTGTGCAGCCACTGATGCTGCTACTGTGCACTAGGAGGAAATCAAACAGCCTGCACAGATCATCATTGATGTGTGTTTGAAGGGACTTACAGAAAAAACATCAGAGCTGCCACATTTCTCGGGTTCTGTGTAAGGCAACTGAGCAGCCAGGTTATTTACAGTTTTTTCTGGGTCTGTCTGCAGTGATAGCCCACAAAGGCTGCCCATAAGCCAGTCCTCAGGGTCAGGCTCTTCTGTCATGGAGAGGTTTTCAAAGCATATCTTAATGTCTCCATGTACTAAATACTCAGCTATACAGTGTGATCCCCAGGTTGTACTCTGAAAAAGCACTGTTCAGCATCTTAGGCTGAGTTAATTACAATATTTCTTAGGTGCTGAAGAAAATTAGAAAGTGTTCTGACTTGGGTTAGGCAAAAATAAAGCAGCTGTATGATGTATGGCATTAGTCTGATTCAAAAAGCATGCTTTACTAGAAAATATATGGTCTTTTCCTGGAGCAGCCAGAGAGGAACAGGAAATTATTAGGTGTTTAAACATGAAAGGCACAAATATTGATCTCATAGCTAAACTGCCAAAGGAAAGAGCAACCCATTTCCTTCAACTTGCAGTGTTATGAGTTCCTAAGAAGCAGAAAGACATGAAACAAAAGTAATAGCAAGATCAAGACGTAATCTCAAGCTGGAGAGTTCCATTCCCCCAAATTACGTCCAGCACTGTAGAAGCTGTGTGCATACATGGAAGTTCTGAAGCATCACTGGGTTTGCATTCCATTTTGCAAGCCTCCTATTCACAAAAGAGCCCCAAGAATTTTTCATCAATGCAGAAAATCAAATATTGAGGGGTCCTAATTCCACAGAAGCCACAGTCAACATTCCCACTCCCTTGAATCCACTTTTTATTTTATTATTTTATTCTTTTACAGGGAAGAAATAAGGCAGGAGTTCAGGCTGAGAAGCTAACAGCAAGCACAATCCAGACCACACTGAAAAGACAAACTGCCTAAATGATAGGATAAAAATGGTAAATCACTCTCCTTATAGACTTCAAACCTGAACCTAACAGCCCATTAAAAACAGAGATGGCTGAGGTGGCCAGCCTAATGGTTTGCTGAAGAAGCCAGAGTGAATGTCAGGAGCAGGACGAACGCCCATCTCTAAAAGCCTTCCATCAGGAGGTGCAGGGAGTTGCACTATCAGGGAAATATGGAGCAGTCTCCACCTCTCAGCCTCTATCAAGAGAAGCAGCACTCTAAATTCAGAGTGCCTCTCCTTCACAAACCCCAGTTAGTTTGACAAGGCAGCATTTGGAGTCCCTGTGGAGCTGTGCCACACAAACCAAGGCAGGATTTGGAGCATTATGAATTGTGATATATCAAAGGTGAAAGCACAGACAGAGCTGGAGGTTGCTGTATTTGAAGTATGATTGAAGCTGATTTCAGGTAGCAGAGGTGGTGCTGGAGCAGGATGGGCAGAGCTGGTCCCTCAAGGTGCCCACGTTGGGCACTGTGGCCCAGTGAGAGCAGAGAGCTGCTGCCCAAGCCCCAGGGCACAGCTCCCCTCAGCAAGGCTGTGACCCACAGTGCTGTCACCCCCACAGGAAACCAGGACATTTCCACTGCCATTTCCACCCCAGGAAACCAATATTCTGTCACAGGACTGGCTGCAGGGAAAGGCAATGCCAGGCCAGCAGCTACTGCCTAATCCTATTGCTTTGGGAGCTGCAGAGATTTATGGCAGAGAGAGAAGCAGAGGTCTCCAAAGTGTCCTAGGAAGGCCTGAGGAGGGAAATTGGAATCTCACAGCTCCTCCTGAGGCAGCAAGGAGGCTCCAGGACACAGACATCAGACGAGATGGCGGTGCTGGAGAAGCAGCTCAAAGTAGATGGTATTCAGAAAAAGGAATTTGTATTTGCTGTTGCTGGAAGAGGAAAAATATCTATAGTCCTGTCTTTGACCCCAGTAACTCTTCTTATTATCACAAGTCTCTGCTTTAAAAATGTAACAGAGACTACAAAATGTGGAGTTAAATACTTTGGGTTTAGAGATACAATCTGAGAAGCAACAGTAAAATAGTTCATCCCACAAGAGATTTCACTCATCTCTGAAAGAGATAAGTACACAGGGAGCTGACAAAATAAATTTGCCCTTGATTTCTTCCTGGGTAACCTGAGAGGAAAATTAAATTCTACTTCTTTCCTGAACATGACATTTATTTTGCTTAAGGAAAATCATGTTTATCAATTATATGTAGCACTTCTGATTAACCATTAGGACTGAGGGGGAAAAAAATGAACAAGTTTTGAAGGCTTAAAGTGAATATGGATATAGAGCTTGTCCTGGTCTTGAGAGGGACAGACCCAGCTGTTCTTCCTGGGAACCAGTTCAGTGTTTTGTGATGCCAAGACTTCTAGAAATTCTGACAGGATCAGGACTTTTTCTTGACCTCTCAAAGACTGTAATCATGTTAAAATTATGTATCAAAGCTTTGTAATTTTTAAAAATCATAATTAGATAGCATTTCACATATATACATTCTCCTACTGTTTCAATTTCTTTCCAAAATTATTTTCTTCCCTCAGTGAGAGAAGGTAAGTAATTTGCCCTAATACATTATTCAGGCTAATCTCACAAACCTTATCAATAAAGATCAACAACTGTTTGCAGAATATCAGCAGTTCTCAACTAAGGACACAACCACAGTGACAATTCTGGGGTCAGGTGGGGGTATGGCAGCCCCTCATGCTTCTTCTCTGCAGAAAATTCTTTCCTTAATGATCTGCTGCTTTTATTTTGTCAGGCACACGAATCTGAAGCACATGGAAAAAACTTTTTGATGTTTTGGTTTGTTTTTCTTTAAAGATTTCTTAAATTAAGTGGAACTTATCTAAAAAAAAAAAAAAAGCCCAAACCTAAAGTGAATTTGCTGACTTTATGCTAAACTCCTTTTCCCTCCCAGTTTAAAGTGACCTTTGATGGAAACTAAAATGTGCAGGTGTCAAAGTGTATCAGTATTGTATACCAGAGATGTGCACAACTGAGGTTTTTTGGCACTTTCTCCTTCCAGTTTATTAAAGGTTGTGTCAGAATAAATTTATTTAAGCAAGGATCAGATTTTATTAGTGGAACATCATTAGCTTTTAATGAATAAGAGCAGTTTAGGAAAAAAGCTGATAAATAAGGTAACATTTGAGAGCTGAGCTGTTTCTCTTCTCTCCTTCCACCTCTCATTTTATCCCTGCCAGTGAGGGTGGAATGGAGCTCTGGAGGGCAGAAATGGTTGTGTTAAAGCTGTAGTTCAGCAAAGCAGCTGACACTGTTCTAGTGTCTATCACTTTTCAGCACAGCCATATGTGCTAAGGCTCTGTTGCTTTAATGGAACCTCGTGAGTTATGTAGATTTTTCTCTAAACAGAAGCCAATTCAGCAGGGTCCGAGACTGCAGCCACTGATGAGGTCATAGGAACAGCTGACAAACAAGATGCCTCCACAGTGGATGAGGACAGACAGAACAAAGATGGCCCCTGGTCCCAAAGTCTAAATAGCAAACTCTTGGAATATCCTGGGGATTGTCCATCAGGAATGTAACTGATCCTCACCAGCAGAGAGAGATTTAAACTGACAAGGGAGCTCTCCAAGCTATCACAAAGGACAGAGATGTTGTTGAGCTCTTCTCCCACAAAAAAAAACCTCTTCCCCCCTTTTCTGCAGACTTGTGGGGACTGCTTTCTCCACCATAGCAGGTAATTTTGGTTCCTGCTTGTGTTTTATTTTCAGAAAGATTGGAAAAAGAGAAAGTGTGCCACAGTTACATAATCCATCTTCAAAACCCAGTGCTGGATGATACTAATGCATAGGTTTTGCCCACCTCTACTAGGATGCAATAGTAATGAAAAGCAAGACATCTGTGCTAATTGCCATTAGCACTGAAATGTCTAAAATCGCACTGCAGGTACAATATTTAGAGCTCAGACCACTCTTAGAAGCGGGGATCTCTCTGCTCTCCCATTTGACTGTGAAACACTTAGGAAGTTTATGGATTCCCTCAAGTCAGCAAAGAGTCAAATACACCCATTTCTCAGCACCTCCCCTTCAGTCCCATACAGCAGACTTTGGGGACAGCAGAGGCACTGACAAAGCCCTTTCTCTCCCACCAGCTTTGCTGGGCACATCTGGAAGCCACAGGCCAGTGGAAGGCAGATCCATGGAGGTACCACCCCTCCTTCAATCCCGAAAAGAGCAGCCCCACCTCAGTGAAAGGCACAGAGCTGTACCCCAAGAGGTTTGTTTTCTTTTTCTGGACACAGCACAGCAGAAGGACATCACAATTTGACAAGAGCAAATCCAGATTTTGGGTCCTGCTATTGGATTAGCAAAAGTAGGGCAGTTGGTGCAGAGTGTCCAACCTGTGCAAGTGTGTTTTGCTATTCCACTTTGGAAAAGCTTGGTGTGCTTCATATTGAACCATATGCCCTTAGTGCCACTGCAGACTGCCCAGACAAAGCTGAAGTGAGCTCCATATGCTCCTGCTTTGATCATTCTTGATCCTTATCAGGTTTGTAGGCCCAAAAGATCTAGCACACAGATCATCCTCTTTTTACAACCTCATAAAAATCCCTGCTGGAATTCAGGCACAGATCTGACAGTCAAACGGGGGTAAATGCTAAAGGACCATTAGGTTTCCTGTCCCTAGTCACTATGGATTACAGAGACGATTGATTTCTTGGTCTGGAACTCTCTGAGGTTTTGGGGAAACACTGAGATTTTCTTATCCTTTACATTGGAAAGCTTAAATTAAAGATTTTTAGAGAGCTAAGACCCAGATATTGCCAATATGTACCAGAAGCACATTAAAGATTTGCATGAGCTTAGCCAAGAAATGCACCACACTCACCTGAGACCAGGAAAATGCCATAAAGCCTGCAGCAGTATCTTTGCTAGGCAACAGTTACCAGCACTCCTTAAGTGCACTGAGACCCGGCTTAAAGCCAAATCTGCAAAGTTCTTATAAGGATGCAGTTGCTCAGTTTCCCCCAGAGTAGTCCTCCTCATATTAGAAACTAACAACAAGGATTTAGAAAAAAGCACATTTACATATTTTTTCCATTAAAGAGAGATGTTACGCACACAAGGTTGGTATCTGCTTATAAAGCTGAAAATCCCTTGTGTGCACAAACAAATATCATTTGAGAGATTTTCAGAGTCATGTGCAGGATGTGCCTATCAATTCCTGTTAATTTGAAGAGGCCGTTAATGGACTGAACAGGCACTTTCCTCTTCTCTCACAAATGCCTGCAAAAACAGGAAAATAGTCTCAACTTTCCCTCATATGCGCACAAGATAAAAGATGAGAGGCTCAGTAACTCAAATCCCTGCTTTTTGAGCATGCAGAACACAAGCTAAACTGCACGTAAGCACAAACTAAAGTGCCTCTTCCCCATTTCACATTTTTACAGTTCACTGGCATATAAAGTAGCATCCAAACAGCCTGAAACAATTCCATCTCTGCTGTAATTACAGGATCTCACTAAAATCACAGGATTTCACCACTGAAAAATGTCTTAACTGCTTTCATAGTTTTCCACAGCACATTGATTATGCCACCCTGCTTTCTTGCCAAATATATTCCTGAACATACACAGAAACATCCCCTGTCCCTAAACTGGCCATTGCTCCAGTGGCTCAACACACAGATTTCTTTTAATGGGCAAACAGGATCCAGAGGGTGCTTGAGCCATGGACCAGCACTGCCCTGAGTCAGCTGATAGCAAATGGCTCCAAGAGGTCTCCCAGAGCCGTGGCAAGTTCACTACCTGAACACTCACTTCATCCCTACAGATATTTATCTCTCCAGATTGAGTCCATTTGGTATATTAGTCACAGATTCCCTAGCCATGCTTCAAGCACAGCACAATATAGCATGAATCACTGTGCTGAATAATCCAGAAGTATATTTCAAATATAACTTTTACCATGCTCCTTTTTACTGATCTTTCTTTGATGGATCATAATGTGATCACTTTAAAAGTACTTTAAATAATAGCTGCACTTCAAAGGACTTTTTTCTTTTATCTTATTGAAAACATTACATCAATTGTCATGTATCATGACTCCACACAGTTATTATCATGCTGACATTTAAATATTTCTTCCTTATGGATCTATGTATTAAGTATCACTCATTGCATTCCCCCCTTTAACCAGAAATATTTATTTCCTACAGCAATAGACTCTTCCACTCTAACACACATTCTGCTTTTTATTCTCATAGCTGTGTTCTTCATTTTTATTGTTAAATCCTGTGCAGACCAATGGCTGTTTTATATGGCCTGTATTTAAAAAAACAACTGCAGGACTCAAGAGCATTGGCAGGAGAACCAATTATCAGCCTTACTAATCTCAGTGTCATTCTGCAACCTCTGGCTCTGATGGTGCCAAGTTGTTATAAGGAATTCTTAGCCAGGGTCCAGGTGATGCAGGTTCACTTTTCAGTTCTGTCTCTGAAGTGTTGATTGATTTCTGAGAAGCTGCTTGATTTTCCTCCATTAGGAAGCAGAAGTAATGATGCTAGGTCAAATACAAAGCAAATGAAAATTTAGTTCTTCACTTTGAACTCTCATCCCTACACAAACCCCTGCTGTTCTCACATCCTGACATTATGTTAAGGCACAGGTTTTATTCTGGCTGATCAGAAGCAAAAAAAAATGATGTCATGCCAGGCACACAAGTATATCCCATGGGCAGTAACAAATATTTAAATTTTGCTAAAAGCATTTAAAAAATTTCACTTTTTCCTTCTCATTACCAAGCACAGCTCATTCTTGTCCTTCTCTAATAGTGACAAGTATTCTTTTTATGAATGATTTTATGCTTCGATCCAGCCTTCACTCTTGGTGGAAGGCTACTCCTCTGGAGTTCAGCCAAAAAACAGAGACGATGGAAAGTAGTTTTCTCAACTTGCTGTAAGTAGTTCTACTTAGAAGAGATGACTTACTTTATAAAAAGTGTGAGTTAAGCCTGGAAAATAGCCTTTAGTTGAAAAACCAGCAACGAGCTTCAAAAGCCAAAACTTACAAGTTAAAGCAGTTGCAAGGAAAAATCATAGTTCATATTATGCAAGCGAGATCTTTTTGGCAAACAGCTGAGTACATCTGCACAACATACAGCAAACTGATGACCTATAAACACAAACATCAAAGATGGCTTTAATTAAGGGGTTTTTTTTACAATCCAACTTGTTTGTGCATTGGTTGTAAACACCAACACCCCTGTTTAAAGCTGCATTTGCTGTGTTGCTTTTGTGCATCATTTCAGACATTTTGTGGCTTCAGGAGCTGAGCTAATCTGAGCTCTGTGTTCATACCAGTGACAACTGTTCTCTCAAGGAAAGCAGCTGCAGTCCGTCCATAAAATTTAATTTAATGAAAGAAGGTTAAAACTTGAAGTTTGCATATACCAAACTCACTGTTTAGTTTTACTACACAATCTCTTGCAGCACTCAGCTTCAAGTGGTACATGTGCATTTCTGCTGTGACAGCTTCACTGGGTTTGCATCTGTTTCATTGTTTTTGTGACTGGCTCCCCCCGTTCTTATTCTCATAAAAGTATCTTGTCAATCCACAAAAAGATCTACTTTTCTGGAAGTTCCACTACTCTTTATCTGTGAAATAAAAGATGTAAAGGTAAGACTTGAGGCACTATTTCATAGTCAATGTACTTAAGAAAAGTATTCATATGCTGCTCCCTTTAGTACCCAAAATTACACATAGTTGGTTTATTTAATTATCAATTAAAATTGCTTCATACAGCAATCAAAGTAAACTTCCCACAAAAATACCCCAACTAAATCAACAACCACAAAACATACCAACAACCCAAACAAATAAAAACAAACCAAAACCAACACAAATACCGCAACACTTTTCTGCTTGAAAACAAAATTGTTTTTTGCTATTAAGACATCACATACACATTTCATGCTACCTGGCTGTATGTCAACATTTCTTTGTGCATGGAAAAGGTGATCCCTTTAAGTCACAACCATTTTATTATTCAAATAGAAAAAAGAAGTTCCCAGCATATTATCTAGAACCTATGATTCCTGCAAGTCCACACAGTACATTACAGCTACTGATCATGAGCGACTTTAGTTGTTTTCCAGGCATGCAGGTTTCTCTCACTCTCTTGTCTTCAATTTCCTGATTAAGGAAATCTCTAAGGGAAAGAGAAAACAGAGGAGAAATGAGGTGCAAATAGAAAGAATTATAACACTGAGTTTCTTTAAGAAATGAAAAGGAATTTTGCTGTGACACTACTCCCACAGCCCCTGCAGAAAGGCTGCTCTGCCTCAGCTTCGTTGGGTGATTAGGCAGGATTAGGTCTGTCAGTGAGAGTAAAGCCAGTGCACCAGGTGTGATCTGTCCTTTCTGGGGGGCCTCAAAGGCCATGGTGCTCCTCTGCTTGCAGAGATCTTTCTGCTCATCAGCCAAAGGCCAGAGCATGGTTATGAGCACAGGATTTTAATTCTGACCCTTCCTCATTTTGAGACAAGTTTAGGTCAAGGCTCCAAAAGCTCAATGGCATTGTTGAACGTGCCCAATTTAAACAGTATTTTTCTTTCTTTCCCTCAGATTAGCAGCTACCATCCTGTCAGAGTATATAAAGACTTGGTCCTAACTACCAGGTAATGATTAGCTACGATGAATTAAGAAGCAGTGCCTCTAGAAAGTATTCTATATGTTCTGCAGTAATTAAGGTTATTTTTAGGATAATATTCTCACAAATTGTTGAGTTCCTGGATACCTGTGAGCAAAAACCCTGGCAAAGTTGAATTTATTCTTTCAGCAAGAAAAGAAAGCATTAATAACTGACAAGACTTTTTCCTTTTACAAAGCCTTGTTTTTTCCTCTTTTTTCTAACATATTAAATTAATTGGTTTTCACACTGTTTCCTACTTGTTTAGGATAACCAGTAAGAGGATTAGTCTTTTATCTCAGCTATCCATAGGTTTCTTAAGGAAAAAAGATGATTATTTCTGTGGCCACCACAAGGTACCCTGTTCTTAATCGCCTCACTGGATGTTTGATCCACGCACAGTTAAACATGTGATGTGTCCAGGGCACACTGCTGTGCCTATCTCTAATCCTCCCCCGTAAACCAGAGGGGTAACTGCTCTGGATGTTAATGTACTTAGAATCTGGGAGCCAAGTAAGAGCCCTGCAGTCAGACTAGATGATACAGCAAGGACCAGTGCGGTCTGAGCTTTCCATTATCTTTTGTTTTCAAAGAGGTAACAATCTGTGAGTGTTCTAACAACACTGGCCAGCAGCCTCATCAATGTATGATCACAGCATTTTCCACTCCATTAAATAATTCTCATGTTATGTGAAAAGCAAAGTAATGCCTCAGAAGTTTTAAATAAAAATAAATCCACTACGCATCCAGAACACAAATGTTTTGAGCAAAAATTTGGTCAGGTTGTTCTATAGAACAGGCTGCAACCCAATGCTCTTTCACATTGTGATTTACTTCAGACCACTCCAAGATTTTTAACAAAAAGCTAGCTTGAAAGTCCTAAAGACAGAATGACTTGAAAGACCCTGATGAATGCCTCAAATGTACTTTAATCTATTGGAACCAGTTTTCTCCAGAGTAATACGTGCTTTCTCTGATGAATGGAAAGAACATCTCAGTAAAATTACTGAAAATGTGAGCTTTATGTTCCAGTACAGAATCTTGGGTATTTTGCATTAAATGCCAACAAATGTTTTATTCAAGTCACAACAGCAACACAACTCAAAAAAAAACAAGACACAGTGATAGCCTTGATTCCCTCTTGTCAGATCCATTTGTGCTGGTGAGATGACATCAGTCTCCAGATGGCATCACTGTACAGAAGTGATATGCAGAAGAATTGCTGTAGTAACGTGACAAACAATTGCTTCTAATAAACTTGACATTTTAGCTTGTTTCTAATTTTCACAGGTAACAAGCTAAGGCCAGCATGATCAGTTTCAGCTAAGCTTACTTATGCTTTTAGTTCTTTCCATTTCAGTAGTAGATGATATCTGCTAAAGTTTTGTTCATCTTCTACACAAAGAACAGCGTGTCCCTAGGAGTCACATAAATATGTGTCCTGAAGGGATAGTCCTGAAATCATTCCTTTCCTTCTGCTGAAAGTTAGAGTTATGTGTTACAGTAACACTGTTTTTATTAATGAGCTGTATTTCAGATCTCTCATCTCAGAAATGCTTTCCAGAGCAGATATGTTTATGACTTCTGTGCAGCATAACTCAATATCCCTGTTATGTAGATAACTCAGATTTATGCCTCTATCCTATGAGACATTTCACAAATGCAGGCTTAGTGTTGTCAGGCAGCTTGATGGATGTCAAATCCTGAAATTTACCCAAACCCATGCAGATAATGACGTGGCAATGCTGGTTCCAAATGTAAATGCATCACCACTGTAGTAAAGCATTCCCTGCTTGCCCACCCTCACCCCCCCTGTGAGGGCAGTCCTGCTGCTGGAGAGGCACAAGGCACCAGACATCAGCTGAACATCACCCCCAGCACCCCATCACCACCTCCAGACAGGCACTTCACTGAGCCCTGCACAAAGGGAAGCTGCATTTCTTCCCTAGGCTTATGCTGTGATTGTGTAGTAAAAATAAAGCCAGGAAAGGCATTTAAAAAAATTGTTTTGCTTCATTCTGATTTTAAGAGGACTCAACAACACTAGGAAGTGATGACTGCATGGCAACCATTTAATACTGACTAACCTGATAAAATTTTATGTGACAACAGCCAGTAACACCGGTACCAGATCCCCAAACAAGAAGCAATCATGCTGGTAAATTTGCAGTCCTAGAACTCCTGAAACATCTGCCAAGTCAAACTAAATAATTTCAAAGGAATTCTGGAAGCCTATGAAAAATAGTTTGCTCAGTGACATCCCATCCTTATTGTGACTGCAAAAAGCCTCTGTGCAGCAGACAAAGAAAGAGAAGCTGGTGATTTGAAGGCAGACAAAGGGGCCTTGTACAGTAATTTAACAGGAGGCAATGTGTGAGGTCAGGTTGAAGGTCATTAGTGAATGGAAGCAGTGGGTAGTACTGAGGAAGAGGTATGCTGCCACAAGGAAAAGGATCCATTTAACTGGCCTTCTGCTTTTCCAAGAGACTTCGTTCAGACTTGGATCTGCTGAGCCAAGTCTTCAGGAGTAAAAGGGACAGACTCCTAGACTGGCCTTCTCCTATTCTGCTTAGACAGAGCTGAAGCACAAGGTCTTTAGAAGAATGTGGGACACTACTGTGAAAACCAAAATCTCACAATTGTATGAGCAAGGGTCAAAGTTCCCAAAGACAAACTTTACTGACCAGATGAATATGAGGAAAGCACTCACTCCTGCCTTCCACTGGCAGGAAAGCACTGAATATTTCACCTTTCAATAGAACATGCAGTTTCTGGGCAGAGAGTTTCTATAAACTGAGCTGACCAGATTTTTATTATTTAATCATTATTTGCCTGGAGCAGTTATTTGCCTTTACAAAACTTTCCAACCATTCCAGTGTGGCTCAGACCTGGAGGTTAGAACTCAGCTACTTCCCAGTGAGAGGCTTCACAGAAGAAATTGTGCAGCTCTGTGAGACTCAGGACTGACAAGTGCAAGTGGTGTGCAGTTCTGGGGATAAACCACGAACACTGCTGGGTAATTCCTGGTTAAAGTTGTTCTGGTGCAAACCTGATGCCTGAATCTAAGTAAAATAACAGGAACATTACTATAACCACTGATAATACCATGATGGATGGTGTTACTCCTGCCTGGAGACCTCATTCTCTAAGCCAGATGTCCACAGGTTTAAATCAGTTCCCTTTGTAATAAAATATAAGACTTGCAAAGAATGAGCATTTCTCTTGAACTTCAAATGCAAACTATTATTTCCCATGATTTCCTATGCTCCTTTATCTCTGATGAATCCATTTAGCCATTCTTGGTTTAGCAGAGACATCAGTAGGAGGTGAAATATAGGGAGAGATGGTCAATATTAGACAGACATATCAAAACGGTCACATCTCTGCAGGGTTCCTTCTGGAAAACTGTTCAGAACAAGTTCTGAAAGAATAAGTGTGGCAGGAGGAAGATAAAAGTCCAAATTAGCACAAATAGCTCTAAGCAGCATTGAAAAAGTAGGATACAAGGTGCAGCATCCAACAGAAATTCAGACCACAGAGAAATCCATGACAAATGATTCATACTCTTCAGAGTTGATAAATGACACAACAGAGCCATTTTAGTAACTGAATGGAGACATTAATTGCTGAAATGAATGGGCTATGTTTGTGACTCTTTAACAGAATAAGATTTTACATAATTTTTCATGGTTCCTCCTCACCTGAGTTATGTGAATACAGAGTATTTCCCTATTCCTTAGGCAAACCTGTTAAACAGCATTAAATTCATTCAGGAATCAACATGTTTTCTCAACCCTTGCCATTGCGTCTTCTAAATCTGAACTGAGGAGAAGTCAAAGCAGCATTACAGAAAGCTTCAAACCAGAGCAAGATCCCAACTCAGGATCATCTGTCTCACTTCAACTTTGCGTCCAAGTGCTACCCATTTATTCTACGACCAGAAATCGATCAACTCATTCAGTTTAAGATGTCACTGCATCATCACTTTGTCTTCCAGCCCAGTCCAGACACCCTTTAGTGTTGGTTCCAGAGATTCAAGGATTGCTCAGGGCCCAGGGTACTCAACCCTCACTGGTCTCACCTGTTGGTGCCAGGAAGGTAGTGGAGAAGGAACCCTTTGGTCTCAGGTAAAGATGATCCTTTGGATTATCTGTACAGTGAGCAGATCTCATATAACACACTGCTTTGTTCCTAGATAATACAAGTATCTAATTTGCTCTCAGGAAAGTGGGACCTTAGACTGGCTCAGAAAGGAAAAAAAAAAACATCTAGTAGGGACTCTCTTCTCAAAATCAATTAGAGCCAGCAGACAGGCCAGGCACTCACCTCTCTTCAACCTAGACCTGCACCGGTCCCCATTCCTGCTCCCCCCTGTGCAATTTGGTGACAGATATGTGACAGGGACCTTCCTCTGCTGGGAGGCAGATACTGCCCTCGCTGCACTCCATTCCTGTTCTCTTCAAAACCAGGAGAGCTGGGGAAATTCTGTCTTCACAGAAAATCAGGGCCCTAAATCTGAGTAGAAAAATTACTGAACAGTAGTAGATCTGTTTCCCCCTCAAAAAAAAAAATCAATTATTCAAGCCACAAAGAAGCTTCTTTTAGAACAACTGGATTATTAAGCTTTATCCTGTGACTTGAACAAGTGGAATATTGCAGCTTTAGCCTTCTCTGCCATCTGAAGCTACTCATTGATTTTTGTTCATCTTGACGGTAAATTTCTCTCCCAGGTTCTATATCTTGATGACTAGTAAGACACTCTGCACATCACTGCAGCCTGTTAAATAAACCATCTGATAGGTAACTCTGAGAAGGAGAAATCTCTGTGTCTGCATGTGCAAGGTTTTAGAGTCAGATTTCTTAAAAGTCTTGGGCTTCCCAGTAAGTGCAGTAAACTCCACACTGCCCACAGAATTACACCACCCATGGGAGCTTTGCTTTGCCATAGTGCTTCCACAGGACACTTGCCACTATTGAAGATATTAGTATTCTTTAGAGTGAATGGAATGCAGATAAGCTATTACCATCAAGAAAGGACAAGGAGTGATTTTGGCAATAGATTTCTCTTGTAACCCCCTGGAATGAAATTAATCCGGAATTTCCCACAGAACTGATAATACTCTGTAGTTCATTTTGCTGCTAGGTTATAGCAATACACTGATTGCATGAAGAGACACCTATAATTCATGGCCAAGCCTCTTCCTGTGCATGCCATATTTTGTACACGGTATCAGAGTCTCGTGTACAGTAAAACAGCCCTGCTTTAGCCACTCTGAAGTGGGAAGCAAAATTATATTTATCTTGCTGCCAATATCCAAAAATAGTGGCTTACTGCTGCAGAGCATTCTGGCCATGGCTTTGCTGCATGTGACATGGCACTGAAAATGGAAATAAGGCTTAGGAAATAAGGGACTAATGGCATTAAGAAAATCCTGCCAGGCATTTACCGTCTGGAGCAAAGTTGCCTCTTTTTTTTTTTGGGAACCATAACTGGGACTTGGAAAATCTGGGTTTAGTTTTAGTGTGTCTTAGAAATCCTGCATACTCAGCAGAACAGGAGGCATTTCAGTCTTACAAGCTTTATCATGTGCATGATTAGTAAGAGAGATAATTCCCAATATCACCACAGATTTGGGAAGATAAATATTTTAAGGTAGGATTGTGCGCCAATGCTAGAGCTCATGTAACAGGAGCAGAGCTGAGGAAACAATGGGGTACAAGGTTATTTAGGGAATTAAGCACGGTTAAAAGCATGTTTGCAGGTCACTTTACAGCAGCCATTCCTCCTTCCCACTGCCCTGCCCTGCCAGGCTCCCCGGCCAGGAATGTGCCAGCTGGTCTAACATGGAGCTGGTAACAGCATGTGTTGTTTGGAACAGCAGGTACTGCTTTGGAAACATGATGGATTTAGCAACACAGGAATGTAGGATTTTTTTACAGAAACAGGAGTTTATTGCAAGTCCATTTGCTTTAATGCAAAGTTTGCATGTGTGATATTATAACGCCTGTTTCTTATCACTAAGAAAACCCAGTATGGTTGTGAAAGTACAAACAATTAATTTTTATTTCACTGGGTCCTAAATGCAGAGGAATTGAAAAAAAGAATGTTTTACTTGGGAGAAACAATGGAGAGATTTTTAAACAAAAGAAAATTAAAAGGAGATTTTACTAGATAGAACATCACCGTTTTTACAGCTGGGACAATGAACATAGTGCTTTTTCTACAGTAAAGCTGGTGGTATTTGCTCATGGAACCACAGCATACATTTTCAGCTCTATGCTCTTCCAAGATGTGTTTTTTTTGTGGGAAGGAAAGTTTGTTCTTCCTTATTTCAAGTGCTGAAGTAGATATTTCTTTAAATCAGTACTCAGAGATCCTTGGCACTTCCTTAGAAGTGTTACCTTATGACAGATTGTCAAAAAAAGGTATCAATCCTCCTTACATAAATGGATGGGGAAATGCAAGCTCCGTTAAGAAAACACCTTCAGTATTTTATCAGTTCCTCAGCAGAGGAAGATACCTCCAAAATAGATCCCTGTCCTCCTACATGAAGAGAAGTCGTTCCAGTACAGCTAAAAGGTGAATTTGACCTGGTTTACCCAGGGACATAACTTCAAGAGTCTTCAGTCTTGATTAATTCCTATATATTAAAATAATATTTCTCTGGCCTTTTTTGTTTGAACCTTCTTTTCCCTTATTCCTCTATTAACCTTAAAAAAACAAAAGTGGTAAGAAAATGCATCTTGTGCAATAGAAAATGTGGTCTTTTCCACAGCCTCCCTCAGCTGCAAACACTGAGGCCAAGAATTCTCAGGTACTTTACAATCAGTGTTTTAACTGATCTGTGTCTCTTGTTTCTTCCCCGCAATAAGTATACCTCAAACAGTAACACCTTTCTGTAAGACAGATATTCTGGGGATCCTTTCAGGTGTTAGAAATGAAACTATTGACTCTTCACTGGTATTAACAGTCAGTCCTGGGAAATCCAGCCCCTGTGGGCCTGGTCTCAGCCAGGAGGGAAGGCTGGATCTGTGTTTGTGCCTGATAGATCCACTTCACCTGCTGAAGAAATCTGTCTTTTCCTAAGGAGATCTTGGTGGCTGCTGGAAGCGGGACTCTGGTATTTACGAAGTGCCCCAAATTACTGCTCACTTCTGTAAACAGTACTGTATTTATTATTAGCTTCAGATCTGAAGAACCTTTAAGACACAATATTTTTCATTTCAGTTACCATAATATGTCTTAACACTAAGATAAAGCCCCTAGAGAATTGTTGAAATACATGCATTTTACCCATTTTGTTTTCATGTTTTTGGAAACAAAACCATTTTGAAAAATGGAGCCATGAATGGAAAATAAAGCACAAAATATGCAACTGGTTTAAGGTATTGAATAAAAATAACACCAAATAGTTGCTCATGGAGGCTTTCTCCTGAGATCCTAAGACACGAGGTATTGCCAAAAGACAAAGTGATCTTTAGCAGAAAGAGTGAAAGACATGATCCCAAACCTCAGCTGACCCTCTCATGCTAAGAGTGACAGACACTGCTGCAGGGTCTGTGTTGAGGGAGTCCCACAGCCAGAAAAACAAAGTTAGGAAGTTCATGGTCATTCCCACAGCAAAGTAAATTAATAACTGCACGAGGGATAACACAACATGAACAAGACATCAAATTGTTGCTAGCAGGTTTTCCATTAGAGTGAGAGGATGAATTTCTCTCTCTAAATTATGCTAATCCTTTTGCTAGCACGTTGCTGATTCTTTGTGTTTTGCTTGAATACTCAAAACTCAGAAAGAAGGTTAAATAAGGTTCCTTCAAAAGAAAAAGCTAATTAAAAAATTAGGAGACTTGAAGCACTAAAAGGAAAAAAAATAGTAAAAAAACAACCCCCAAACAGATGGAAGTCAAATATCTCACTTTAGGGGTGAGTGTTACTCCTGACAGTCCAAACCAAAGATTTTCTATGGTTTGTTTCAAGACAAGAAAAAAATGTTTGGATGGCAATATCAGAATGCTCTCAGCATTATTTTGGGAGACATTTATAGACTGTGATAGGTTTTCAGAAAGACAAAGTATTTTAGTAACATGTCTTTATATCTGTCATAAAGAATCTTTCACAAGTGCCGTTAAAAACCCCTGGCTAAGAAACAGTGTTAAGACTCCCTTTTATAATCTTCATTTGTTTGAATGATAAGATTTAATATACACACTTTGAAAAGTAACAACGAGCAAGCAGTAATCACATCATACAATAATGAAGACGGGTAGAAAAACTCATTAAAATCACATCTTACCATATGAAAATTATGATAACTTATATACAGGCTAATTATTTAATAATGTACAGCTGTTAAATTAACTACCACTAATTACTATTAGAAATTACTGCCACAAGTTCATGAGGTTTTAGAAATGCAAGATATAACAGTGGTGTAAGTGGAAAGTAAGAGTACATCCCCAGTTTTGTCACTGATCTTAATTTGTGCCATTTTATGCATGAAGACATACATTCTCATTAAACATTCCATTATAAATAGTCTTGAGGTTTGATTTCCTCCAAGATGTCCATCTTTAACTGAAGGAAAACGGTCAGTGTTTTAATATAGGAAAATATTCAAGTGCATGCTTAATTTTTCCCCAGTCACAAAAATTCTGATTTAAGTGGGACAGATTTAAGTGGGACAGATTCTTGCATTTAAAGATAACTCCATACCCAAGACTGTCCCAACAGGTTTCTCTTTTTAATCACTCTGGGTTGCACCAGTCTTTGTTTCTCTCTCCTCTAATACCCAAGACCATGAGCAAGGGACTGAATTTTGTCAGCTTTGAACAGAGTAGAAGGCACAGTGCTCAGTCCTCTGAGCAAAACATTATCACCACTTGTGTACTAAATCCCCATTCTTTCACGAGCAAGTGTGAAGGCAGACACCTCCTGCAAGCAGACCTAAACCCCAAATTAGGCACCACATACCAACATTGTGAAAAACCAGGAGTTCATCAGGAATGTTTTCCTAAAGACAGTAAATACAGGACTGTGGTGTTTGGTAGCTGAAGCACTCGGACAAGAAGTTGGAGATGTGTGTTTCAGGGCTTCCATACCTTGAGGGAATTTAAACCTTCTTCTGTAGAGATGTAGAAACCAAGAACCTAAGAGTCTGCAGAAAGGTAAAAGTAGCCCTAGAGTTTTATCTGTAGGGAACAGGAGAGTCCTGAGCTTGATTTCTGCTGCTTTGATTACTGTGTTGGTTTTACATCCACCATGGCTTGGTATAAAAAGAGTAAATAATCTTGAAGTCTAAGACCTGAAAGACACAGTATGGCTCTTTCAGTACTGTTTAAAACATACTAAATAGTTTGCTAATAGGTGAAGAAATTCTGCAAGAGCACTAATATTTTTGAAATGTTGATTAGCTAGGAAAATCCAGCCATGATTAATTTCCTAGAGTTTGATGACTCCCTATCTGCTCTCTACTTTCTCCCAAAAACATTTTGCTTTTAGCACACAGTGAGATTTCACAGAGAGCTTTTCATAAAATGAACCTACTCAAGGCTATTTTGTGAAAAGCATGACATTCATTTTGCATTTATGGTAATGTTTAAATAAATACGCTCTCCAAAGTGTTTTGCAAGACCCTGGAGTGCTGCAGTGAGTTGATAGATGGCTTCCAGTCATCTTCAGTACAGAAAGCACATTAACGTGGCAGAACAGCCAGGGAGGAACATGTGGAGAACCTACTGGAATGACAGTCCTGATGTAATAAAGATGCTAACAATAGCAATTAAAGAGGTCAAATTAAGGGGAGATTTAGGGAAAGAAGTTGCAAGGGCTAGAGACTTAGCACTGCTCTCACACTAACTTCCAGCATGTGCTACCATAGGTGTGCAAACTTGCATTGAGGGACACATTTGTCCAAGGGAGGAGTTAAAAAACACTCTCAGAAGTAATTGTGAACTATACAAATTCATCTGAGGTTGAAATAAATTCTCAAAGGACTTGTTTAATCAAAACCAACAAAAGTACATCAGTGGTTCTCCTTTAGTTCCTGGGGAGGATTGAAGGGAATAGGGCTGGGGTGGTAATTAATGCAGTATCTATCTCAAGGGATGGTAGCCCTGCAAAACATTATTTATTTAATAGAAAGAAATAAAATATTAATTTTCTCGTCCTGCAAAGCAAATATATCAAGCATTTTTGTTGCATTTATATTGAGGTGAGCCAACAGGATTGGAGATTCAATATTATTAAAAATAGATAAATATGAGATTTTCTTGTCTATTTTGAAGAGTTGCACAAGGCTTAACAAGTACAGTGAAACACATTCCCTCCTGTTATTGTATAAGAGAGAAAAGAGGGAGATGTGACATTTGCAACAGACTGGGAAAGAGGTTCTCTCTGGATACAGCAGGAAGGTCTTTAGGGATTGATCAAAAGCCACTAAAGCCATGAAATGTGGGCTCCACTTTGACTCAAGCCTCAAAAAGAGAAAAAATAGGTGGGATGTGATGAAAGGTATAAGAACATCACAATGAAATATTCAGTGCTAGTGAGAAAGATGGTAGTGAACCTCAGATTAGTTTTAAAGAAAGGGAAGTTATTCAAGAAAAATTAAATTTGGTATACAAGGCTCTAGTAGAGGGTTCTCTGCTTTGTTTTAGTGTTGTGCTAGAAAAATAAAAATTAAAAGACAAAAAAGACTGCAGTTGTCAAAAAGAGATGCCAAAATTCAGGTCAGGATTTCAGAAACATGAAAGTGACAAAAGTGTGGATTTAAGGGGCCTGAAAGATAGGACAGAGATTCAACACTTGAAAGAGAATGAAAAGAGACCAAACTATGAACACTAAGTCAGAAGCCAAGAGAAGAACAAAGACTGACATTGTAATCAAAAATAAAGAAGTGAAGAAAAATTCTTGAAACCCTGAGATTGATGAGGACATGGCACCTTAAAATGGCTGAAAAGCACCAGAGCTTATAGGCAGACAAAAAAGTGAAGAAAGAGATTCCAAGGCATGAAGTGAAGTGGAGAGACCAAACCCTCAAAGTAGAGATTTCCCAAGAGTTTTTGCTAACTTGGAGCTTTGCTTTACCACATTACAGCCAGTAGTTAGCAGAGCTGGCAACCAGCTGGCAGTGCTGCATTTACTGCATTGCACCTCTATGTCACTGCTGCTTGTCAGTCACAGCATCCCCAGATTCACCCTGGAGCCCCCCCAGGGACAACAAACAGGGCAGAGTTTTATGGGGAATATTCCCTGTTCCAGAGCTGGAGCTGCAGGAGAGACAGGTCTGTGGGCTCAGCCTGCTTTTCTTACTCTACCACATTTAAGGAAGAGATTCCGTTTCGTTTTCAGTCATTCAACCACCAGCAATTTACAGCGACACCAGATACCTTCTGGCTGCAGCTCCCAATTAATCTGAGGAACTGGAGAGCTTGGCTGTGCTGATGGTGTAAACAAGCCAGTTAGGAGCATGTCAGGCTTTGTTCAGCCAGGAATCACATCCTTGTTATGAGCTGAAGCATCACACATGCTCCTTTTAGGAACACTGACAAATTGCAGCTATGTAAATCTGCAGTTTGAATGTAAAACCAAGCCTCTCCTGAGGCTAACTGACAATGTGTGAGGAAGGGATTTTGAAACAAAAACCAAACACACCAAAGTTGTGATATCTCACATGGCAAGATATCCTTAAACCAGGGAATGTAACTCTGTCCATGAGGCAGGGTTACTCACAAACACCATGCATATTTTGTATATCTGTGTCCCAACACAGTCAGAGAAGGTGTTTCTCTAAGTAGTCTTATTAATTACAAAAGCTGAAATAGAAGAAATTGTCAGTGCCACCTCTGATTCCCCAGAGAAATGAGTTAAATAACGTCTGATAGTCATTAGAAATGTTGGACCTTCATTCCAATCCTAGTACTCTTCAGGCAATGGCCTGTTGTTATTAACCACACACACTCTTATGGTCGGTGGATATGCATCAGTGGCAGTAATTTGCATAGGAACAGTGCTGTCCTTCTGAAAAGCCCAGTCATGCCACCAAGGACCTCTACAAGGCTGCCCTGGCATTCCTGCCTCACCTGAACACAAAAATTCAGAATATTGGCTGGGCTGTGACAACAGTGTCCCTTGCACTCTGTGTGGCTCCACAATTGCAGACACAGCTGAGGAAGATGCAGATCTGCTGCCTATTGTGCCAGTAGGTCTCAGCTCATCTCCATAATCCCCCTGATAGCTTTGCGGGTGTAGTAATGCAGTGGAAGTCCTGAGACTTTATCAAAATGCTTTTGACCTCTTCAGGCATCATAAATTTTCAATACTGTATGGGCATGTGAAGGTGACAGTTGAAAGACCTTTCTCACCTGACTCTGAAGGTATTGGCTGCAAGTCTCTGGGCAACTTCTGATGGTGTTTTACAACCTCCACTGTAAAAATTTTCTTCCTTATATCTAGTCTAAATGTAGCTTTTTCTGATTTTCTGTGACAGTCCCCATATCCTCCAAGAGTGTTTGTGTCCCACCTGGGTGATGACCTGACCATGGGGGCGAATCAGATCTAAATCCTCCTTTGATATTCAACATCATACTCGGTTTCTTTTTACAAATTCTATGCACACTATTAAACTATTTAAGTCACAATCAGCCAAGCAGCATTTGCTGGGGTTTAACATTCTATACTTTGTTAAAGTGCATTATGCTGAACAAGAGATGAAAGCATCTATTTAAGGACTTCGAAACTGAGCATGAACAAAGGCAGTGGCATACAAACTGCAGTGCCAAAATCCTTCCTGCTCCTTCTCATGCCAAAACCCCAGGAACCAGCATATCCTATCCAGTCCTTGAGTTAGGCAACAGTGTGCAAAAGCTGTTACCTTCTGAGCTGTTCAAGGATTTCTGGCTTGACCTGGGACACACTGAGCAGGACTTGCTGCCTCAGGAAGAGGAGGTTTTCTTATCATCTTCTGGTGCACCTCATTCACCAGCATTTTAACACATCTGCCCAGGTGTATTGCTCAACATGGATAGTTGAGCACAGTATTTCCCCTGATGAGAAGTCAAGCTCCAAGGTCCTCAACAGCTATCAAACATAATGCGTACACAACTGAGACTGAGGGGAACAAAACCAGCATTTTTTTGAAATTTTGCAAGTTGTTAAACCTAAATTCTAAAGTCCTGCATTTTCCCACTAATTTTAAAATTCATATCTCTAAGAAGGCAGGCAAGATGTACACCTCACATCTGATAAATCATCATTCTCAACTAAATATTATAGATCCTAACTTATCAGAGTGAATATTTAAGAATTAAATAAGTAGTCAAGACAAAACCAGATTTTTAAGTATGATTATATTACATATAGTTTTGCTTTAAGATTAAAGTCGGATAAATCACTTAATCCATCAAAATCAGATAAGAAAGGAGCTTCATGTTGTATAATTCAGTGAGTTTCAAAAATAGAACTTAATTGCCTGAAATTGTGCTCTGATCCATATGCTTCCACGGACAAATGCAATTACTGCCTCTTGTAAACAAGCTAATTGATGTGAGAGAATATAGTTCAGAATATCTTATATGTGAACAACATTTCACAAAAAGCACAGAGACTTGAGCAATGATCAGTAGCAATCATCACAGTCCCATTGGAACAGATAAAACTACGCTGCTCTGTTTGCATCAGCTGAGCATCTGGTTGAGTTTTCCTTAAAATAATAAAAACCTTTCCTCTCACCTAGCAAAAAAACCTAGCTGTTCAAGCTATTGAAAAAAATTCACACTAGCGCAAAGGTAAAGAGCCTTTTCTTAGATGAGGCAATCAAAAATCTTAGAGCAACTCCAAGACCTATCACTGATTGCTCAGTCATTACACAGACACCTCTCAGGACAGAAGCAACAAAATGGCAGCAGTTATATTGCCAATAAATAGACAAATGCTAGTAATTCCTGATTTTTGCCATCAGACTCATAAATTAAGATGGCACCAGACCTTGTGATCAACCAGACAGACATTTTCATGAAGAAAAAGGTCATGGGACTGCAGTTAATTCATTTGTCTTTGAAATGAAGGGCGACAGTAGCAAAATACAGTTTTGAAGATGTTTTAATCTGCTTACTGTATACTTTATCTTGTGTCTGTCTACTTTCTAAACCCAAGAGACACATGCCCTCATATGCTCCCATCTGATGTCACCTTTCCTGTTGTATCAGCCAAATTTGTAATCTTGCTGAAAAAAATCTTTCAACAAGGTGTGTTTTATTGCTCTTAATTATAAACCTCAATAAATCAATCTCTTCAAAGACCAAAAAGAATTTCAATCTAAGTTCCTGTTTCTTGTTAAAATTAATTTTTAATCACATTTAATATGATACATTTTGTTTTAATTTTTTGCCCCTTAAAAATGTTGGCTTTCTCCAAAGAAAAGATTGTGATGTGCCCAAAAGTGACACCCACACAACAAGTGGGTGGAAAGGCTAAAATTTTCTGTTTACAAACTGTCTTTGAACAGTCAATACACTTTACAAAATGTGTTTGGCACTGGGTGAATACAATGTATACGCATCAGAAAATGAGAACATCTTGTGAAGATTTTATGGAATTGCTTTCACATAAATTATTTGTCCATTTGCTTTTTCCTTGTAATGCTTTGTTCAGATTATACTGAAGTCATTAGAAAGGTACTGACTCCCCTGAGCTTTGCATCAGGTTGTATACATTCAGCATATAAAGCTGGCTAAATAAATCACAAATATTTTCAGTATACTATTCATTTGTTAAATTTTATGTTTTAATGCCTAAACTCTTTGAGAAATGCTATTGTGTCTTCTTCATTCAGATTTAAATCTTGTTCATTTGTAAACAAAACAAAAAGCTAAAGAAGCATTGTACCAAAATTACATTTCTTTTTTTCTCTGGATACATCATGGAATTATCAAGGTTGGAGGAGACCTTCAAGGTCATCCAGTCCAAGCACCAACCCAGCACCACCATAATCACCCCTACACCACATCCCCAAGTGCCACATCCAGAGGCCTGCTGAGCACTTCAGAGACAGCGACCTCACCACCTCCCTGGGCAACTTATTCCAGCGCCTCACCAGTCTTTCAGTGAGAAAAATTTTTCAACTATCTAATCTGAACCTTACCTGTGTCATCCTTTCACCTGAGACATGGCAGGAGATATCGAACTCTGCTGTATCCTCATTTCAAGGAGCTGTAGAGAGACAGGGTCCCCCCTGAGCCTCCTTTTCTCTGGGCTAAACACCCCCAGCTTTGTCAGCCACTCCTCATAAGATGTGTTTTCCAGACCCTTCCCCAGCTCCATTCCCTCCTCTAGGCCTTCTCCAGCACCTCAATGTCTCCCTTGCACTGAAGAGCAGAACTGGACAGAGCATTCAAGGTGTGGCCTCAGCAGTGCCCAGCACAGGGGACAGTCACTGCCCTCATGCTGCTGGCCACACTATTCTTGATATAGACCAGAAGTCCTTGGCCTTCTTGGCCACCTGGGCACTCACTGGTTCTTCGCCTTACTGGACCTCAGCAGTTGCCCTCAGCCCATCCACTCAGCCAGTCAAGATGTCTCTGTAGAGAGAGACAAAAATGTGATCTCATACTGGGCTAAATATGGTAGAACAACAACAATTCCTGGGTTTGCTGCCATGCAATACGTTCCACTGATGACTTTCCTGTTTGTGTTCAGTAGCAGAGCAGCCAGTTTGTGGAAACAGTTGCTCACACAATTTCAGAGGCTCAGGCACTACCTGTCCAAAAAGACATTACTGGTGGTCAGAGGTGCTCCCCACCCCAGGCAGAAGGGCTCACCTTGCCTTCACTAGGATGGCCAAGAGAGCTGCAACAAAAACAAATAAACAATCACATTTAGGACCCTCTCTGAGCTCTCAGCAGCTTTCTTGCTCTCACCTTGTGAAAAGATTTTCCCAATGTCTTACTGCTACTACAGAGCTGTCTGAAAAGGGAGCTACTGTTCACTCTTTTGTAAAGGAACAGTTTCCCATGAACAAAACTGCTGGCTAGGATTATTTATACTTGCAATGGTCCACTGCACATTGAAGGCTTTTAACTGTTGCTGTGAAGAGCATCTATTCTATGTGAAACCCCACTGAAGTAACCTGACACTTGATATAATTTCTTACAGATATTGCAATACTTCTCCCTGTATACCCTGCCAAAATATTTGCAACCAAGTGCATTTGACTGAAAACTTGGCATAGGACTTCCATTAATTATTTTCAATTCACTGAATAGGTAGATTAGTCAGGGAAAACTCACAATATATATGGGCAAATCAGTGAGCCAATCTCTGGCAGATGCCCTGCCTCAGAATCAAAGTATTTTGACCTTTCAGGGCAGATAGTTTATGGAAAATGGAAGTTTAACAACAATATTCCATTGTTAAGATGTTACAATCAATACACCACAGGTGAAAGGCTCTCTCACTCTCAGCACGCTGAAATTATAAGTTTTTAATATAAACAACAGTATTTGGTACTGCAAATAGAGACAAAGAAAATGTGTACTTTCACATTAGATTGCACAGGTAAAGCGAACATCAGAGTGTTCCTCCAAATCCACAAAGAAAATCAGATGGAGAGGCTGCAAGGAAAGGCCTGGAAAAGACATTTCTTTATCTGTAATCACTCTGGATCCGCCTGGCCTCTGCCTGCCTCAAGGACAGACATTTGCTGAGGAAAAGTGGCCGGGAAGATCATCTCACCAGACCTTTGGATCTGACATTACAAGAGGGCAAATACTACCTAACATCAATGTTAGTTCAAAATAAAACCCTTCCCAGTGCTCAAATACACGTTGCATTTTCTAACAAGGGAAGGAAATCTTTCTTTCATCCTAGATTTGCTCCATTCACAGCCAGAGCAGCGCTGGTGCTCACGAAGTGCTCATGACAGAAGCACAGCTCTGCTGTGGCTTGTTAGCATTCCCACACTTGGAGTTTGATCTGTTTGCTCTTAGCACTACTCAGCTCATGCCACAGCTGCATTTCACTCGGTGCTGTGGTGGTAAAACTGCTGTTACAGCCGTGATATGAGCTTCGACTTATGAAAGCAAGATTGTAGAACAGAGTCATATTTTATAGCACAGCAGTTAAAACAGCTGGGAAATTCAGAAACCTCATAATGGGACTGTCAAATGCTTTTCCGCATTTCCCAATTTCCATTCCTCTAATGAAAAATATTCCCTCTGCCTTCACATCACACCTCTCTTACTCTTTTATCACTTTCCATAAATCACTCTTCTGCTCTCTGTATGAATCAAACTTTTTTTTGTCTAAGTACCTGAAAGCCTGTCATGACCATCTAGTGTAGAAATGACAAGCACAAATGCAGCCCAGGACATTGCACAGGCTGTCACACTCTCAGCTGGAAGGCCTCTTCCAGCCCAGGTTATTACATGATCTATGGTCCTCTTGGATTTGTTTTATTCTTCACGGAACCTGACAGAAAATTTGCTTTTAAAAAATATTAAGCAGCTTGTTAGGAAATAATAATCAACTAATTTTAATCATATCACTCGCAAAATATTCACACTGCCTTTTAAATGATGGAAACACCTTTAAGTGGTCTACATTTGACAGCTAAAAAATAATATTATACCAAAATACTTTAAAAAGCAAGAGTCAGAGTAACCAGAGTCAGTTCTAGCTTATATATATATTTCAAAACAGCCTGAAACAAACTAAACTGTAAGATATTGCTCAGCACACAGGCTTGCAAAGGTATTTCACTGTATAATAATGGATTGTTACAAACCTGGAAATTCTTTTCAAGGAGAATATTCCCAAAAATTTTTAGATCATGTTGGATAGAAACACGTGCATCTTATATAAATAATCTGGCAATTCTGATAGCCAAATAATCTTTCCTCAATTATTCTTTTTATTATATTTTAAAATAATTAGTTACTCTATTTTAGCTGTTTTTCTACTCTTATAATAGGAAGGTTAGATGATCCAGCACATAAAGGATGTTATGTAACCCTTCTGTGAGGTCAAGTAGACTCAATGGATGTAAATACCCTTTAAAGAGGCCTCCCTGGTTGGTTTAAATCTCTGCAAAGCAAAATACCAGCCCCATTCTAACTGCAGTACAAAGGGAAATTTGGATGTGATTGAGATCATCTGACTAGAGATGCCAGAACAGTTGTATTATATAATGCATGTGAGCACAGCTGCTTCCTTAGCACAAGGCCCGAGAGGAATACGTCAGTCATCCGAGGGCAGAGCTGCCTTCCCCACTGCCTCCCAGTAAATCCCTGTGGATGAGGAACTTCCCATGGGCCATTCACAGCACAGAAACTGTCCAGAGCACGAGACACAAGGAATGGGTACCCAGCCATCCCTCCCTGAAAGTTATTTTCCCCAGGCAGCAGGTAGGACGTTCACTCTGTTCCTTAGGTGGAATAACAATTAATTTCTCTGGGAGCCAAAGGCATGCAGCCAGGCAGACCCTGATTTGGGAGACCCTGGGCTGCCATTTGCCAGGCACCCTTGTGCAATGAGTCTGCAGGAAGGCTCTCACTCACACACAGGGAAAAAGCCATTTCTAATCTACTTTTCACATGGGAACACCATATTAGTGGGTGAGCTCTGCAATTTAATCAAGACCACTGGGATGATATCAAGACCTACCCAAACACACTAAAATTTCACTGTTACTGGGTACACACGATATACACAGTTTGATCAGCATCAACCTTCTAAGACAGGGTGCAATGTAAAGTACCTAAACAGAAGGAACCACATTTTCAGCAAGATTTTACTAACTTTCAACATGTGATCACTCTAATCCAGTTGTGCTTCACAGGTTTCCATTTTGAAACCTACTTCAATACTTTGCTGTTCAGAATACATGTGAAAAGGAAGAAGTTCCACTAATCAAGATTTTATTATTTGATATGAAAATTACAGTGTGATAAATACAATTTTAAACTAAGTTTTCCAGTAATTCTCACAGAATTATCTGCTTCCTATGTGGAATAGTCTCCAGTTCACATGATGATCATCTTCCACACACACAAGTGCTTACATATCTAGGGGTTCAACACAAAAGATCTCTGTGTCCAAAGCTGAGAGAGTGAATGGCAACACAAATCCTTCAGCCTCTGGGATGCTCAGCAGACTGAAAAGAGTGAAGAAAATTGTCTGGTTCTAGCATGAATCAGATGTTAGTACTGAACTAAAACTGATTCTGTTGACTGAAGGCTGGGCAACACATGGTGACAGTGAGGAGAGAAGAAAGATAGATTTCAAAGACAACCTCTGCTGTCAGAAATCCAGAGGCTTCATTGAGAGATGGAGAAATGGGAGGGAGCAAAGGTGGGTCAGTGATGTATGAAAGAAAAAGGGTTTGGCAGGGGCTTCATTTCTATTCTCACGCAAGGCTGGGAAGCCTGGAAATTTTAATTTTTTTCCTTACAAGGTGACTTTCTCTAAATTATGTTCCCTTGTGACCCTAGCATAAAATTACAAAGTCTCAATCATATTTACATTAATTGAAGGATATCAGGCTACTGTGCTCCTTCAGGTGCAATAATATCAATGTATCTAAACCATTCTTCCCAATCTGTTACCAACAAAAGGCTTATTTACAGTTCAAGTCTTTGATTTTAACTTGTCTAGAACAATTTCCTTTCCATGTCCCATAAAGGTGAGAATAGAAGGCATATAGGGTACAGGAAACTGAGATGAAAAAATCTCCAGAATGGGTTTTACCATACTGGATGTTGCCCTCTGGTCTGGTTTCTGGCAAGTTGTAATAATGTAACCTGACTGTCAACTATCCTGACCTGTGGCTATTGTCACATACTTTCCCAAATCATCTGCAAGATGCTGAATGAACTCGTCATAACTTATTTCTGTTATGCAACCACATGAAGAATGCAACTCTGTATCATGGTCTGATGGCCCAGAATAACTGCAGAAATGACTCAGTATCCAGGGAAAACTTTCAAGCCTGCAAAAAACATGACATTTTCCTGGAAAGCAACTGTAAAACTCTGACTAATGCATTCTCCTCTTTTATTCCTTTTTTTTTTTTTTTTTTTTTGCCTTTTTAATCTATCCATGCAGGTTTTGAAGCTCTGAATGCTCCTGGGCACTGAGAACAATGTGAGGTGAAGACTGTCAAATAAAGTCTGAAAATAATGTCTGAGCAAGTGAGAACTCAGGCAGGACAACACTATGGTATGTGATATTTTGGGAACATTTTGAAGAAATGTAGCAGTCCAAGGGCCAAGAGCCAGACACTTCCTTTTTGCCCAGGCAGTCCATGTTGCCAGGGCACCTATTTAGGTGAAGCTTGGCCCCCAAGTGATCTACTTCTGCAAGTACAGCTCTCAGACTGGATGAGCCATCCTGCTGCCTGGCTTTGAGTCCCACGTACTCCGGGCCAAAGCAGGGAGAGCAGCTCTGAGGACTTCAGGAATCGTGTCCCTGGAACAAACCTACAAATGCAACAGGAAGATATGCACAATCCCATTTCATTGGCAACAGCTTTTCACCTTGTACTAAAGAGGTCAGCAGGCCGAGAACCAAGGTGCTCTACTCTGGTTTGTTTGCCATGGAGGCAGCCTTGCACAAACTCTTTTCCCTCTCTCTTTCTCAGCTGTATGTGTTCCGGAGATAGTTAAACAGGATCAGCAGCCCAGAGTGATAATATCTGAGACTAGCAGTGTGCTTTAAAACATTCAAAAAAAACACATCTACTCCAGTGCTGACTTCCCCTACCCATAGTGAGAAAATTACCATATATTATTATCAAAGCCATGGAGCTGCTGAAGAAAACGTGTTGTAATAGATGAGCAGGAATTTTAACTACCTGAGCCAGCAAGGGAAACTCTTTTTCCCACTGACATGGCCTCCAGCGATGTATGGATGCAGCACTTTGTTTTCTCCAGAGCAATGGTGACATTTTAGATCATCTGTTGTGCTATAAATGGAATACAGTGATCTGTTGAACATTTGCTACCTGGAAGGCCATTTCCCGGTGCCTGAGTCATTAACTTCCTTGGATGACATTGCCACATCTATAATGAAAAGATGCAACTTGCTGCTAATTTACAGCTGCTAGTGCTGATATTTTAAACTACTCAGGTGTGAATAGCAAAGGCTGGCTGGTGTTAGAAATCCCTTCAGCAGTATTAGCTCACCGTGGGTGATATTTGAAATACTTGTCTCTGAACTGGAGGAACATGGATTTGACAGATGGAACACTCAGTGGATCAGGAATTGGCTGGATGGTTTCACACTAAGAGTTGTGGTCAATGGCTTGATATCCACAGGAAAAGAGCAACAAGTGGTGTTTCTCAGGGGTCAGTTCTGGGACTGGCACTCTTCAACATTGTGTCGAAAAACACACAAGTTCTGCTATACTGATTTTACAACTATAGCTATTAAATTATTCAAACCTAAACAAGACACATGCCAGACTGTCAAAACACTCAAGAAGAAGCTTTTCTCAAGTTCAAGTCTGTAGCTACATGTTCTCCATGTAGGCTGACAATCAATAAACACGAGAACAAAGAATCAAGAAGTCTTGTGGGTAACACCTCATTACTCCAGTGCTCACCCCTTTGGCTGGGAGGAAGAACATTCCTAACTAATCCCAAATCTCTTCTTTCAAAATATAGAATGTAAATGAGTTTAGCTGCAAATAATGATGTTTCTGTTATTAGTAACACCCTGAATAGCTTCAAACCCTGACAGGGAATTTAACTCCTGGGGACTTGGCTTAGCAGGATCTCCATTTATACACCCTGCTCAGTGTAGAGTGTAAAATGGCTTCAGAGTCCTCTCCAGGGACTCTGATAGGCCTGCACTCTTCATCACAAGCTATTACACACTCAGATTCACTGGGCTGAACATCTGGGGACAATATATATAACTTCAAAACATCCATGAAGCTCTTCAATCTGTCCGTAATTATTCAACTGTAATTCTGAAGGCATTTGCTGACAGAAAATAGGAATTTGGTATGAAATCCTTTTCTTCAGTGTTGTTTCTCTCGCTGTCCTGAGGGGCTGAAACAGAGGCTTTCAGTTTAGATTTTAAGACACAATTTTACGGTGTAAATAAGCTGCCCAGCTTGAGTTGCAGTGGAAGCAGCCTCCTGAGCCAGTTACCTGTGTAGATCTTTTTATCCTCACAAAAATGGCTTCATTTCTAATGGCCAGGATTTGTAACAGTCTGTGTTTGGGCTACCAGCAAGAACAAGCCACAGTTTCTTCACACAGTTCCCTGATCAGCCTGGGGTTTGTGTCTCCCATGCCAGCTGTTCTCAGCACTGGAGAGAAGAGGCACTGCCGGGGCATGCATCCTCCCTGGAGCTGTTTCTCTTTCTGCCATACCACCACAGAGACTCCTTCCCCTTCAGGAAAACTGTTAAACTTACATGGAATAAATCTGGGCCTAGCTATTCCAATTTGCTGAGTCCCAGAAGAAGGTAATATTAAAGGGGACACGAATAGGACCTACAGAATGTTTTCACTTGATTTTTTTTTTCTGTAACAAAGGGGTCTTCGCAAGAATTGAAATTTCATTTAAATATAGATTTTGATGAAAGCGATTTTTTAAATTATAAGCACTTGAATAAGTTTTAAATATTTCAGAATGTTTCCTTTTATTTCATGAAATTATTGTTATACTTCCTTGTATTTAAAATCCATTGAATAGCTTAGATATTTCTAAATAGAAGGTGGAACATTATATTTAAAGCATTCATAATTTCTTTCCTCTCAGAAAATCTGCTTGGCAAAATAAAAAAAAAAATTAAAAAAAAAAAAGCCACATTTTGTGTGCATCCTGGCTTTGGAACACAAAGTTCTCTGACTGCAGAATTTCCTAAAAGCCAAACAAAGGAAGTGCTGCCAAAACCTTCACTGCCTCTTTTGAAAACATATAGTTCATGCAGTTCAATACATTTTCATCAATTTGATCAGATAACATTGTCATCTAATTGATTCTAGACAAATCCATGTGCCTTCAACAGAGAATTGGCTGAAGATTGAGGTTTCTTTAGTTAATATAAAGACAAACCAGTTTATTTTAATGTTCCTTGGGGTAATAAATCCACAATGACCTTAACCATGATTTTTTCTGTCAGTTCAAAAACATAATCTTCATTCTTGGTTAGCCGGGTGATTTAGTGTGTTCTTCAACTGCCCAGCAACAGATTATTTCGTTTAATGCCTTCCATTTGTTCTTCCAACATCGCTGATCCAGGTAATAAAGAATCAGGTTCACAGCTATTATCCCTGGTTAATCCTTCATAATTGTCTACATGTTAAATCAGGGATATTAAGCTGAATAGCATTTAACACAGTACCTCCACTGTGTGCATCAGGAAAACTCAAAAAAAAAAAAAAAAGACCTTGACTGACACATAGGCCATTTCAGATTCCAATTCTCTAAAAATACCTCATTTAGAAGCATTAGGTAGATGCAGATAATGACCCCCGTCCTTCCATGTAACTGTTGATTTCTGCAACACATTGATGATACTTTTAAAAAATGCACTCCCTCGCAATAGGAAGAAAGCCATAAATATCAGAAGTTGCCCCCAGAGGCTGTTTGCACACAGGCAAACCTTGTTTGCATACAGGTTCCTTGTTTTGTCCTTTATTACTCACCTGAATTATGTTCTGCTCTACTTGACCAATATTCAATGCCAAAATCTGTTTTTCTCCTAAGGGGTGCTTCTTTTTTAGATCTTGTTTTCACAGATAGTCTTAAGAAATTGAACCCTAACGAGAAAAGAAGGCAATAGGGGTAACAGGTTTAGCTCAGGGCTAAAGAGATCCAAGTCTTTTATTCCTCATCATTGTCACAGACAACATCAGAACAGCAATGAATCCCAGAATGGCTGAGGTTGGAAGGGACCTCTGGGGACAATCTTGTCCAACCTCCTGCTCAGGCAGGGTCACCTAGACCAGCCTGCCCAGGACTGTGTCCAGACAGCTTCTGAACATCCCTGAGGATGGAGACTCAGCCTCCCTGGGTGACCTGTGCCACTGCTCGGTCACCTTCTCAGTGAAAAAGTGTTCCCTGATGTTCAGAGGGAGCTTCCTGTGTTCCAGTTTGTTCCCATGGCCTCTTGGCATGTCACTTACACCAGTGAAAAGAGCCTGGAGATATCTGTACATGAGGGGATCACCCTGAGCCTTCCTTCTCTAGGCTGGGCAGTCCCAGCTATCTCAGCCTCTGTGAGGTGCTCCAGGCCCTGTAATCCTCTCAGAGCTCCTCAATCATCTGAGATCCTCTGCTGGACTCTCCAGTAGCTCTGGGTCTTGACTAAGTAATTTCAGTAATTATTAAACTTTTTTTTTTTCTGGCAGTCAGAGAACACAAACGGAATAAGTGACAGTGATCTCAAGAGCACAAAGTAAAAACATATTTTAAAAAAGACAAAGAAGAGATACACACCAAGGTGAAGCAAATTTGTCAGGTGAGACCATCATCTTTTGTTCTACCTCAATAAGAAACTTAACAGCACACAAAAAATTTTGCTTTAAGAGTGTCCTCCAGTGCCTGCTAGGGAGTGACTATTGGAAGGTGACATTTTCTTTTTCTTGTGACTGGTTATGTGCCCTGGGAAATGTAAAAATATCACCAAGGTATGCATAAGAGAGGAGTTAATTAGTTTAACTTCCTGATGGGAATATATTAACAGTGTAATAAGATGTTCAAATATTCTTTTTATGATTGTCCCTGCCAAAATAGTTGTTGGAAATATTTTTGTAATACAAAAACTTTCATCCTCCATATGGAGATCCAGATGCTGACTCTAATCTTTGTATGCAGAGGTCACTGCAAACATTCAGCCTCTAGATCTCAGAAGTGGCACCTCTGAGACTGTGACTGGAAGGATCCTGTGTCAGGATCAATATCTATAGACAGCTTTCTCCTAAATTCCCCTACAAACCCAAAGGGAATAATTTCCCTGTATCAATATACAATCTTTTGAGAGGAAGAATTTATTTTTTTTAATGCCATCCAATGTTTTTTGGTTTTTTTTAAATTCTTTTATAGCCAAGTTCAAATGCAGTTTGTCCTGCACAGTCATTGCCCCAAGTGGACAACATTATTAATCATCTATTCTTATATACTTGTGACTTAAAATGACTTTTAGCTAAACACTCTTAGCCTAAGCCTCCCTTTGATTAAGCTTGAACACATAAGCATGAATTTTATTACTGTGTCTCCCCTTATGATAGTCAAAACATCACTTTGGAATTTAATCTAGTGAAAACAATATGTTGATTTCCCTGCTGTTCTAAAATATGTAACATATTTTCCATTTGAAATAATTTTCAAATATATTTTCAGATGGCTGGAATGACCAGTATATTTTCTTACGAAGTGCTTTCTAAAATTACACACAAAATACCTTCCTGCTTACATACTGAATATGAGGGATGTAGAATTATATTCCCTATAATAAAAACCTAAATCAACTTCCAACTTCTTTATAACTGTCTAGACAAGGAAAATCATCTCAGAAAGTCCCACTAACCTTCATATCATCACTTAAGAGGACACTGTCTCCTAGACTATTTATATTTTTATCTGCATCTGATAAAAATCTGTGGGTAGGACTCACAGTCTAGTTTCTATTTCCCTGCTTTAAAAAGCTAAAGAATCACATTTAGCTGATTCTTTCCCTCCAAGAAATGCATTTTACAAACAATGAAAAAACTAAAATTTGAGCAGCATAGGCAGCACTGTGTTACGGTACATTATTTCAGATTTGCAAATAAGAAAGACTGTAAACCCTTTTTTTCTTCAGGTGACAAAGGAATGATGGCAAATTTCCAATTATTTTAGGAGATCAGGCATCTCTTTTCAATGCCAGGAATTTTTCACATTTCTGTAACATTGTCCTGGCTGATACAGCCATCTTGTAAGTAATTGATTGCATTAAACAATTGTAAAAAACTTTGGATGATATCAAGAAAAATATCTGGGGAAATTTTAAAAAAATCAAAATAAAGTAAAAGTTAAGTAAAAAACCCTTCTGTCACTGCACATCCCCACATCCCCAAGTTCCCATATTATTTTGCTGATTCATTTATAATATATATTAAACAGCCATCTTTATGAAATGCCCTTCTGGTGCAAAATAAATTAACTTGACATATAAATTGTTCTCATTTTGCAGTTTTTCTAAAGGATTAAATCTTGTTGCCAAAAAAAAAAAAACAACCAAACAACGAACCAAACATTGAAAAATACAGAAGACAACAAAAAGAATAACAAAATTACCCTGCGCGGGAAGAGAGCTTCCCTGCTTTCCAACGCCCACCAGTCATATGAGATGTGCCCAGGAACCAGGACGTTCAAACAGACCCACACCTCATTTTGGGAAAAGATTTTTTCAAAGTATACAGATGTGTTTTAGAGACCACAAGGTAGGGTGGAGTTGTACAGACCTAGCACTACATTTTTACCCCAAACAGTAAAATCGCTGTCATGGGCTCCTTGGAAAACATCTCCCTTAACTGTCCCACAAGGAAGGAAGCTGTAAGATGAAATTCTGGTCATCTGGTCACTGTTGGGCTCTTCTAGAAAATCAGACCTGGTGCCATAACTGCGGGGAAAATCCTCAGCAGCAGCCTGGGAGTTCTGTTCTGCAGCATCCCTGCAGCTGCTTGTGCCTGCTAGTGCTGCTCATCTGCTGATGTTCTGCTCATCTGCTGATTCAGGGATGGCTTACAGCTCAGGTACGACTGTCATACCCTGGATAGTCACCTTCCAGCAGAAAAACAGCTTGATTTGAAATAATTACAGCACTTCCACATATTATTTACTGTGAACGAAGAAGTTTCTTAACTTCTTCAGGAGCTTTCAACCTTTACTATTAACTGACAGGTTTTCATCACTTTATCTTGCCAGAATGACAGTCCCATGACTCCCAGGCTGCCTGGTTCTAATAACCAGGTAAGCTGTCAAGTAATATACTGTATATCTCCTACCCACTGTGGTTCCAACAACTTTTATATGTGCTCTGTTCCTTTCCAAGCACTATTCTACTCCGAAACATGGATAATATTAATATATTTTCAAACAAATTCATGTCTTGCTAAGACTGATAAACACATTAATCTGTAAAACGGATGCACTTTAATATGAAGTCTTTATCTTTTCTTATTGGTTATTAACCAATTACATGTTACTGATGCTTCTTCATTCTGAAAAAATTTAAAAGATAAACAAGTTGTTGTGACAGCCAGCCTAACCATCTAGCACCATCTTGAGGTTAAACTGCTCTTGGCATTCTAAAATAAATGGACATTCCTTGATTAGCTGACCAGAAGCTCTAGAGTGATGCAGATATTTTTTTTACAGACAAAAATTTAAAAACCCCACCAGCTGTAAGACAAACATTCTATAGATTTTATTCTTTGCTTCCTTGCATAGACTTTAATCCAATTCTGTTCATTCTGCTTGTGATTAAGCCTAAACTTATATTCCAAAGGAAGAGTGAGATACTGCACATTTTCGTAACTTCTCTGAACATTGTAGCCAGAAGTGAGCTAAGGAAAGTTCTAAGGTTCAGACCTTTATACACCAGTTCTCCCACAAGTACTTTCCATTATTTCTGGGATTAATTCTGAAGTTTTATTCTAGACAAAACCATACAAATTATCCTTATTTGAAAGGATACTGGTCCACCCAGGCATAATCATCCATAATGCATTTCCAGCTGGAAATATCTAGGAAAGACTGGATGTGATATTTTATTGAAGCATAAGGAAAATGTCAGATAAAGCTATTGAGCTTGCACTGCTCATCATATGTTTGAAGTCAATTATAACACCAGAACATTGCTACAATTATGAAAGGGGGATGAGGGCTGGGACCATTTCAAGAAGCCAGGCAACACTGAGGAAACTGTGCTTTCTCCAGACAGACTTGCCAACTTTGAGACTTACTAAAAAATACAAGCATTCACTTGTATGGTAATGAGAGGCTGAAATATACGTTGGCTCTATGTTTATTTCAAACAAATCTGATCGTGAATCCTGTGCTACTGGGCTGAACTCCTGATGAAATTCATGGGTCTGTTATGAGAATTCAAGCAAACACAGCCCCAGTTTTATGAGCACCTCACATCAATAGCCACTCAAATAATCTTTGCTGTGTTCAATGTTGTGTTAGCATGTTTAGAGACTCCATGTTACAAAACTGCAACAGTTTCAAGAGCTCATATTTTCATTTAATAGAGGATTCAGGAAACATAGAGAATTCAAACCAGTTTAATAAGGAAATTGGAGCTTTTAGGACTCAGAGGACTGTAAAAATTTAGGATTTCCATAATACTAGATATCAGCACTTTGTGCATACTGCTAGTTCAGCCTCAAAACCTGCCTGCAAATGCAGACTGAAGGAAATGTTAATGAATTTAAAATACCCCTATCCCTCTTAAAGCGTCCACGTGATGATGTTCCATTTCAAATGGGGTGGCATTTCACTGTAGATGGAAGTATCTCATCACATGTGAATCTGTGCATTCCCAACACAAACATCAAACTTCTAACGTTAACTGCTGTACTTCCATTTTCTACCTCATGGCCCTGGGAAGTGCCTTTCCTCTTGCAGTGACGTACACTTAGAACTGGAGGGCTGATCTTGCTAAAACACTCCCAATGGTTTGGCTTACAGGTTTCAGTACAGTTTAACATGAGTTACACCCAGACATTTTCCACAACAAAGATTATCGCCTTGAGAAAATCCATTACAGCCATGGCCAACGTCAGGGGATTGATTTAAAGTCAACCTTGATGATAACCACTGCATTCCAGAAAGGCAAATGCAAAGCAAATGCAAATGCAAAAAAAAAAAAATACACAATAATCAGGAGACAGTACCTTCTGGGAAATCCAGCCCCTGGAGACAGGGTACATATCTTCCTGAGACAGCAGATAAACAAGACAAGGGAAGCAGAAGAAAGAATGTCTAACTAACTAACTAACTAACTAACTAAAGAAGGCCAATGGCCCCTGGCCTGTGGCAGGAGCAGAGTGGCCAGCAGGAGCAGGGAGCTCACTCTGCCCCTGCCCTGGGCACTGGTGAGGAGCCCCTCGAGTGCTGTGCCCAGCTCTGGGCCCTCAGTTTGGGAAGGACCTCGAGAGCCCTCAAGGGAGGAGGAGGAGGCAGCGAGGCTGGAGAGGGGCTGGGAACACAAACCCTGTGAGGAACCACTGAGGGAGCTGGGGGTGCTCAGCCTGGAGAAAAGGAGACTCAGGGGTGACCTCAGCACTCTCTACAACTCCCTGCAGGGTGGCTGTGCTCAGCTGGGCTTGGGCTCTTTCTTCAGGAACTGACAGAACGAGGGGACACAGTCTCAAGCTGCACTGAGGGAAATCTAGGTTGGATATTAGGAAAAAGTTCATCACAGAAAGGGGGATAAAGTGCTGGAATGGCTGCCCGGGGAGGTGGTGGAGTCACTGTCCTTGGAGGTGTTTAAAAAAAGCCTGGATGTGGCACTTGGTGCCAGGGTTTAGTTGAGGAGTTGGGCACAGGTTGGACTTGATGATCTTGAAGGTCTCTTCCAACCTTATGATTCTGTGATTCTGTAACTACCCCCCTGCCAGAGCTTTTGGAAGTTCTGTCAGGAATTTGTGTCAGTGCTTTGAGGAAACTGAGCAGGGTGTCTCTCAGATCACAGCAAGAGATGAAATCCAAAGGGAGAGCAAGGAAAACTTTCAAAGAAAATACAACTCTTACTACATATCCAGAAACTTACAGGGAAAGTGACCAAGACCCTTCTCCTGTGAATGTGAAAATCCACTTCTCACTTAGCCATAATCCCAGAACTGAGGACTCTAAATGTAGTTAAACAGCTCTATTTGCTGCTCTTTTAGACTTAGATTAGACAGCAAGAGAAACTGAATGGCATTTTGATAGGTTTTGTCAAAATACCTGCAGCAGCACTTCAAAATTTCAAGTGAAAGTATTAGGGAAAATTCTATGAAAGCCTCTTCCCAAAGGATCTGTTCAAAACATCATGGAAATGACAAGCAAAAGGATAAACAGCCCAGCATTTTCAGGGACAGTAAATGCCTCTCCCGCTAATTCACAGCATAATCACAGAGGGACTAAACCAGGAATGTGGGGCAATACTTGAGCCACTGTCAGGTCTAAAACTTCCGAATGAAAATATGCATCTGAATCTACACTTAGCCCATCTTGCAACATAAGCCTTGAAAGCCAGCATTACACAGGAACTACCTCTATTTCTGGCTCTGCCATGATCTCCTTTCAACCCCCACACACCTCCTGGCTCCGTCCCTCCCTTTTCTGTCACATCCGTGTCAGCTGTGTATTTTTCAGAACAGCAGCTGTGTTTGTGTGCTCCACTGGGAAATGAGGCCTGGCCTCCAGGATCACACAGACACTGATTATTTCATCTTGAAACCCCAAATTGTGGGACTGCAAGAATCCTCATGTAATGTCTGTCTGTGTGTCTTCATCGCATCAATGATTTATAAATTATGGATGAGGGAGTTAGGGAGAGAGCAAGCACATATACTTAGAGACTAGGCCAAATTACAGTGTTGACACTTGTTACCTATTGATATTTCTTGGTTATGTCCATGCCAATCTAATTCTCTCCAAATTGATCAATTTAGACATTGAAAATTAAAATTACTTTTCCTGTGCCAGTTGTTCTTGTTCCGTCGTTGTATCTGACAACAAAAATGCTCGATATCTTAATTCCAAACAGCCACTAATCAGTGTTGTTTTCTTTTATGAAGAAAACCATTTTCAAAGCAACAAAATGTCTGAGACAACAGAAATTTGGAGCTCCCTGGTCAGCATAGTAAAGTGTTATTTAGCCTTCATTGAGATAATTTATTTGATGCATATTATACTTGCTAAAAGGCAAATGCACTTTAACATTGCGACTTGTCTCTGAACAGATCACTTCATTCTGCTGAAAGCTTTAGACCATCTATTTTTAGCAGAACAAAAGAAAATGTGTAGGTCAGATCAAGAGCAGGAAGCAAAAGGGCAGGTACTCAAAGGCAGCTACCAGGGTTAGGTACCACTAGAACTTGCAGAACAATAAGAGAGCTCTTCTGGGGTACAATTTCTCATTGCAGGGGATGGTGATTGGTGGCACTGAGTCAGGCAGATCTACACTCTGGCAGAGCACCCAAGGGCACCCTCTGACACAGGGGCACTACATGAGGGAGCTGGCACTCCAGGACTTTCTCTCTTCTGTTTTGTTTTGTGATAATCAGAGTTTGACCACAGCTGGAGCTGAGACACCAGGTCCCATGAATAACTGCTATATGAGACTAAGCAAAATCACTGGCTTGACATTCTGTTTATTGACCAGCTCAGGAGTGCATTGATCACCAGGATGCTTGTTGGTTGATTGGTGGTTTTTTAACAACATATGCCTGCAAACCCAGCAAATTTCACCTGATTACCAGGAACAGCAGCAAGGTTAGTGCATCTGCTTCCTGTATGTGGCACACTATCCCTGAGAGTTCAATACCAGCCATTCAGTATCTGGGTCTTACCGAGACATCTGAGTAAAATGCAACACACGTGTGGTACACAGGTGGTCAGATTAGGTGGTCTAACTGCTTTCCCTGGGACTTGAATTCTGATTCCTGATCTAAGAGGCTCTAGTGACTGCAACTGCCTTGTCATCACAGTTCTCATGAAAACTTTCCCATTATACCGAGGTCTACTTCAGTAGGAGGTACAGGGGGTTTCGGGAGTGCTCCTGAAAGCACTCCTGTGAATGAGAGGCCTGAGGAAGCCCATTGATTTGGGAAGTACCCCCAGGATTACATTTACAAAAGCCCAGGATCCCTGGGTACCCCTCTACCACCACCCAGCCACAGCTGGAACAACTCCTCTCCCAGAGAGCAGCAAGTACTCAGGAATTAGCCACACCCTGGTGCACAGCAGTCTCTCAGAGAGAGCAGGCAGGCATTTGTGTGCTTATCTGGGATCATGTCCTAAAAACTGCTGCAGAAATTAGTATCCTGGGTCTGATCTGAAGCCCATTAAATGTTACTGGGTCATTTCCGTTGCTTTCAGCTGGCAGCAGCTCATATCTTATTGCCATTTGGAGAAGCAGATGAAAGTTAGCTATTTCACACAATCTGTATAAATTAACATTATTTGTGGGATAACAGTCAGAGAGCCCAGACTGTGTTTTTTAACATCAGCGTGAAAATCTCCTGCCCCGGCACCATTCTGGGTCTGTAGCACAGCGTGACTGGGAGAGACAGCACACTTTTGGGAGGAGCCTTTGTGGAAGGCCTCTTCTCCACTCACCCTCCCCACACACCTGACTGTGTTCTGCCCCACCTGGCTGACCCCTAATTGGATTTTTGCAGATAATGGGTACTTTTTTTGCTGGCAGTCCACCTTTCCTCAGGTCTGACTCTAACCTTTGTGAGCCTCAGCTGCTGCCTCCGAGGTGAAGAGCAGGCAAGGTGAGGCTCAGATCAGTGTTCCCTCGAAGGAAACTCTCATTATCACAGAGGCATGAGCAGCAAGCTGATCACACAGCCATTAACATCCCTGAAAGCCCCCTGCCAATTACCTGCACGGGAAGAGATGTATCTTGTGTGCTAACAAAACACATCAGGCAACAATATCAGGCTCAGTAGAGAGAAGGCATAAAAAGATGCTTTTCTTCTGCCAACTGTTTTCAAAGCTCATCTTGAAACAAGTGACAAAGCAGTAGTTATTGTACAACAGATTGTGTGGTTGCCATGAAAACAGAAAGTTTCGGCACTCTCAGCTATCATTAGGATGCTCACTGGCACACTGAATCTTGATAGTTCCAGGGTACAAAACAGGAACCCCAGTGGGACCATCTACTCAGTAATTTACATGTAGCTGTGTAGGAGGCTAATATTTCAAGCAGATTTCGTGTATGTGTTCAGGGTAAATCTAGGAGCCTAATAAGCTGTAAAAAATGTATATCATCTGTCCTTCACGGGTAAGAATAATATCCTCTGATGATAATTTCTAAAATGGGTTCTGAATACTGAAATTTTAAATTGTTGTGAAAAGCAATAAAACCACTCAGAGTGAGCACATCAAATTAATGTGTGATAATCCCTCCCTTGCTGCAGCAAGATTTTATTTTTAAGTGGCATTTTAAAAATGTCTTCTGTGAAGAATAAAAACAGTAGGGATGTGATAATACCCTACTGGCTGAGGAAAAAAAAAAAATCCCTGTCCAAATTTGCAAAGCCAAAATTTGTTATTTTGAGACCAGAATGCATTTTTACCTGACAATGTGCAGAGGAAAAAGAGAAAAGGCTCTATTTGGAGCAGTGCTGTTCAGAAAAGGTCTCAGATATCCTTCTGGCAACCCTGAAACCTATCCCCATTCCTTATTGGCCTGTGGAGAACAACACCAACTGTGTTTCCATATGTAAACCATGCTGCTCTTCTGTGGAGAGAGGTCAATAAGACAAATACATATTCCTGAGCTTCAAATGTTTCTACTGTCTTGGAAGATGGCACCATTTCTTGGCTGCAAAGGAAAGTGATTTTTGAGGAGGACATGAATTCTTCTTTTCTCCATAAATAACTGGCTAATATTTATTTTCTATACTGGTTTTGTTTCAACAAGGTATAATGAGAGAGCTTTGAGAGCTTAAATTTCCTAATTCCAAGAGTGTTGTAAATAAAACAAACATCTGAGGAAGTTGTGGGTGAGTGAGCAACATGTACCTGGTTTAACTTAAAGAGTTTAATTTCCACCAAAGATATTAGCAGGAAAGCATCAGGACATATCTAACAGTCCTTAATAACCTGTGGCTCCAAACAATATATTTCGTATATTTCAGCTTTTAGGCTGGGTGCTTCACTGCAGTTTGCCACTGAAAATTTGGCACGTCTTCTGTTTGATATTTATTAGACATAAGCTACTGTCTCTCATCCTCAAGTACAAAAGACATTATAGAAGAATATCTAATATGAAAAAGATGTTACATTCTAGAACAACTGATTCTGTATTCTTTTCATAAGCAGAAACTAGAGATTTCCCAAATATGTTCCTTGCAGTTGAGAAAACTGTGTAAAAAGATGGAATTACCTTTCTCTGATTCACTGAAAAATAATATGAAAGGAATCTTGAATGCTCAGAATGATAACAGATAAAACATGAGATGGGATATAAATGACACTTTTTAGAGACCATAAAACCAGAAAAAGTAAAGGATGCTTGGGTTCCTAATATCAATTTATACTTTCTACCTGTAGAAAAATGTTGTATTAACACACAGGATACAATATGAAATATGTATCTTAAAAGACTGGTGCTGGTCCAGAAGATAATTTCCTAAATCAAAAGGCTTCCATCCAGTGTGCTAGGAAATCTATACTGCACTTTACCTTGAGAGATAGAGACTAATTCCTCCTAGAGCTAAAAAAGTGATAGTGGAGGTAAAACCAATCATCCTACTGCTTCCCTTATGTGCAAGCAAAATAAAGTCTAAACCCCAGTGCTTTTAGACAACCAATTCCGAGGAGCCAGAAACAATTACAGAACAGATTGATTGTTGATGTGAATTTAACAGAATAGCATGAGTTACAATGCCATTATTTTCCCAAGTGCTACAAAATAATAATCAAGGAAACCTACTCATTTTTAAAGCTTCATTGTAGAGACAAAAGAATTCATGAAGAAATAAGAAAAGAATACTTAATAAATTACAAAAATGGGGCAGTTGATGATAACACATTATAAATCAAGAGGCAGAACTTGCAGAAAATTGAGACCAGAAGAATATATAATTGCCAGCAGGCACAGTTAACGCAAATAGCTTTTTAAAATATGTAAAGCAACAAAACTAACATTACTTTCTCACCATAGCATTAAAATGTGCCCCATACAAACTAAATTCAGTTGCTTGCTTTTTAATATCTTGATTTATGTTTCCAAGACTTGGAGGAAAAAATGAAATATATTAAATTTTGCTTCCATTCTAATTTTTTTTTTAATGACAGATTATTACCATTATTGATTGTTGGTTTGTCTCCATTCTATGATATTACCCATTGCTAATGCAACCACTTTTATCAGTCTCACTGATGTAACCTGCTTTGGAGCAAGAGGGAGTTTTTCCTTGGGAATTAGAGGCTGTCAAAGGCTGTGAAAGAGAAACTGTGAAAATAAAAGCAATCAGTAAAAAGCACATATTTACCAAGAAATGTAACTGTACAGTTGCCTCTGTGGTGTTATTGTTTTCTCTCAGGTAAATTGTTTTATGACAGGCAGCGAATTTTTTTATTTCCAATCCTGTAAGCAAACATCAACTACAAATAAAATTGCCCCCAAGGAAAAGAAATCCAAGAATAACAAATTCAAAAGAGATGGGACATATGACAGAAAGCAATTCTCAGTGCAGGCTAGGCAATTATGAGATGGAAAACATTAAAAGTTATGGGAAAGGTACTTCCCTTTTTTCATATTTCCTGTTTTAGCTCATTACTCTTTGAGCCTTTGGACTACTAAACTCAACTTAGCAGTAATTTAATTACCATATATTTTGAGGTGCAAAGCCCCCCATAGCAGACACTTGATCCCTCAGAAGGCTCTGTGGAGACCTAGAGATGTATGTTGTTATTACCAGTGGTTTCTTCTCTTCACTCGGTACAGGAATGATAGAAAAAGAATAGAGAAGAACAGATGTGGCCTCAGTTCCTTCTCCATATAAAACTGTCTATAGTAAATCAACTTGCAGCTTTGACAGCCAAATGACAAGCTACAAAATTCCTTCTCACTAAGCTCCTAAGGTGGAAAGAGTATTCACGTCTGGCAAAATATTTATGAGTGCAAGTATATCTGTGTATCCTTAGGAGACAGATACATGTCACAGAGCCCGGTGCTTCAGCTCTGTGATTGAATGGTTTGGTTTTGAAAGATTGTTCCCTGTGGGAGAGAAGGGATAATATCTAAATCACCAGATTCTGAGCTTCCAGTAGCTTTTTGGCTAACTCATGCCCAATCTGAGTGCTGGACTGCATATATATTTTTATTTTCTCCTGAGTAAAGGGCTTGGCAAAGGGCTTTGACCAATTCTAATAAAAGCTGCTATCAGTTGTCCTGTACCCTACCAGCATAAGGGAAAGGAGTTTTTGTGGGTTCTCCTTCTACTGTATTGGAAATGCTTCTATTTTAGTCATTTAAGAGAGAGCATGAATTCTTTACAGATGAACAAAGACAGGTGTGGGAAAGGCTTAAAAAGTAGCAACCACATTCTCTAATTCACGGCCTTGTCAGCAAGGGAGAAATGTGAAATTTGCCAGGCCAGGAAATACCGCACAGTTGCAATTTTGGCAGCTCTCACTCTCCGGCTAAGCCTTCAAAAGCAAAGGAACAGAAGGCAAATCTATAGCAAAGCATGTGCAATTTATTGAAATGACAGAACTGGCAAATTCTCCTTCAGAACAATAAGATGAAATATCCAAAAGGGGGTGCAAATAGAGCCGGTACAAATGGACCATTTCAGGCAGAGTGAGCAGAATCTAAAGGGACAGAGCAATGCAAACACCAGATACAAGTAGCTATTAGCTCCTGAATGACCTAAAACACTCTGTCAGGGCCAGCTCAGGACTATCTTCCCATTTCTTCACCAAATGAGCCTCTTGCATTCCCATTCAAGTTTAAAGCAGAGCAACTTCAGCCTAGCTTTTGGTATTCAAATGAGGAAGCTTAGTCTGGAAGTTAGTCCTCCCTCTGTTCCCTATGCAGTAAAGTAGAAATATGTCTCCAGAGGAGATTTACAGCAGCAAGGCCTCTCACTGCCTCATGCAGAGGTAATCTCATGGATTTTTCTGCAAAGTCGTAGCAGAGACCCAAATTTTGCATACAAAAATTGCACAGTGGGGAATTTAAACGCTGGGGTGGTCTTGAGTCCAACGTGTCTATCATTGTGGCTTTGATGAGAGTAAGGTGGAGTTTCACTCCTTTGGAGCTCTCTTGGCCTTGGCTCAGCCACACACCCCATGAGAGCACTGCCCTGGAATTGCAGGGTGTTGTGTAACACAAATGCCAGTTGGGGCTGAACACACGGGAGAAGCACAGCACATGGCACTGCTTGGATTGATAAACTGTCTCTAGACACAGCCTTGCTAAAGGACATCAAACAACATTTTCATAAAACCCAAGGGGCTTTGGCTGCTTTTATAATGAACAGTGAAGAGCTGCAGTTTCTGTCTCTTTAGAATAATAATTGGGGCTTGGTTTTGCTGCTGTGCTACTGGGAGGCTCTTCTGATCTCCCTTTCAGACAGAAATTCAGTTCTTGGAAGATGGAGCACTTCTTAAAGGAGTACTTATTGTTACTGTCACTGTACACAATCCCTAGGATGTTTTCTTATGCTTTAGAGCTTTTACTATAAGCACAATGTAGGGGACTTTTTTTAACCTCTCCTGGTTTAATAACTAGCAGGTGGATATTTGTGATGAAGTGCAGGGTTTTCTCGGGGCAGCAATACATTTGACAGACTCATTGATAGCACTGGGAAAGGCAAACAGGCTGTCAGACCTGCTGTGGAGATAAAAGCAAAGGACTGCAAAAGTGTTTTGTTTTCCAGTGGTGTTAGAGCCACTTCTCCCTACAAGCCTTGCTCTTTTACCAACCTTAAATCTTCTCAAATACAACAATACTTCTCTGCATATTTATATTCAGGGTTTTAACTACTGAGGTGGGTGGTTTATTTCCAATTTAATCAATTAAGTGTCTCTAAGGCACTTTTGAAAATGTGGTTGGGTCTAAAACGTTTTATATTATCATCTCACAGGATTTTTAAGATAAGCTAAACATATTAGATGCTTAAACTTCATTAGTTCCAACTTGCTCAGGCACTTTTTAAAATCCCAGAAGATATTCACGTCTATCATAAGATGAATAAATAATTTTTGACGAGCTATTCCTTAACTGCATTTGAAAATTACCATAGGAGTAATTTTAAACCGTAGTTAAAAAAAAAAATTGAAAAAAAAACCCCAGAAAATTTTGCAATGGGCTGTTCCTTATCATACCTTAGACTTTACCTATTATCAATTAGAATAATTCAAAAAGTAACAAAAAACCAGTGTGTTGATAGAATTACAAATGAAATTCCTTTCTGGACAGAGAAAAGAGAGGCCATTCAGGAGGAGTAGTGTAACAGCATTATAACAGAGGGGGTTGTTTATGTTTAAAACTTAGCGATGAACACAAGAGTAACTTCCAACCTTAAATGTTACAAAAGCAACAAAAATTTAAAAAGTTAAACCTTTCCCCACATGCAGGTAACCTTCCATATCACTTCTCTTTCTAGCTGCAAGACAAAGACTGGGAACCAGACTTATTCAATAGCCTTAGTTCTGCTGGAAGTGGAAGATAAATTACCAGGAGGGATATTTTATACAAACCTATTTTACACATAATTGATGTTTTAAACAAATATAATAAAGGTAAACTTCGCCAAATGTAAAATATTGCTTTGGGTTTTCATTAGTACTGCTTAAATAAAATTAATACTTTTTTTTTTTTTAAGACTTGTAATGGTAGCAAAAGACACAAACCAGAATTAGAATGGAGAGTCATGCACCCAAACAAAAAAAGTAAGGCTCTCCTGTAGTGTTTAACAAGACTGCACCATAGTCTATTGAAAACACTCTTTTTAAAAAATTACTGTCCTGTATTTGTATGAAAAATCCATTCAGCAGAGTCACTGTAGGTGTTAGTCACAAATTTTGCATAGTCCTACGCTATTGTCAGGAAGAGGAGAAAATCACATACAGGGGTTAGAGGGAACAGGGCACCCTAAGAGCAAGAGGTGCAACCTGTGCCAGCCAAAACAGAATTCAACTGTGCTGACACACCCTCTGGGCTCAGAACCATGAGGAATTTCTAATTTGGACAGAACACATCTGCTGCAAAGGAGGCACCGGAGGATGAAAATGTTCATTAGTCACCATCCTAAACTGGCCATGTGGTCATCCAGTACCAATCAAAAGCGGTCACAGAAGTCCCAATATCTGGAAGTGCAGCTGTCCATAATGACTGGGAAAAAAAAAAAAAGGTTCTATAAAGACTCAAGCATGGTAAAATGGTAAAAACCAGGAAGCCATTGCAGCATTAGTAGAGCTTGGTGAATACAGTGACATAGCTCTCTGGATTCAAGATAAGAAACCAGAGAGAAATCTCATTGCTGTGTGACCATCCTGTGATCTATTTGGCATTTTGGAAATTCTCTAACCAGAATTGTCTGTAATCAGTGGCTTTATATTGGAAGGATGTTCCCGTTTTAAGTTACACTGGAAAAGGTTTTGATAATAAAACTTTAGTGCAACTGAGACTGAAGTAATTGTGGCTGCAGCAAGTGCCATTTGAGTTTGTAGTCTCACACAAAAAAGGTACTTTGCCACCTAAAAATCCAGTCAGCTCTTGTTGTCCTTTTATTATATTATCTCTCCATGACCTTAACATGAGCAATTTTTTGCAATATAACATTTATTTGGCTCATTTCATTGGGAGCATTTAAGAACATATTCTTTCTCAGCATGCATCCTGAAGTATCATCTCAATACTACCAAAGTGACTAGCACATTAGTAATATAAAATTAGCCTAATTTTACCCCGGTTAATTAGCACTGCATTGTTGACTTATCCATATAGAAATATTTTTGTCACTGTAGATGATTCTTTCTCACTTTTTACTGTCCTATATGAAAACAAGATAAATTTCCTCTGAGCAAAAAGATTTACTTCTTATTCATTATGAGTATCATAAAATGATACCAATCATTTCCACCTAAAGGCACAGGAACTTAATTCTGATTCTAAGCAAAAGATTTGTTTCTTTGCTGTCAGGGGAATTAACAAACAAAACTGCTAAGAACCAGTACCAATATGGCAAATTGTTTATTCTATACTGACAGTCTGTCTAGTGCAAGATATTACCGTTTCTCAAAGAGTGAAGATGAATCATTCTTGCTTTTGCATTTATTTATATTAACTCATAGAGTTGTAATACATAGTTTAAGGATAAACCTTTGCTAGAGTATTCATTTTATTGGGTCCACTGGCCAAGGATAAATGGGGTGTAAATCTTGTTGAATGCACAGAATCCCACGGCAGCTGAGGTTGGCCAGCTCCTCTGGGATCCACTGTCCCTCCACTCAAGCAGGGGCAGCTAAAGCAGCTTGCCCAGGGCCACATCCAGCCTGCCACTTTTAATAATAAGAAATAGAAATCAAATTATGTCATCTCTTTCCAGATCATTTGATCTTTGAAAGACTAATCCATCTCTTACAATATGAATTCAATGGAAAATCTCCCAGTGCTATAACTTTTCAATCTGCCTTACTCTGACGAACTTCATCACTTGAATGTCAGGGTTTACTGACAAACTTAGAATCTCTAATCTTGTTGCTGGAAAAGGTTTGGTATAGAGAACAGGGTTTTTACTATTAAAGCTGTACAGTTAAAGCATAAAAGAAAAGTCTCTCCAAGCATTTAAATGTTGCTGTGTGAACAATTTTGGACTGTCGCTTTGACTCTTTGTCGTGTAGCACTTTGCACATTGGGCTTTGACAGGTGCAAAGGCAAGTTCCCTGGCTGGGGCAGAGCCAGGGCATGGCACATGCTGACAAAACAGACCAGCTCAGTAATAACAGTTGTCTGGAGAAGATGAAAAAATCCTATGCATGCTTTTAATTGGTAGAGACTGACTGCCAAGTTCATAAATCAAAATTTAAACTTATGTATTGCAGCATCCTTCCATTTCGGCTTTCTTTTCTTTCGCATTAGACTGTTTGAACAAATTTTGGAGGGCAGCTGGAACTATTAAACACTTAATTGAACTGTACCCTACTTTGAAAATGTAGAATTCTTTTGTGAAATAGACAGAGCAACAGAAACAAATCAAGATGACTAATTCCAGTAATGATTTTAACTCGTAATTTCATTAGCACTGTCAGCAGAGTCAGCACAAACATCAAGAGATCTGTATGTGTAACTTTGTGCTGCACTAGTGAGATACATCAGGCCAAATCCCGCTCTCAGTTTCTTTACATCTGGTGTGTCTCTGATCAAATATGATTTGTATCAGTTTAGCTGATGGTAGGGTTTGGACCTGTATCAGCTGGCTTCAGAGTAGCTTTACCTGTCCTTTGTGTAGACTGACAAAATCAGCAGAAAACAGCACATAACCGCACCAGCAGGAATTGATATGTCCCAGGCTGGACAAGAAATCAAGCAGCTACATTTGCCTAATTCTGATGCAAGTCTTTGTCTCAGACCTACACCCTCAAAGTTAAAATTGTAATTTGGTTTTCCTGCATTTGGGAGTGAGGGGTGGGGTTACTAATGAGGAAACTTTACAATTTCCCATATTTGAAATACAAATATTCCACCCTCCCTTATTTCTTCCATCCTCAAAAACCACGCACATATCTCATCTATTATACAGAGAGAGACAGAAAAGTCATTTGTCATTATAATCACATAAATGTGTCACTAGCTCTAAAGAATGCCTGACTGTAGGCCAAGAATGCTTCTATTTCCCAGGATGATGAGGCACTTTCTTTTTAACAACTACTTTAAACTCTTTTGAAACGACTGAAATGATTAGATTTCTGGCAACCACTCTGAAATTGCTTGCCATCAGAGTTTGACACCAGCACAATGGCTTTCATCCTTTCACAGTGTTTCTGATCATTCCCATACAGATGAGATGTAGCTTGGGTAATCACAGAACAGAGAGAGCTGAGAGAGTAAAGGAGGGTTCCCTGGCACGGACAAACATAGAAGATGTGGCACAGTGTAACACACTGGTGTTTGGGGGTCCTCTCTTCTATTCAGATCTGGATTATGGATCAGTAATCAGGCTGAGAGCTCTGGGTGACAGCCCAAGCCCTCATTTATATGCACACTGTTCTCACAAGTGGGAATGACAGTCCTGTGCCATTACAACATAGGTAGGAATGTGACTCATTTGCATTAAGATCACTAAGCAGTTGCAAGTTTTGCTAAAGTGGATCCTCAAATAACGGCCCATCTGAATCTCATTCTAAAAACACATCCAGGCTCGGGGGAAGCCAAATCTGTTATTTACCCAGCACTGGGGCTTAGGCATCATTCCTGAAGCATACCAAAAGGGCTATTGTTAGTCTGCCTGCCAACACTGGAACTACTTGCTGTGGTTCACCTGCTCACATTAGTCCCTAATAAGAGTGAAGGACTCAGTGGAGGAGTCACTGAGGGTTGAAGGCTGCTTCATGGGCCTGTGGCTCCTATGGCACAAACAATTCATTTCACCATTTCAAATGTGTACTTGCCTTTATATGCTGCAGTTATAGAGGCAGAATTAAAAACTTGGACAGGAGGAGTCCTTGAAGGCAAATATCAGTCTTCTGTTTCTCTTCTACTGAGGAGTCTAATGAAAGAGCCGACACAAGCCATGAGGACAGCATTTGCTATACAGTTTTTTGGTTTTTGCCCCTGAAAGTCATGATTCCAAAGGAATATGACAGCCTGAAACAGTGGTGAGTTGTGGTCCCATTACAAATTGCCATGCAGACAACTGCAGGGGACCTGTGGGTGTCACAATGTGATCCTAAAGACTGTTTTCTGTCACAGTGGTCCAGTTGAAGTCATCTGGACTGTTGCTACACAAGTGAGCAAGAACACAGTGATCTGGTTTTAACCAGAAAAGGCTCCAAGGATCATCTCTCTTTAGCAGTGCTGGACTTGTTCTTGTGCCTCAGGGTATGAGTCAGCTGTGGCTTTGTTCTTACCAGGTACTACAGTCACCTTTCAGGATGTGATGACAGCTTAACCTCAATGGAAGTTACTTCAGAGGGTCCAGCCAGTGACCTCCATGTGCCCCAAATCTCATCCTCTGGAAGTATAATGCAACCATAAAATACAGCTCTTGGGAGCACGAACTGATTTATGCAGTTAATATAAATGTACTTTGAAACAATCTATTGGGGAAAAAAAAAAAACCACACAAAAGAGGAGCAGCAACAGGAGAAATAACACTGACTTTGTGTCTGTGAGGAATCTGAAAAGGCATCTTTACACATTTCTACTTTAAATAATTCAGAGTACTCTATGAGCAGACCTTGGATGCAGCACTAGGACAGTGGTTTGCTAACGTCATTCCACTACAAGCATGTGCGTTTTAATCTTGTGAAAGTCTCAAGAGTGATTTGGCAGCATTTATCAACTAAAAACCCATTGCAAAAAAGTCATTATTTTCATTTCCTTGATTAATCTTTTTGGGCACATGGCTTCATGACAAAAGGGATTTTCCAAGATGAAGTTTGGAATTAAGAAGAGAAACAGCTACACATTTGAATACATATTTCATAAGATTTCCCTGTTTAATTCATACCCTTTAAGTGATATTGATATTTATACACAGAAACTACAGTGTGAAGGAGGGTGAAAATACATAGAAAAGAAGGAATAGGAAAGTTAAGTTGTGACTGATTTATGTGTCTCTTGATCAGGCAAGAAAAACTCAGTTTATCTGCAGGCCTAATGACTTTTCACTGTATGGCCATATTGCACCAACTTGTGCGAGATAAGAAACATGACTGGGTTTTTATATAATAGGTCAACATGAAAACGTCAGCAAGGCAGAGGTGCTAGCAGAGTTAGAAAGCACTGCAGTCATGATCTGCAAGCCCACATAGTTCAAGGTGTTAGAGCAGATTTACCTCCTTCACAAGCACTTAATGTTTTAAATTGATTCCTCCTAACTCTATGGATTTCTTGAGTCAAGGTCAAAGCTTTCACTCCATAGCCAGGAATAGGCCAGACAATAAAAGCTGCAGAAATTAATTCATCTATAAAAGACGCGTGTCATTGAGATTTGAGAAGAATAGAAGTGTCTTCAAAAAGTTGCTGAGTGTAAATATTACCCTGTGTTTACTCAGCTCTGCAGCATGTGGGAATCTGGAGAAGTTGTTTGAAGGTCACATTCAGATGTGCCATGTTTAAGTCTTAGTACAGGATCCAGCTCTCACAGAAAATTCTGTGTGGACATGGCTTAGCTGAGTCTAATTTACCCTGCCACATTCTGAGATTGTGCTGGCAGGGAGGGCCTGGACTCAGCTCTCTGTGGCATTGATGCCAACTTCCACAACAGCCAGGAATGTCTAGAAATAGTTCTAGAAATATAAGAAGTGTCAGAAGTCAGACTTGTTTATAAAGTGGTTACAAGGGATCACAAATTGCCGTGCAGTGAGAGGCATGAAAATTACATTTGTTAGCAAAGAATTCTGGAAGAAAAGGAACTCTAAGGATTAATCTCAGGACTCACACTTGTAAGGATAAATCTTTATCAATGCTTATCCCAGTGATGGGCATATGAGTCTGACAAATTGCACTGATTATATTTTCAGTATCCGAGTAAAATGGCATTTTACCTTCATTATTTCTCCACTGTTCTATTTCAAGCTTCCCACAAGGTATCCACAGAGCAGAATTGAGCCACAAAGCACAAATACTAGTGTAAACTTTTGTCACTGAGAAAAAGAGTAAAGAAAAATCAGAAGCAGAATTAACAAGATGAGTGGGACTCCAGTTTCTTTGATTTTTCACTCAATTTGCATCTCATCTGGCTAAAAAGAATTTCTCGTGGTACTTGTTTGAGGACTCAAAGATAAAAACTGATATTTTCTATATTTACTGCCTCAACACAAAATTTCACACTACATTTTTCTACAGCCAATTCTTTCTTTCTGCTATGTAGCACTTAGCCATGCCCTATAACTTGCCCATATTCTTTATGAAGTGCCCTTTTTAACCCTAGTAAAACATTTGAGCTTTTTTTTACATCTTTCTGTATCAAGGTATCTTTTTCACTAGCAGTTACAGAGCTTCAAAGGGACAATTCAACACCAATGTGACCCTGAAAACACACCTAATTTTCTATTAATTGGAAGAACATATCGAAAGGACATCAAAATCCTCCCAGATTCTCAAAGTGGTCATGTTCTGAAATAAGGCACCAGCTCAGTTTCTGCTCTGAGTGCTCAGGTGATTTTAGATGTCGTGTGAGAGAGCTCTGGTGTGAGAGGGGCACATTGATGGGCTGCTGCTGGCTGCAGGGCTGAGGGGATACCCCCTCCAGGGATCCCCCTCCACAGCCTCATTTATCCAGATGTGTTGAGCACAGAAGGATTCACCAGAACTTCACCTCGTCACAACTTTTACTGAGCTTACATAAGTAACAAAAACCTGTGGGACTCAAGGATCCATTTGAGAGTGAAATGTTTCTCCAAGAATAATGAGAAAAAAGACCCTTGGTCTTTTAGAGTTGTTCCACTATTTCTGTTATGCAGAAGAAAGCAGCTTTCTGCTCTTGCTTTGCACCCTAATGAAAACACAGACATGGAACATGTTTGCCTTTAATGACTGTTTCTGGGAACTACAGAGGTCCAAAGCTCAGGGCAGATGCCGAGAAGCCAGAAGAGAAGAGGAGGCGTCACTGCCCATGCCATCTGCTCCCAGCAGAGACTTTTCCCCACTTAAATTGCTGTGAATGATGTAAGAGAGGGCTGTGCCTGGGACACCTCACACACACTTTAACACCTACAGACACTAATTGAAAACGTGGTGAGAGGCACCGAGCTCCCGGTGTGTGCTTTTAGTGTCAGCTCGCAGTTTCCTCTCCATCTGCCCGAGGATTTGAGAACTTCCACAGGAAAGACAATGGCAGCTACAGCACTCATGAAAATAGCCACTAATGTGCCACTTCAGCTTCCATCCTTAGAGCTCCCAGATGACAGAGGAGCATTTTTTATTGCTGATGAGATAATTAAGAAATGTGAAGGGAAATAATAGAGAAGTTTTGTCAATTAACTGCTGGTAGAAGACACCCTCAGTGACTTGCATGGCTCTCTGGTGACTGGGTAGGTAGAACTACATGTCTACAGTCAAGGGTTTCTATTTGACTCCAGATTATAGAGAGGGTCCATCTTTGTTTAAATTTGAAATAAATAAATCTAACTTACCCTTCATATTATGAAATAAAAGTGAGAAAAGCACTTGCAATCTCATGACAATGAGATGCTGGTTGTATCCCTTGGGTTTGAATTGTGTATTCAAATAAGTATATTTTATGTCACTTGACACCGTTTTCCAGATATTCTAATAAATATTTTTTAACTTCAACTGGGGATAAAAATCAATTTTAAATTCGTAAGTATTTTTTTCAGCCTTAAGCATGATTTATATAAGAAAATGATATAGCACATTCTTTGAAACTGAAAGTTTTATGATACTACTTTTAAAATATTGTTTCCAGTTTTCAGTTTCAGCTTAGCTCTATTGTAAAAAAAAATCAGTATATAGGAGAGCTTGGATTTTAGTTTATAGTAACTTAAAGACCCAGTCTCATTGCACTAGGTCATGCAGTTTTTACCCTTAAATTTACTGAAACAGCCAGTTTTTGCAAAAGCTGGATTTACGTGTCACAGACTGTATTAAGAAGTGCCTCAGCAAGTTAAAACTATTAAATTGTGCAGTGCTTTTTGTGCATCCTTACCCTGATCTGGGCTATTCAGCTACATTTCTGCTAAACAGGTCAAAAGGAGAAGAATTGCCTACATTATACAATATTTCTGCTGAATAGAGCTTTAACAAATTGACTAGGCTTCTATTTTAATCAAGCATCGTGCACACAGAGCAAAATAGTACGTGTGGAACAGCCTCTGAATGATCTTGCTCTGTCTCTTTCTATAAAGAAAAGCGATTTATAAAAGTACCAGCTTGTTTGAAGATAATACAGATTTTTCCCATATTCCAGAATGCCGAATAATATCAATAAGCATCAGAACAGGGACTGGAGTAGGTCAACATATAATATTAATAGCAATTAATAATAATGACAATAATAATAATAAAAGCTGACACACTTAAACTCTGATCCCTTTCTCCTTACCACAAGCAAATTTGTGTTGTATCACTGGAGCTTCTGACTGTGTGATTTATGCAAGATGTGGTTCATAATCAAGGGAACAATAAGAGTTTCCAAAAGCTGAAAACAAAATGAAACAGTCTCTAAGAGGCCAAATCTTCTGAAATCGGAAATGTGGTGCTGCTATTCATTTGTTGATATCTGTAATTTTCAGATTAGAACAAAGGAATGCTATTCTGGAGCTCAAAAATTACTTAACTGATTTCACAACATAATCAGCAAATCAGATTTTCTGGGTTCCAATATTCATTTGAAAGAAACTTGAAAAAACAATTAATTCATTTCAATATCCTGCTAGGTCAGCTACAAAACATGTAACATGATGATCTCTAGAAGCAAAAGATGGATATTTCTTTCCATATAATTTATTTATATTTGCTCATGAGTACATCCTTAATGAATACATCTACCAAGAGTATTCAGAGGGAAGTCAAGTTGAAAGCAAACAGGAAATGAAACCACTCCATCTCTTTCAGTTTAACATCCAGGGAAATGACCACACATGAGCATTTACTCCAGCAGTATGATGGACAAGACAAATGTGAGGTATCCCCAAGCACACTGAGACCAGCTGAGAAGAGCTGATGCTCACAAAATCTAAAAGAACTTGGTATTAAAAGCCAAAACAGTAGGGAGAGATTTGAGACAATGTCAGGCAATGAGTAACAAGAACATTGGGAAAATACAGAAGATTCTCCAGATAGAAATGCAAGCATGCCAACCTGCATGCAAGCAGCCACCATGGGGGTTGTACAAGGAATATCCACACAGAATTCCCAAACTGCCAGGACACCTTCATTCCATCCACCTTCTACCTTCTCTCTGCTTTTCACAATGGTAGTCTCACTTAAGAAACATTGTCTCTGCCTTCTCCAGCTTATGACTTTATCTCCATCTATTCACCAGCCCTGGTATCTCTGGTATGAATGTAGTTACTTCTCTGAGCCATGGGACATATTTTAAGTTTGCCTTCCCATAATACCTGGCAAAACAGAGTTCAGCAGATTTGGGTAGGTGATGTTATTGGAAAGCTTTTGAGTCCTCTGAAAAACATGAATCACAATCAAATTACATGCAGGGATACTGGACAGGGAGCAGATGTTCTGCTGACATCAGCTGAGGAATCTGTCACAGTCTGGAGGGAAAGCAGAAACTTGCAAGCTCCTTAATTTGTTTCTTCCATGCATCTTATAAAGTCCAAATTTAATTTGGAAATCTTATTTTGATTCCTTTGCTGTTCTTATCTACCAAGCTAAAAATAAAATTAAAAATAAAATTAAAAAATCATTCAAAAATTTTAACAAGCAGTTGCACTTATTAAATTCAGTTTTCCCTTCCAACACAGCTCCTTTATGCTATTCTGTCACCACAGTATTTTCAAAATCCCTACACTCCTACTGAAGGTTTGAGACACAGAAATGAGTGTCACTTAAATGTTTTCACCTGAGCTATTCTTAAATTCTAGCAATCCCTACCAGAGCATCTCCTGGTCTCTTCTAGCTAAAAGTGTTCAGTAAGGAGTGGGAAAAGGATGGAAATTAATGGGAGGATCTGTCTCACTACAGGAAGCCACAAAGATGCCTCACTGACTCTGTAGAGTTTTCCTTGTAGGAAATGCCAAGAGCTCTTGAACTTGGAAAGTTAAATAAATTCATTTATGGTGTAAGAAGCAAGCTAATACCATAACTCCAATGCAGAACCTAGTGATACAGCCAGAGCTAACTGACAAAATTACATGTCTGGCCCTACAACCAGAATCTTTATGAGTCAAATATTACTCATGTCAAGTCTTATATGCTGGAGCAATGGCATTGAACAAGAACTGAGATGAATGTCACATGTATGACAGTCCAACTGCCCATGGCTTGTCAGAGGGAAGGTTGGTTGTGACAGAGCATGGCTTAGCAGGGGCAGTGGAAAGGTGGGATGGAAGGAAAAGGCCTTTTCTTCACACAGTGGTCAAATTGACATCCATGCAAGAGTGAGAGGTTCTGGAAAAGAAGTCAAAAAGGACGGGTTATTTGGTCCCTGGGCCACATGCATCCTTCCTCTGAGCAAGCCGTCCTGTTACTTTGGTGGAGATTCAGCATTAATCAGTGGTTCATAAAACAAAAAATTATGATCTGACATGGGAACATAGAGGAGAAATTCACAGTTTCTTCACTGGATTCATGGGATGTAGAGCAAACTTCCCACCAAGGAGGGCTGTTCAGTGGGTTAAAGCTTCTCATCTTTGGGGAGCTCACTTGAGAGCACAGGGTGGAAGCAGGGGCCGCATCCCCTGAGGATGTTTACAGGCATCACAAACTCACCCCGTCGTTCAACACCACCAACAGTTGCATCTGACAGGAAAGTCAAAACAAAACCATGTGTTAGGCATGAACTGCACCATCACAGCTGTAGAGAGAATTCTGTGAAGAAATAAATTTTGGGAAGAAAAAAATTCTGATTTCTAATTCATTAGGCTCTTATAGGCTTGGGAAAGGGAGCTTTCAGGTTCTGTTTGAAGGTTGTGAGAAGGATCATCTTGGTACACTTGTGAATGACAGACAACTTTTCATTTTTCAGGTAGGAGACTCTCATGTGGTATTTTATTTGCATATCTCCAAAACTTTTTTAAAAATATACTGTACTTAAGACACAAAGCAAATAGATAAGAAAAAAGTTATTCTCTAACCTATCATCTTTTATTTAAAGAAAATAACCCCTAGAAAATAGGAAAATTCCTATGGCAGAGTGAACTGCTTGTTTTAATGCCACTGGAAAGATTATGCAGGACTAATGTGAAAATTCACTTTGCTTGGGATGATTTAAGAAATGATAGCTATGCTGTTATGTATTTGCTGAGTCCTCTGGAGCTGGAATTTAGAACTAGCATTGATTTTTGCACTGGATAAGACAAAAGGTTTCTATCATAGGAACACAGAGCTAACACATCAAAGTAAAAAACAGTACTTAATCTAATACAGCTTCTTCCCCAGTTCCCCATTTCAGGTGCTGATATACCTCTGTAATTACAAGTAACTACAGAACTAAATGGAAAAAAATACACAATGGAATCTGAGCAAGATTCGAATGGTTCAAAGAGAGATAAAGCTTGTGAACATTATATTCCACATGGGGTTTTTTTGGTTTTTTGTTTTGGACAAAATATCTTCCTTATACTCTTTCATCATCTTCTTGGAAATCAATATGGAATCACCTAAGTTCATTGCCAAAGGTAAACTTCATCCATTTTAGACACCTATCTGAAGGCATTTACTTCTGGAGCACCTGACTCAAACACTCCCTTTCACTTTGAGAGTCTCTGTTTCAAGGACCAGGACAAAACATATCTCGATCCAAGAAATTAAGTAGTATTTGAACTATTGCACAGGTTTTTTGTACAGAGGTGAATTTGGTCCCTTGATTTCACCTCATTCCATGCTGGGACAACAGAGCTGCAGAAGATGGCAGTGCCTACTCCAGAACAGTTGATTTACCCCCTCTTAGCTGATTCTCAAAGCAGATCAGTGCCACAAGTGCCTGTGTGCCCCATCCACTGACAAGAGGAACCATCCCAGGTCTAGTAAACCCTGGGGAATTTTGTGACCCTAGAGACTGACCTGGAATGCTTTCAAACCATTAGACCAGAAGAGGCAGGCAAAAGTGCAGGGAGAGCTGGGATTACAGAGCAAAGCTGCAAGGGGCCAAGGAGAAGAGGCCTCCTGGCTGGGACACAGTCACCCGCAGCTGTGTCCTTGGTGAGCCTGTGAGCCTGATGCACCTGGAAGACACCACAGGAGAAAGGGGCTATGGCAGAGAACTATGGACTAGCAATAGAGAGGCCAGACTGCAGTGAAAGAGGAGGGGGAGATGTTTGTGTGGCTGCCTCTTCCAGCCTGAGAGCCCTGGCAGGGTGATGATGCCCAGGCTTGGCTGCCCAGAACAGCACCTGCAGCCAAAGAAGCCCTGCATAACCCAGGAGGTGAAGCAATCCCTCTGGTGGCCTGTACCAGCTCCCAGCTCTCTCCCTCCCAAGTGCACAAATGCTTTATCCAAGGCCTGCACAGGCAAGGATTACTTTAAATCAATAGATGCTGGAGAACAGAAAATCAGTGGCCCCAAGTGCGCTCACTGTTCTTCCCCCTGCAAGGTAGGCACTGCTCCATTTGTGTCAGTCTGGCAAACCATCCAAAACACATCAGCTGAAGCCCAGGCTGGTCTGATGCCCTGTAAAACAGCCAGGTACAGACTGACCTTTCCTTCCACCTCTTGTGGAGGGAAAGGTGGGGCAGGCAGTGGGAAGTGCAGCTGGCAGAAATACACACCAGGATTCTGCTTCCAAAAGGTCCTGGTCACCAGTGCTGTTCCTCCACTGAGCCTGTAGCTTGGTCCACATCTGTTTTATTGGATATAGCCAGATGTGGTTTCATCCTAGCAGGAGGCATCACAGGCCTAACAGAGGCAGATGTAGTAGCAGGAAGGGGATGTGGTGCAGCAGAGATTTATCACCCTGGACAGATACAATGTGCAGGAAACACAGTAATTCTGAAATAAATATATACATCAACTACCAAAAATTATAGATGTGCTTTGTTTGCTTGCTTCTGTCACATAAAATTGTCAGGGGGTGTTGCAGAGAGTGAAACAGCCCGTTCAAAAGGAGAGCCCCTGAAGCCATGAGGGAGGTTGGTCACTGCTGGTTATTAAAGCAGAGGCAACCTCTGGCTCAGGAAGTCCTGAAATTGCTGACTCTTAGAAGCAAGTGAGAGTGTAACAAGGAAAGCACAAGCAACATTTGCTTTGTATTTTTATGCTCTTTCTCGTAAGTATCTACTGCATTGCCAGAGCTTCAACCACGCACAAAGGACATAAAAAATGTAATTTGTCGTGTTTTCTTAGATCAAATTTTTAGTTAATCTGATAGCAACACTGCAATTTGGTCTAACCTAGTTTCTCCTTTCATTAGAAGGAGAGCTGGTGAACATTTCTATTTATGAAGAATGGGCCTTTTTTAAAGCTGAAAAGTTTTTAGCAGTGTTGGTTTTTTCCACACTGTTTCAGAAAAGCCCATTTATTTTTTGTGGTTTTGTTCCTATACTTTCCGCTGTTTCTTTCTGGCACAGAATAAAAGAGAAAAATTTTAATTATAGGGGTTTTTTTCCCCTGTCTTTCTTTTTCTTGTGACTTAGTAAAATTATGGAAAGCTAAACTTTCAAGTTACTGAAGAGTAAAAAGAAAAATCTACTTTGTTCAACTGGAATAATCCCAAATATTAATATTAAAATTTTAATATTAGAGGACAAAAAGTTAAAAAAAATCTGAAATCAGTTTTTCATTCTTAGCCATTGCTAGGCCAAAGATAGCACAAGCACTAATTTGGATGGAGCTTTGCAGTTCCCTGAACTAGAATATTTTCTTCTCATCACTCCATATTCCACTTAAGCACTGTACCAAAGGCAGACTCAGTCATACAGATTTCACAAGCAGGATTACATACAATTAAACACATTTATAAAATGCAGGGTAAAGGCTCAGCAATAGGAGTTTCTGCCAGCAATTCCTAATATTCCCTTTTTCTTGCTGGGAAAGGAACAGCTCACAGTTCATCAGCCAAACAACATCTGCCCAGGCAGATAACAGTGTCACAGGTGACAACTGAGCTGGCACTGAACTTTTTGAGTTCCCTGAGCTTTTTGCCTCTCTGGTTACTCTAGCAGGCAGGGGAAAATGTTCTATCAAGCCTCCTGCAAAGCTAAGGAACAGCAAGGAGTTTGCATTCATTCTTGTCCTCACAAGAATCATAATGCTAAAATTTACCTTTTCACAGCATGTGCATTAAAAGCTATTTTAACTCAACAGCATTAGCAGTCTCCCAACGATTGTAGGAGTTCTACTTTGTGGTTATGCAAGTTCCATCGCCTAATAATTTCATTTTATGTTTAAATCAAAATAACTTTATTTCTGCAATAAAGAACAAATTACGTCAAATGTCATCCTTTCCAAATGAAACCCTGGCATTCATCAGCCACAGAAAACCTGTTTTTAGGACTAGAAGGTTTATGAAAGTAAGGAGAGCTATTGCCCAGTATAAGTGTATAATTTCTACTTGTGTGGGTGGATTTCTGTGATGTGTTTAACCAGAGTAGAAAGAAAATCTAGTGCCTTGCCAAGGTATTAATATAATAAATGCTGTTCATCACTTACAGACTGAGTTAGACAACTTCAGTACAGCTGCAAAGCCCCTGGTTTCAGGAGGTTTCTTTCAGGATTAATTTTGCTCCAGTAGAATTCAAACCATGGCTCAGCAGCATTAAAAATTACTGTTCTGGTCCCTTTATTTATGGGGAGAACCACTGGCTTTCAAATGATGCAAGACAATTTGTTTCTACTGATTTATAGCTCATTGGAGTACTTTTAATTGGACTTTGCTGTTTTCCTGGACCATGACGAATCCTTTCATAACTATTTGCTTTTTCCTAAGAAGTGGAGCCCTGAGAAAAATTATTTTAATGATAATGTGGGCAGAAAAATGCTCCTTGGCAGATTTCAAATGCTGTTAATTATAGCCCCTTTTGGAAATACCTTGCCAGATGCCTAGAAAATAGTGCCCATGGATACCTTAAATCTGAAATCTGTGTGATTTTTACACAGAAATATTACCTTTAGAGGAGAGAGGGGGAAAAAAAAAGAAAAAAGGGGAAAAAAAAAAAAAAAGGAAACAGTGTGAGCTTTTCAGGTAACTTTCTATTTTCCAGTCTGTGGATAAATCCTTTGTGTGTTAGTGCTGGAATTGGGCTCATCCATGTTCCCTGATGGGGTCATTTTCCTGTTTCAGTGTGGACACACACAGGGGCCTGAAAAACCTCTGCTATCTCCACTCTCCATTTTCTGTTTTCCTGTCAGATCACACTGTGTAGAAAATTCAGTGATACACTTTCCCACATGCAATCCTGACTTCAAGGAACATAAAAAATTATGGAAGTTGGACCCTCTAACACTGAAGCAGAGAAGAGATCTCTGCAAGTGTTATTTAGGAAGAGATATTAAAAGCCTTTTAAATAATTTAAGCCTTCAAAGGGCATAACTTATTTCTATAAATAATTTAACCTATATATTCTCTGATTAATTAGAGACAAAGGCCTCAAAAATTCCCACAGGCAGTGCCTGGGATCCTGACTCTCCCACAGAGACTTCAAGCAAACACATTTATTGACAATATAAGTGCAGATTATGTCAGAAGGCACCACTGAAATGCTACTAAAAATTCAGACTGGTCTTTGCTCTCATGACTGGGAGAATTTTGCCCGCAAACCAAGACCTGCTGTACTGGGAAGGTGAGCTGAGCCCCCAGGCCAAAGGGCTGAGGTTTTTCATCCCCACACAGAGAGATCAGGAGAGAAAGTGAATGAAAGCAGAAGCCAAGCTCTGCTCTCCATGGTGCAAGCATAAGCCTGGAGCCACTGAATGGAGCCATAAGGATAATCCTACATTTCACATCAGGGCAGTAATTCTCCCTTCTGAGGGGAAAAGAAAAGAAAAAGGGAAAAAAAGAGGAGGATTTGTAGCACTGGTCCACTCATTCAACTAGCAGCTGGTGGTTGAATGAGTAGACACTATGGTTCCTGTTCACCTTTAACAAAATCAGATACAAGAGAAAGATATATTTTATGTTTTGACTTAAAAACAAGTGAGAGTCTTAAAATACCCTGTTTTTAAATCATCATATATGTCACTTATTTTAGCTTAATTATCTCCTTCTCCTCTTTATCACAAAGCAAGAGTAAAAAAAACCTCAGCTTTGAAGCTGGAGCTCAATTGCTGTGGAAAAAAAATTTGGAGGGTTCATTGATGAACTTGGCAAAAGTTTGGTCCTTTGTGCCAAAGGACCACAGAGCAGAGAGGAAACTCTGTCACTAACAATATGTCAAGAAAAGATTTCTGCTGGAGTAAATCCCATCTCGTGGCTTTGTAAAGCCCTGCCTTCACAGTGAAACAGCTTCAATGAGCCAGGGCTTATTTAAATGTTGCCTCTGCCTCCCTGCTCCGGCCTGTCTTATGGAGAAGGACAGCAGCTTGTGAGAGGTCTGTATTTCCTTCATTAAACTGCTGAAATGCTGTTCTTGCCTTCTTCCATTCCCCAAATCAAGTCTAGTCCCTTACCTGGGTTCTGTCATAGCACCCAGTCATTGCCATTATCTACTTATTTCCTGGAAAACAGCCAGGCCTGGGCCCACTCCCTTCCCAAAGAGCAGCAGCAAGTGAATGCATGCACCCCTTCCATGAATCCTGTATGAAACACTCCTGTGTCCTCATTCCACAGGACATTCCTGTGTCCTCAGTGCTGGCTCATCACCACTTGGGCTTGGCCCAAGTCCCCCCAAATGGTAACTCAAAAGTGCTCAAAATATCCTTGTGCCACAGAATTGTGAAGTTGTGACCATGATGAAGTCATGTAGGAGGAGAAGTCCTGACAGTGTGAGAAATTCTTCCTCTAAATTTGTAATTCCTATTCACTTCATCTTAAAATTCAGCACAGTATATTAGAAAGGCAAATCATAATACCTTTCTCCCACTAAGAAAAATATCAAAACCAAACCTGAAATAATCAGAGAACTAACCAATTCACATCAGTGTGGCCTTTTTCTAGAAATACCGGCAAAAAAAGTTATTTTGACAAAAAAACTCCTATTCACCTTCAGCAGAAATTGTTTAGTGTCAATGGAAGTGACTCTGCTCAGCATCACTGCATTCACTGTTAGTCACCACTCCCCAGGCCCTACTACATCTTCTACTCCATTGGCTCGTGGCCATCTCAAATGTGATGTCCTTGAGTAACAATTTTCTGCTTTCCCATTTTTCCCCTCAAGCACGATGAAGGGTTTCATGGCATCAAGTGTGCAGAGATTCAGTGTACAATCCCCATTGATACTATTAGAGGAGAAAAGTCAAACCTAGAGTCAAACCCCAACCCACATTATATTCATATATTTTTCTGACATTTATAATTAAAAGTACTGTTCAGGGAGCAAGTGGTGTTTTTATTGAGAACTTTCCCCATGTATGATAAAGGGAAGCTTCATGTGTGCGAAATGTACTTTGTTTCTAATATAAATGTTTGGAGTTTTTTTTAATTACATTGTCAGACTTTAGTATTATTTCTAAGGAAATTTTCCTAAATGTGCTAAATTCTCATTTAGGAAATGAGCTCATTACTAAATTATATACATATATATTTACAAAAAACCCTCTTCAAAATACTGATCTGGAAGAATTCTGAGGTTATATCAAAGATGCCACAGTGCCCTAATGTTAAATGCTGTACCTAATAAATGGGACTTACAAGAATTCAGTCCTTCCAGGGTCCATTTAGGCATTTAAACAAGTGTAGTAATATTCTGTGCATCAACAGCCAAACTTACCACCAGTGTTACTCCTCAGAGAACTCAGTGGGACCAGTCCTGAAATTTTTAAGTGCCCCCTTTTTCGAACATCACAGAAACTGAGTCTCAACAATGAAATTTCTGAAGGACTTCCCACATTGTACAGCATCTGTACAGGGAGGAATCTGGGCTCTGTTGAGGCTTGGAATTATTAATGAAAATTTCCAGGAATGCCAAGCTAAATCCTTTTGCTAAATATGTGGAGTGCTGGAAATCAATAGGTACCTCCCACTTGACTCCAAACCTGCAAACAGAAATAACACTCCTGCTAATCTTTTAAAATGTCTTCATAGAAGAAAACCTGCTTTTATCCATGATACATTGTAAAGATTTTTAATTATACATGTACCTGTCATAATTACAAAGCCTCATTATATGATTATACAGCTTCCTATTATTATGAAAATGCAATTAAGAAAATCAAAGAAGAAAAACATCACATGCCTCTTCCAAAACTCTGGAAAATAACTTCTGAGAAGGCCTAACTGTGCTGATTTCACTTGCATGAGCAGGCCCACAGCACAGAAGCACAAGGTTTAGGAAAAAAAGGCATTAGGTGTGACAGCACCTCTGTGACTCTCTATGCACCATGTACCAGTGATATTAAACAGAACATCATTCCAACCTTTTCTTGCACTCCTGCTTGGTACCATCCTGCTAAATTTTTTCCTTTAGCACATTAATCAGGTACTTTCTTGGCCTAATGAATATTTGGTGGAGATGGGCAAACCAATTTCTCTTGACAATAACAGCTACACCCTGCCAACAGGTCTGTAGAAATAGGCCATCATTTCCTCAGTTATCGAAAAGATTTTCATTCCACTTCTGGAAAACAAACTTTTGTCTTCCAACGCTGAGCTTTCAATTTTGGCAACAGCCAAGCTTGTTTCTCCTGTAGTGCTATTCCTCTGTTCCTAATGGAATATTGATCTTTCTAAGGAAGTGTAAAGCAATCAATACACTACAAAGAGGAGAAATAGGTAAGAAAAACATCTCCTTATTCTCTTCATACCTAATTAGAACAAATAGAAGTAGACTGAAATCAACAAACCAGAAATGTTTGGATACTAAAGATTATTTGTGAAGTCTCCACTATAAGGCAAAGTTTTGGCACATATTGGACTCACAAGCTTAAGCTCCTGGATGTGGGACTGATTGAATAGGGCCAACAGTTTAATCTATGCTGTGATGTTTCCGATATGCATTCATGAACTTCCTTTAGATAATTTTGGTAATAAAACTACAGAAGTCCAGAGTGCGCATCCACCAAGAATTCAAAGGTGTCTCTGTGTATGTAGAAATAGCCCCCAGTAGGTACCAGGTAGAGTTAGAAGGGATTAATTTGGCCACTTGAATTTGACCAGCTTTTATCTCTGGATTTAAGGAAGAGAAAAACCTGAGGAAGACAAAGAGTGGAAGAGCATGGTGAGGAAAGTCTTCCTAAGTGCTCTCCTGCAATACTATGGATGAAAGCAAGCAAGCTGAACTTTATCCCCCCACCCTTTCTGTCCATGTTGGCCAGAGCAGAAATTACCTCTTATTCTAAACTGAGGTAGGTTTTCAGTTTGACCAGACCATTGCCAAAGTCACTTCTCTGCGTTAAAAAATTACCAGGGATGGTTCACTTGGGATTGGATGCACTTGCTTGGAATCCTCAGTTCCCTGGACTTCTAAATTAACAGGAGTTCCACAAGCTTTTATGAGTGTTTGCAAATCCAGTGCGAGCACTGAGACATCTCCCCCCCTTTGCATTGTTACTGTGCTTAAAGTTCATCAAGGTGATGATTCTTTGCCCCAAGTGTTGTTCATGTAAGGGAGACAAACAAAAAACTGTGTACACTCAATGACTTCAAGACAGATGAATTCTCACATTGAGTTCAAGTATTACTGGTGGCTCTTTTAGCATTATTCGCCATAAATTAACCTTTCTTGTAAGCAGCCCCTGCCTAATGTTTGAGTAATGTCAATTTGGCTGAAGTGGAAGATTTAAACACCCAGGGAAATAGGCAGCAAATTAATGGATACAAAATGAATCATTATTAAGGGCTATTAGTATATTCATAAGTTAGATGTTTTTAAAATGTTACCTGTAAGTAGACATAAGAAATTACTCAAGCCAACAAAAAATGAAATTTAATGTTTCTGTGAATTGACCCAAGGAATAAGTATGCATTTGCCAAATTTAAAGAAAAAGTCCTCCATGAAAGAAATAAAAAAGGAGTATGAAAAGGTCTAAAAACCAGCTTTGAGCAACACATACAAGTACTGGAGTAAGTTCTGAATTATCTCCTGGAACACAGAAATTTCCTCTTTATGCAAAAGCATAAGGACTAGCCCTCTTGGAGCATAAAGAATGAGGCACAGAATATTCATATGGAAAACAAATTTCACAATAACTGTACTATAAAACATAATCCTGATATTAACAGAAGACATTTTTCCCCCTTATATGTGGAAAAGAAACTGGTAGTGAGGATCCAATCATGTAAGGAAATGCAGAATAAGAGAAGAAAATAACTCTTCATTGAGTTCATATCACACATTCCAAGGGAGGAAGAACTGGAAACCAGCAGCTGAAGAACATCTACCCGAAAGGTGTCAATTTTTTTTCTTACACCTTGTTTTTTGTCTTGCTTGCTTCTAACTATGCCACAATCCATGTGCATTCATTCCCTCAGAGATCAATGAGCTCAGAGTTTCAGGCAAATTACAGAAGCTGAAAGCAACCCTTTCTGCACAGAATAACATTTTAAAATTTAAAAATCCCAGCTGCTAGGCTCTTGTTCCCTCCACTTCTTTCTGCACATTTCCCTATTATTCTAATAGATATTACATGTGTCCTAGTGTTAAAAGGGTGAGAGATCATTTTGATACAGTCCAGCTGAATGACTTAAAACACAAGATAGAAGAGATTGCCTTATCTCCATCTTTCAAAAGATGCTGAGTGTAGAAGTGACTGAAATTAATTTCTGATTTTTTGCTTCTAATCAGATGACTGCAAATCATCACAAATCCTTCCAGTCTCTAGGGTTCTTTTGATATGGCAAATATGATTTTAAAATTCTTTGATGAAAAGAACCAGCAATAGCTGTTTCAAATTGCTTTTTAGTTCTTATATATATATATATATATATGAACAGGGAATAAGCTGCAGGAACCTCAAAAATACAAAAGAGAAAAAATTCCACTGGGCACTTGCCTTGGGATTCTATCTTGCTATCAGTTTATGTATGCTGAATTGATATCATGTGTTTTTACAGAAATTAGATCCCTTTGATAAAGAGGCTAAGAAAACCATTCAAGAACCGTGAATAAATAGAAGGTGAAAAGCGAGAAGAATGAGTCTTTCTCAGTAATGGAAATGCTGGCAAGAAGTGGAAATAGTGTACAGAGCCCCCATCCAGAAGAGACACATGGTTAATTTTAATTTTAACCTCATTTAGAGCATGTGATTCACTGCCCCATTTAGTTCAAAATTAAAATTAAGCATGTGCTTAAGTGCTTTGCTGGACTGAGGCCATATACAAGAGTACATTGGTCATGAATCCATATGCCATAGGTTGATTTGGAATTGAAAAGTCAAAGCTTTAAAGTAAAACCTGAAATGCTTTGCTTTATTTATTTTTAGTGCAGGAATGCATTGACAGCACGGAAATCTACAGCAGTCACGCAGTTCTTTTGAAAAACTAATAAAAAACAAAGAGAAATCCTTAAAAACTCAGCAGGAGAAATTAATCCAGCAAATTCCCAGAACTCAGAGAAAGAAAAGCAGCTTTAAAAGACTGACTGCACTGTCCTGTGTGTCTGTGTGCACTGTGGCCAGCAGCCCCATGCAGGTTTCCCCGTCCTACAGCACACAGCTCACAGTCTGCACTGCAGTCAGATACAGCTGAGGAAAAAGCTGCTGTGAGCACCCCAGTGCAGCACCATCACTGACTGATTTACTCCCTGGTTACCCCTTAGCCAGAGCCTGAGGAGAGCTATAATCCCTGGGCATGTTCAGGGAAATGTCATTTCTAATGTCACCTCTTCAGCACCAGAGCCAAAATGCCTTTCACTGCCCAATAAATTCCCCAGGTGAATGCAGAGAAGAAAGAGAGCCACAATTCTGTCTTTTCCTTACTCTAAGTGATTTGTTAACTGTTAGTGCAGAACAGAGCAGGCACAGCAGGAATTAAGTGAAGGAAACATGCCCTGAGTCCCCAGAAACACTATTTTGCTGCACTCTATTTCACATTTGTGCAAACATTTCTTATGGTCCAGAGCAGATTTTTTTACCACAATAAGGGGAAAAGAGGCAAGACATACCTACTCAAAACTAAGCAGGAATCTCATGCAAATGCCCTTGCTTGACCTACTGCTTCAGTTTCTCTTGTTAAAATGTCTTGTTGGAAATGTTCCTTAGGCTGGGAACAGTGGTGCACCTATGCCTGGAATCCAGGGTACACATCAGTGAGGAGTGGAGGATCACTGTGGGAGACAAGGTCTGGGCAGGCCAAGTAAGAGCTGCCAACTTTGCTGCTTTGCAAAGGTTTGCTTTCACTCTCTGTTAACAGTTCTGGAAGTTTTAGAGAAATTTAATTTTCATAGATTGGATACTCACTTCTAACCCCCTTTTTTTCTTTTTTTTTTTTTTTTTCAGAACATACTCTGTCTTCATGAAAAGTTCTCATAAAATTTTTGTCAGTCCCAAAATTAGACATTTAAGCTTGAGAGGAAGTAAGACTTTCTTATTCCAGAGGACATCAGCATTTCATATAAAAGACATCACAGTGCTCCCTGCTGCTCTCAAGGATTCACTATTCCAAAAAGAACTCCCTGGTTAAGACCTCTTCCTCCTTGGCATTTTTTGCAAGATATTTTTCAATTATCAGATGACCCTTACAAAGCACTGCTTGTCTCTCATTACCTCTTTCTACACAATCATGGTTCTGTTCACCTGCTTCCCTCTTTCTACCTCTGCCCTGGTTTCCTGTCTTCCACTCTCCTCCCATCTGCACTGTTTCATGGAAGCACTTAAATGTCTGCACAAGCAGTGGCCAGTTAGAGTAGGTGCCACCAGGAGGATGGAGTGCTCAGCTGAGGGGCAGGAAAGAACCCAACCCCCATAAATGTCTCTTTGTACTCGTTTCTTGGTCCCCAGGACCATTTTAAGGTTTCAAATGGGTTTTGGAAGCACAAGCTGAGATCTCAAAGAAGCAGTAGGGACTGTTCTTCAACATCCAGGCGTTACTCTAAGGACTTAATGAACTTGCACTACTTACAAAAGTTGCTGCTTTCAATTCCACTTTCACCAAATATGATTAGTTTCTGAGAAAACTGTGTGGAAAACCAAACTTGTAAATTTCTAACCTTGTGGTTTACTCTTTGCACTATATTAAGTATGGAAATTGAGCCTTGTATGGTCCAGACGTTATTTTAAATGTACAGTGGAACAACGTGTTTATGTACAAATTATGAAACAAAAGTCATGAGGGACCTGTCATTTGGCAGTCTCATCCTGTTTTTGAATTGTGTTTTCTACCTTGGAGACTGCCTGGATCTGGGCACCAGAGGAGAGAAATCTCCACAGCCTGCAGAAGTTAATGCCACTCTGGGTTTAGACTCGCCTGATAATTTGGCTTTCAGCATCTACTGTGCTCACAATTAGATCATAGAACCAGAGACTCATAGAATGGTTTTGCTTAGAGAGGACTTTAATGCCCATGTGATCTCACCCCCTGCCAGGGCAGGGACACCTTCCACTGTCCCAGATTGCTCCAAGCCCTGTCCAGCCTGGCCCTGGACACTTCCAGGGATGGGGCAGCCACAGCTGCTCCGGGCAATCTGTGCCAGAAACTCACTGCCCTCTCATTGAAAGGATTTTTTCTTATCTTCTTTTTCAGTTGGAAAAATACACAGACTTACTTCCTGTATCTTGGAAGATAATGTGATTGAGTAGTTTCACAAAGGTGTGACAAGGAGGGGATCGAGACAGAAGTTGCTGAACTTGGCATTAAAGATCATCAATATCACACCCTTTTAACCTATAATTTCCCTTAAATAACTGACCTCCCAAGTCTGTAGAGTACTATCTGACTCAAATAAGCCTTCGCTTGTTTTGTAATCTTCAAATATGAATAAATATTCAACATATAGTCAGAAAACATAATTATATAGCTAATGTAAGTCCCATTTATGGTTAGGCCACTGGCATAGAAGCAATAGAGAGAAGCAAATGGCATGCAAAATAATGCTGCGGGCAAAGTAAACTTGAACAATTGAAAAGGGATAAAGAAAGAGGTAATTATCTAAATGGAACATAACAGCCATTAGTCAAACATTCACAGCTTGATCTAAGCCCCACTGAAGTTAACAAACAGGTCCCCCTTGACTGCAGCAAGTTTTGAATTAAGATTTTAAACATTAGGGAGAAGAGTGTTTGATGAGATTTATGTGGGTTTACTTTTATTTTAGCATTTCACCCTCAAACTCTGCAATAAAAAGGCCGTGGAGTAGCAGCTCGTCTCCATTAAGCAGACAATAAAGTAGCTGGCTTCAGAAAGGCAACTGATATTTAGCAGTTATTTCAGACATATTTGCCTGTACTTGAGTACCACCTCAGTGGCATTGGGTTCCAAGTCCTTGCAAAACTGTCACAGAGCTAAGATTTCACATAAAATCCAAAGTGTGCTCATTTAAGTGATAGCTGAGAAGCTTTTCTAGATATGTATCAGAAGGGTACACTCTCTACTTTGGAATGCAAAGATTTTCTGAAATTACAATTCCTTTCATACTGGGATGAGTAAATAAAAGTTTGTCATTACTGACTCTCCTTTGGATGAAATGGGTGATCCACGAAGGTTCTGCTCTGTCTGCAGATTAAACGTGGTAGAGCTCCAGCTGTGTCTCTGCAGGGCTGCGTGCATTTGCTAAGTCTTGAGAAGAAATAGAGAATATTCAGGGCAGGCCCCTGGAGACTGAATCACCTGGAGCATCCACCAGGTACTCCCAGACTAAGAGCCAGATGGCTGCACTGCATTTTACAGTGAAAATCCGTATGTTTTATTTTAGCAACATTTATAGCAGGGACAATTGATCTATAGGGGGAAAAAAAAACACTTTAAAAGAGTTCTAATTACATGCAGCCCTGTCATGTTGCTAAATGAGGCCCACTGCTGTTTTATGAATAATTCTCAGAATTCATTGTCAGTAAATTATATTAGGAATTGGGAATAGGCTCTGAACTGCACTGCAGCAGGCTTTTCCTTCCCTACTGCCTCCTTGTAATACATTCAGAGTATTTGCTATAACTACAGAACATAATTGCAATTATACTCAAAGACAAGGGACTATAACATACAAACAACAGCGTTTCATTTCCCACCAGATTGTGATTTATACTTAAACAATAAAAGTAGCTGAGTAACTGAGAATGGAGACTCTTTCCAATCAATGAACCAAATAAAATGGTTAACCTACAGAAGGTGGTAAATAGGAATGCCAAAGTTTCTTTTAAACACTGACGCCAGAAAGCTCACAAGGGTTTATTTTCTCTTGAATACAGTATCTGTAGCATATCCTGGGAGAAAAGTCACCCAAAATCCAACACAACCACAGAAGAGAATTTCTGTCCCCTCCATGCAAGGAGGAAAACCCAAGAACAGAAGAAAAGATCAATAAAGAGAGTTAAGGGGAAGGTAGTCTTTGATTAGGGAGATAACACTGTCTAGACCAAAGACAGCTCTGGAAAACAAAATCTCTGATTTGTCCCTTCACACTAAGCATATTCTATGAATTTTTTATGGAAAGAACAAGTCTTCAGATACTCAGTTCACTGAAGTTCTGCCCTGCTACATAAATTAGAGGATTACATGCACAGTCTTTTTTCTAGAGCCATTTCTGCAGAAGCCATTCTAAGCTTCCAGAGACTACAATAGGATAAGTTCAAAGGCTAGATGAAATAGTCACCAAAACTGAGGAAAGCTCGTGCATTAGTCTAGGGTGCAATTAAGAGTTAGGGAAAAGCTGGAACCTGGTCATAGCATTATCTATTCTTGGCTGCTGCTAACTTTGCAGCTCCTGGTACACTTGGAAAAAGAGAGGCTTTTCAACAGATGTGGTCTCAACAACATCAACAATTCTAACAGAGCTTGAGCCAAGCTCCCTGCTCTGCCCATAACACTGAGCTGAGCAAGAACCTCTGGGCAGGTCTCTCAGTCCACACAACAGGGACTGCGCCTGCAGGCTGTGCACTTCTGTTGTACAATGCTTGCCATTGAGAAAGGAAAGAGGACCATGAGGTGACAGAAAGTAACATGACAGCTGCTCTTCACTTACGCAAACACCTTTCCAGCAACCTGGGAACAGGGCGCAGGCCTTGTGTCAATTGGTTCCCTCTTTAAGACACAGATCAAAAAAATATTGCACCCCATTCTTTACTTTCCTTTTTGTTTGTTTTTGGAGGTTTTTTGTTGTTTTGTTTGTTTGTTTTGATTTTGGGATTTTTTTTGTCTTTTGAAATCTGTTCAGGGATAAGAAGCAGATTTCTACCGGCATGACAATGTCTGCTTGACTTCAGAACCAGTTTTGAATTTTTCGGGGTGTGCCTGTTTAGCAGCTCATCCCATTTCTGCTGAAGAGCCCATTACAATGCCTGTTCTGTGATAAATAACCTGGGAATACTCTGCTCACCTGTTGCTGCCTTCCTTGATTGCCAGTACCCTGCTGCTCTAGTCCATCAGCACAGCTCCACTGCACTCTCAAGGCTGATATTCTCAGAGAGCTGTTTTTCTTCTGCACAGACTATTCAGATTAAACCAAGCAATCCTTTATGCATAAAATTCTCTGTGAGAATGTATAACAAAAATCATGGCTTTTATATGATTAATAGAGCTGTCAGGACCTGTTTGAGATTTAACTTCCTTATTGTGAAAGTTTAACTTACTAGCTTCAGCATAAAAACCTACATAAATCACAATGTTATGGCAGCTGAAAGCAGGGTTGAAGTCATGTGGATTCATAGGAGCTGAGGCAAAGTATAGCCATGAAGAGTCTTTATTATACTGAAGCACCATGAGAATCACAATATTTGATACAATATATACAGCCAGTGTTTGAAATTTTTAATGCCATCTAAGCAATTTGAATCATTAATCCAGTTTAAAAAAAGGTGGAACCAATGTGCCTAAATTCCCTGGGCACCACTGAAGTCTCTGCCTTCATATATATTGATCTGCTTGTAAACTGAGAAAACAATCTGAAATTTTATCAGAGTTCACAATGACTATTTAATATTTAAGCTACAAGCATTATTTCAAAGCAGTATAAATTGATATGATACTTTTCAAAATATTCTAAATATCTAAAGTGGCCCATTGTCCTGGTAACCAAGCACAATGCTCCACATTATCCAATTAAAAATGGCAATAAAAATCAAAACCATTTCCCAGAAACCCTCACTCAGTGCAGACAGCTCAAGCAAGACTTACAGAGACATCACCAGACAGGAGGCAAAGGCGATGTCCAAGTGAGATTTGGAAAGGAACTCACAGTGTAGCCAGAAATCTGAGTGTATCTGAGCACCACTCAGGAAACAGAAGACAGCCTGGTTTGGTGATTAACTGATGAAGGGAAGCTCAGAGTTAACCTACTTCCTATGCCTGCTTTCAGTTAAAAGATAAATCTGAATTTTTCCTGTGAATGCCCTTCCAGGTGTTGGAAACAGCAGTGGTGGTAGTGGGACAGGAATAAAGCCCCTCTCTGACATGCCATGGCTCTCAGACTGTTTCTCTCTCCTCCTCAGGGCCCTTTTCTTTGTTTTTAGAGCACCACTTCTGCCATGCAAGGCAGGGTGAGCTGAGCTGATGACCTGCCTGGCGCTCAGCCCACACAGCCAGGTCTCCAGCATCCTCCCCACCGAGGGGAGCTGATGGCAGCACACACCCAGGGCTTCCCAGCCCCCGGCTGCAGGAGCTCGCTGCCAGTACCATGGCCAGCCTTACCTGCTCTCCCTCCCGGTGTGCCTCTGCTTTCCAGAGGGTGATAGGTTATCCAGCAAATCCGTGTTCCTCTCTTGATCCCTGCCCTGATGCAGCACTTATGTGCACTGTACTCTAAAACTGACTCAATGAAAAAAGACTGCTGTGGGTGTGTAAGAAACTACCTGAAAGTGGATTACCCGTGCTGCCTGCTTTCTCTTCCTAATTGCTGCAGTGTCTGACCGTGCTAGTTGTGCCGAATATCAATAAGAATTCACCTGATTTAAACCCCAGCTAGTAATTTTTGGATCATTAAAAAAACGATTCAATCTTTTTTTCTATGTCTTAAGCAGGTTGTTTTGCCCAGAGGTATTCTGTGAGTCATCAGGCTATACAACTCTACCTACATTTCCAAACACATTCAAAAATACAAAAGCATGGTAAATCAGCAGTTCTGCCAAGAGTAATTTTTCTTTAATATTTTAATCAGTTATTCTGGTTTTCCTAGGGTTTTTTTTTCCTATTTATTTTTCTATGCAATATTTAGGGTAATCTTCCTGGCATATTTTGGGGGCAGCTCTCCACTACTGGGCTAGAACTAGAAGCTTTCCTCTCTTTCAAATAAAGCAGATAAATATATAAATTAAGCATTTAGCTTTAGCATGCAGTTGTTAGAAATATCTGCATAAGCAAGATTCAGATAATTTAAACTGCATAATAACATTCAGCTTAATGAAATATTGATGTTATAACTACAGAGAAACACTGCAGAGTACCCATATGACAACATTGAATAATCTCATATTACAGCATTAAAAAACATCCACTTGATTAGAGGCCAGGTTTCCAATTTCCTTGGAAACAAATTCTGTGCTCAAGAGGCTGCTTCTGCTGCTGGTTAATGAAACTGCTGCATGAACAACTGCCCACAGAAAAACAACAGGGCACTAAGATTTATGTATTTTTGCCAGGTACATAAAAATCAGTGGTACCCAGCGTAACCCACACTCTGTTCATACACACTCCTCTGATCTCCTGGGAGGTGGCAGCCCTCAAACTGAGCTGTGCCAGCACACTCAGACCAGCAGGGTTTGTGCCATGATTCTATTTCCTACTACAGCACAACCACAGGCTCAGACTTAGTCAAGGCTCCCTCTGAAATATACACTTTGTCTTTGCAGAGCAAGAAGCAATTCCTCAAGTTCATCACCTGAAGAGAGGGTGAGAGGAGAAACAGAGGCAGAGAGATGAAGTAAGTTGCTCTCAGGAGCAGCACTCCGAGCTCAGGCCACCTGTGCCTTGTCCCCTGGCCTATCTGCAGCCTCCTGCTGCTCCCTGCCATTAGTGCCAGGCAGGCACAGGTCCTACTGTGTCTGCAGGAAGTCCCGTTAAAATGGAAATGCCACGCTTCTCCAGCTCATTTAAATAACAAAGGACTTATGAATGTCTTTCTTATCTTCTTTCCTCCATAAATCAAGAACTTCTCTAAGTTCAGAGTTGTTACTGTTGCAAAGCTAATCTCAAAGAACTGTGAAACCACATAGGTACTCTGAAGCAGAAATTATATGTAACCTTTGTCTAGTCATTAATTTACTTCAGTGTTCTGGTCAAACCACCTGCTAGGATAACAACAGACAATTTGGAGGAAGAATTGACTCCCACACAGCCAGGATGTAGGTAAGATCTCATCAGAGCATTCCCTGAGCTCAAAAAAAAAGCACAGAAAAAATGAAACACAGTACTCAAGATGGCTTGTTCCTGCATATTGGCCTTATTAACATGTAGGCACATATTGTCTCAGGCAGGTAGTTTGTACAGAGATCCATTGTCTTACACAGTGCTCTTAACTCCTTCCACTTTCATCTTGGACTCTAAAAGCAGCTCCTCAGTGTTGATTCTAAAGCAGGCATAAAATTGTGTAGTGGGTATTTTCAAAATGTTTTTGAAATAGCCACTAGCTTGATTTTCAAAGAGCTGTGTTATCTCTGGAATAAATTCAAGTCTGTTTTGCATGAAAACCACTCTGTGGAAATCAGTGGAATTGCATCCTCTTAAGACATGGGCGATGTTTTCCTCAAACCTCAGCTTTGAAATGCAATTGCATCAGGAAAAGAGGACAGCAAAAGAAGTGGTAAGAGCCTAATACCATTTTAGAAAACCTGGGGTAACCCAGGGTCTGCTTTCTACCAAGTCCTACACTGTAATAGCCAGTCTCATTAAACAGCTTCGTATGGGCAGCTAAAGCCCACAGTTTTGACCAGCTGTGGCAATCTCTCCCATCCAAGCAGTGGCCATCTGTTGTACAGCATTTGAGCAGATCTATGGCTATAGCACATACATCTTAGAACTCAGGGAAATAAATCTTGACACCAGAATGAAGCAGTGTTCTCATGTTATTTGAAGGAGTGAAAGGAGCAAAATTATGTAAGAAAGATCGGTTTGGCTGAGTTGGTTTTTTGCTTTTAAAAAAGTACTGGAGTCTGTACATGAGGTAGGTCTTCTTCAGAAAAGACTTTCAAAACCAAGTCAGACTAGCTTATGTAGGAAATGTGGTTCTGAGCAAAACAAAATACATAAATAGATTGGCTAGATTTGAGAGAGTAAGGCAATAAATCAAACCCCCATAAATAGCACTCAGAGTCACGTACAATACAAAGTCACCTAAAGCAGTGCAGAAAGAAAAACCTTTAGAAAGCATAAAACTCAGAAACCAGACAATTTTAACAGTGCATAATTTATAAGACAGGTGAAACTGCAATGGTAGCAACAAAGAAGTGGAAAATAGAAAATTGAAGTTTTTCACTTCAAAGTTTTCCCATAAAGTACAGTGATTCTGCTGTCATCAGAGGGTTGGAGGACACAAGGAGGACAAGTTGCAAAACCCTCTGTTCTCCTGACAGCAGCTTCTGGGTTAGCCCACTGATGCAAGCACAAGAGCAATGTCCAGTCTAGAAAATGTCTCTCCACCAAAGGTACTTCAGTCACCATTAACTTTGACATTAGCAATGTCATATTGCTCTCATCTTATCTATCTCAAGATGTTGTACACAATTTTGCAAAAAAATGGGCAAAAGTGTTGCTGGTTTTGAAAACAGCTGAATGCATCTCACATTTTAGCTTCATCTTGGTCCCATTTCCTCCCAGCAATGCATGTGACAAGTAGAAGGCACAACAGAAGCCAAAAATTTCCCCTTGGTTTCATTCTTTTCCCTGTACACACATTTCCCTCTCCACACAGCCCACATAAATATTGCCTTCAAGTCTAGGGTGCAATTATTTGAAACTTCTTGCTCTGGTTGATCTGTAGCTCTTGGCATTTCTTTGTCTGAATGTTTGGCATGGCTTTGAAACAGCAGTGGGACAGGGATGAGAGGCAATCAGCTCAGTCTGACTCCCACAGCCAGGGAGACAACGGGAGCAAATGGAATCAGAAAGTTCATGGTTGGAGATAAGGACAGGAACATCTCTCGCTGTCATGGGTGAAACTCTGCTTGGAAAAAATCATTGTTCATTCCCAAATGGATAGGCAAAGGCAGAGCTCCCAGCCCCCAGCCCATCACCACCCCACAGCTCTGCTATGGTCTATTTCCAGGACTGGCACACAAAAGAAAAATCATTTTTCCACGTAAATAAGTCATGGCAAAAATCTGTAAAAATCGTTGTCTTAACACTTACCAGATTTCATTTTTTTATTGCATACCCAGTACAAGAGGCAGAACATTCTTTGGGAGCCCAGAGGAGAAGTTATCATCTTCTCCACCTCTATTTAATAACATTTGGTGTTAGCTTGACACTGAAAATGCCACCTAAGTTGTACACAGCAATTGCACAGTTACCTGTTAGTTTGCTTTAAAGTACACCTCTTGAGCTTATCATCCTGGGGGGAAAAAAGAGCTTTTATACTCATGGGGTAAATGGAGCTGCCTGGCTACATAGCAATCACTGCCAGTGGGAAAAATAGTAGGAAGCCAAAGGCTGTATTATCTACAGTGTATAGAGGGGAGAAAAGCATAGCCATGGCCATGCATGAACTGCTGTTAGTACCTCTTTCTGGGTGAAGATGGAGCCTGAGATTCAGCCATTACTTTGTATGATTACCTCAACTTTTATTGGCTTTTATAATGCAATTCAGACAGGTTACCATAAGAAGCCCCAAGCTAAGCTTTGCTGTATTTGCAAAAGAGAAAATGAGGTCTGCACTGCCAGTGCTGATTTTGGTGCTCCAAGTTTCCCTCTCAGAGTAAGGATTTCCTCCTTGCCCTTCTCCCCTGTGTGTCTCAGCTCCTTGCAGCATTTTAAGCAGAGAGCAAGATTACAGCCTACAAGACTGAAGGAAGAGATGTTTAGCTCCATGTCACTGATAATTCCCATCACAATTACTGCCAGCATGAGAGAGAATAACAAATCCCACTCAGCTTTTCTGTCCTGTCTCCAATGACTGTGAGCTTTAGGGGGTCTAAATGTGTCATGTACCCTCCACGTGAACACCTTAATCTGACCTCTCAACATTTTCTATATCAGGCACCTTTTCTTTCTTTCATCCTTCTATTTCAAACTGTGACAGCTGTATTTTAGGAGACACTATGAAAAGACGAGCTAGTTTTAGTAGGTTGGACTATAAGCAGAGCAATTTCTTCTCCTGGGCAGTGTGGTTCCTCCTGTGAACCTAGCTGAGTCACTCACACAGTTTCCAGCAGTGATGTATTTGTTCACTTTGCCCCAGAAGAGGGGACACCAAGAAATTAAAAAGAACAGAAGAAATACGTACAGCTAGTGCCCCTCCCTGGATTTTCCCCCAGTCTGCCCCACATGCTGAGCCAGCCTCTGCAACAGGAGCCACTGCTGCCAGCCCAGCCTGGAGCCAGGGCCCAAGAGGATCATTGCAAAGGAGCTGGCTGGGAGCTGAATGTGGAAACAGCCTGCCAGGCTGGCCCAGCTGCCATCAACCTCCACCTGAGGACAACTGGCAGCAGTCTCTATTGCAGTCAAGGAAAATTAAGAGGCAAACAACTGCCTGTGAACCTTGTTTCCAGATGTGTCACCATCAGGCAGCTTGCATTTCTGGGAAGGGCTGTTTGAAGCCCAGCCAATGAGGGAGCTATTGTCACTGGTTTTGGTGTTTTGGCTTAATTTTGAACTAGAAGTCAAGGAAGTAGGAGCAGAATATTCAAGAAAAGAGCTACTAAATGAGACACTTGTCAAACTAAGTTAATTTCTAACCTACCCAGTTTGACAGCATCTCTTTAATCACAAACAGAACAAGGAGATGATCAGTGCTGCTGAATTAACTTCTAATTTCTTCTGAAATATTTAACATAGCATTGCATAATTCTAGCTGATAAAGTATGACTATGAGCAGGCCTTTTAGAACACAGTGTTTCTATGCTGAAAAGCCCTAGACAAAGTATTTTGCCATGAAATTTGTGGTGTACTGCAGGGCTGTGAGGCAGCATTATTGCTGCTCTGAGATAGAAAACAAACAGGACAGAATCCAGCACCTTAGTTAAATGCACAAACTTTAGAAATTCTGAACGGTGCCATAATTTTTTCTGTGTAAGAATCATTACATCACAAGGTCTCTGCCTGTGCAACTCACCTGTGTGAGGGAGGGCTTGGCCTGTCTGAGCATGGTCACAGCACAGAGCACAAGCTGTTATCTGGGCTCAATGATCCTCTGGCTGACACACAGCATTTCATTATCAGGGATCTTGCTGGGAGATGGAAGAAACAACATTATATCATGCAGGAGGTGCGTGAAACAGAGTTGTAAGGTTTTGTATAACTTCTATGTTTACTTTTGTTTCAAGAACTTAAAATATTATTGAATCGATGAGACCTTAACACCTTCACCTTTTGTATCTTAATTGCATCTTCACTGAGGAAAAGTGCCAAGAAGCAATAGAAGAGTATGTGAACTGTTCAGGTTTGACAGAGTTTAAGGATTAGTTTGGGGATACATGTCAGTCCACATATCTTAATTTGATTGCCAAGCTCAGGGTAAGAATTTTGAAAACTTTTCATAGATTTTACTGTAGATGTTTTACTAACTGTTGAAGCACTGTCTGACAGCTAGATACTTGGGACAGATACTGTAAAAACAACACGTGGAGCACACCCACAGAGGTGCAGTCTTCCACATTCATTCCAGAACTGCATTTCCTTTTCCCAGATGAGACTCTCCCATCTCTTTTGGTGGAGACCCTTTGAACAGGTAGCAGGAGAACCAAACAGAGACAATTGCGATTGAGGTACTTTGAGGACTGGACTGATAACCAGGTACAGGGCTGGGATTTGATAAAGGAAGGCTTTGACAGCATAGAACAATCTGAACAGACAAGACAAAAGGGTAGGAAAAGAGAAATGCAAAAAACCTTCAACAGCACAGGAAGGAAGACTGCTGTGTGGCCTCAAGGTTTAAACACTGCCTGAGAAATCAGTCTCTTTGCTTCAATCCACTAATAGTGTATTTCAAAGGACTGGAATAGCTTCTGACCATCAAAAACTTTGCCGACCAGCAGTGCAAAGCCCGTTCTGCACATCCTTGCACCATGAAATAAAAATGTGGAGGGAAGTAAAAACCCCTGCCAACAGCTCTATGTCATCAAATCTGAAATACTTTTAGTCTGTGAGCATAAATTTCTCCAATACCTACATGACAGACTACCCTGGTAATTGACCTTAATTCCTTATACAATTCCTTATACAAAGCTTTTGAACCTTCATTACACTCACAGATTCATTTGCACAGCTTTGAGTAACTACACAGGGCATGGGGGAAATGTGCTGCAATGAAAGCAGGGAGAACCTGCTTGGGAGCCATCCGGCAGCACTGAAGATGGGCAGAAGATGATCTGATACAAGGAGGCCTTTTAATTCATTCTTTTCAGAAATGTATTCAATAGAACTGTCTATTAATATAAAGACCCTGATGTAATCCTACAAACATTGTGTTTTCTTGATGGTTTTTATGTATTGTAAGAAAACTGATAATGATCCTGTGGGGAAGAATAGCAAAAGAGATGATGTCTAAGAGAAATACCTGGAGAGCAAGTAATGCCACTTTTACAGTGCAATTTGAGATGTCTGTAGAGAGTGATTTGGTTCTTTCAGTGTTTCAGGCTGCTGTCCCTCAGAATGGCATAACTTGCATTAGCAAGCTGAGGAAAATCTGTATTCTACTGGCCAAACCAATTTCATATAGCAAAGGTATCCCAGACTAATTTCATATCCATAAAAATAAAAATACAAACCTGCAATTACCTCTATCTCCCTGTCCCAATGAAAGAGGAAAAATTCCTAAGCAAAGTATCTGTATTTAGGGATTGCTGCTGCTGCTGATTTCTGCAGCACAAGGTGAGGAACAGAGCAAGTCTCTCCACCTCCAGGACATCCAAAAAGTACCAGGAAATGTCTGTCACTACTGAAGCTGCAGTCAGGAACTGAGCTGAATGAACTGTGTGCCCCAGAATCAGAAGCAGAGTCATTCCGAGAGACCACAGAGCTCCAGCCTGTGCTCCTCCAGAAGGGCAGTGCCAAGAGACAGAGCCTGCCTGACATTGTCAGAGAGGGAGGGGACATTGGCACACATGGAGGACAGTGGTAGCTTCATTTCTCCCAGTTCCTGAGTTCTCAGTTCTGCCTCTCAGGCTGTTTCTGTCCAAAGAAAACTTTGACAGTTTTGCCATATCCCAAATGGATCCCAAAGCCACGTTTCATCTGAACACTTCAAATTAAACAGATTGTATTAATATTACCTACATAATTTTGATATTGTATAATCTTCTTGTTTATATAATCTTCTTGTTTTCCTTGCTCTAAGTGTGCCCTTGGCATGCTGTGCAGCTGCCTGCAGGTCCTAAAGGCTGTGCAATCAATTTAGTCTGCGGGTTGTGTGTCTCTTCCTTCATACTGCTGCATTATACACGGAAATCCTCTCTCTCAACATCCCAGTTCCAACTCCCTGGAAAATCTGCATCTGGACTTCAAGGCCCATGTTAGTGAGGATGAAAAATGCCCTGTAACCAGCCTAAAACAGTCAGGCCGTACAGGCTGTCCTCTAGCGTTGCCCACACCAACAGAAATAGCTGCATGAAGGAACTGTGGACTCTTCCCAGTTCATTCCTACACCTACGCCTATGCCCTGTGCTAAAGGCCACCACAGGCACAGTCAGTGGGCTCACACTGCCATCACCAGCCTGACATGACAGGCGCCATCCCTACAGGTGATGGCCCAGAAGTTCATTAGCACTGTCAGTACAGCACAGGATGCACACAGGTGGCTGCAAAGTGCCAATAGAGCGAGTTTGGATTAAGAGTCTGGAGAATTTTCTTCATATTAAAAAGAAAAAAAAAACTAACAAGACCTCATGCAACAAACAGACACTGAAGAGTTAAGTAAGATAAGAATAAAACTGGCATGTACATGAAGGTAAAAAGGAGAGGGGACTGGAAGAGAGGGACTGCTGCGTTCCTTTGACTTTTAGGGGCTCCAAGGCACAGTAAAAGCAAAACAAGCAGGAGTGATCTTCGCCGTTATTGACCTTTTAGACACAGAGACTCCACGTACTCTCAGGAAAGAATCTACTGGTATGATTCACAGAAAAAGGGAATCTAAATCAGGAGAGCAAAACCTGAAAACACAGAGCCAAGAAAGTGTACTTCTGAAGGACAATAGCTACTTTGTAATTTTTGCCACCGGCACCTCTCAAAAACCTGGCTTGGTTTCTTTGCTTTCTTTTCTCTTTCCACCACCATTTCCAAAATTGTTTATAAGCTCAGCTCCAGCTCACAGTGCATAGAAAGAGAATGCAAATCAAAGAACACTTTCCCAGCCTTGTTACAGACAGCTTGTGGAACAGAAATGTCTGAGGCATCCTGGCAGGTGGGTTTGTTTGTTACAAGTGGGTTTCATTTTCGTCAGATGCCATCCCAGCTGTGGATACCCACACATCTGAAGGGTACAAACAGCATCATTCTTTAATCAGGTCCATTTATGATAAACTATAAAAATTTCATCCAGCAGTTCTTACATCAAACCCTAAATCCTATTTAAGCAAAAGTTTATTCTTTACATAAAGGTTGCTGTGTCAATACAGACACCATGGAATTCTGCCTGAAGCACTTCTGATTCCCTTTATAAGTTCTATGTTTCACATCATGGGCCTCCATGACAACAAACCCACTGAAAAAGTGAATTATTTTCTGTTGCTAAAGAGAATTATCATTGCATCTCACTCTAAGATTTGATGTAGGACTAATAGTAAGGCACTTACATCAAAGCTGTCCTTCAAAATTCTGGGTTTTTCCTACCCTGAGAAAAATTAAGCTTTGAATTCATAGTAGGTGCTTTTTTAAATGACATAAAATGAATACATAATTCCAATGATTACTTCATCTACTTTATATTTTTACAGTCCTTATTAGATTTCATCAATAAAAACATAGCACTATATTTCTTATGGATTCCTATAGAGGTTGCAATAAAAATAAATTTGAAAATAGACTTATTTAATAATTTTCCATGCTGCAATGTCATTGATGGGACTATGGCTCTGTCTTTTAAGGGACTTTCATAACTGTATTTTTAGGCTCTTTCTTCGCATCACAAACTGGCCTGTGGTAATGGCACTTTCAAGGTGAAACTTCAGGGTTTCCCTGTTTCTTAGATCATCTCTTTTCTTTAGCTACAAGCTAATGGTTTATTTCAGGAATGTGACAAGCCAGATAATCACAGATTTACAAGAGAAGGCAAAAACATTTCTGGAAGAAAAACAGAGCTGTAGGAAATGGAAAGGGACCAGGAGAGAAAATGTCAAGTCATTACAGGGAATAAACAGGGATATGATCACAGCCAAGACAAGAACAAGGTTGCCCAGGAAGAGAATATTACTCTATGGAGGAAAAAAAAAAAAATCAAACAATTCCCCTTGGAGAAATGTCAAGACCCTACTAATGGATGAAGTGGAGGTCTGGGAGAGAATCTAGACCAGTGGAAAATTGGGCTGGACCTTTGGAGGAGGGAACTGGAGTTTTGGAAAGAAGCACAGGAATTCCCTGGACAGTAAAATAATTCAAAAGAAAGTAGCTGAAACCAAACATGAGGCACTCACATGCTTACAGTGAAGTCCACTGTAAAGTTTTGACTGTCCTTGAAATCCTCAGTCCTTTTCTGTTCATAGTCTCTGTTCCCTCTGATGTGAATGCACCATCTGCCTGGTCCTAACTCACCAACAGGTGGATAATGTTGCCAAATTTTTATCTCCATCAAGTTATTAAACATGGATTTTCTACTTCTCTTAATGAAATACCACCAAATTTTATGTTGGTAATTCTCTTTCATCAAAAATCAGTGGAAGTGGGGCATATACTTAGTCTGTTTTCTTTTACACTGAAAGTTAATTGCAAAAACTTTTGGATTTGATTGTTGTTTCATGTGAGGTAGTCTGGGGCACTGTCTGTACATGAGACATGTACATGTAGGTAAGAGGGGCTTAGGGATGAACTCCAGCAAATACTGGGAGACTGAAAAGGAAGAGGACAGTGCTTAAAAATAATAATGATTTCACTACTCAGAGTCCCATAATGGTATTCATTCTCTAGAAGTTATCATACTTATATCATCACTTATACATACATTCATTTCCAAGGAAGTTACAGAAATTAGGTTTATGAATCTTACACACTTCCTACATTTTTACAGTTCCTAGGTCTGACAAAATATTTTCGAATAAATGAAAAGTGGAGGGAAAAAGAGAGAAAATGCAATGTAAAAAGAATGCAAGTCATTCTGGGGACCACAAAAATGACGGACAGAAACCATTTTTATGGTGTAGCTGGCTGCAGAGGTTGCTTTGACCTCTGCAGTGTCTGGATGCTCACAGACTCATACAACTGCTTTGTATATTCCCCTGAAATCATATCTATTCTTTCAAGAAAGGAAAGCAGCTGATTCTCCTTCCCTCATACTCCACACAAGTTCTGATAATGGAGCATTAATACTGAACTTTGCAGAGAAATCATCCCAGATGCACAACAGATCATTTTCCCTCCTGTATTCACTGTGTCTCTCTTTCAGAAAATTCCACAAACTGTTGCTCTCAGTGAGGGAGTAAACCACTGTTTTTTTAGTGTTTGTTCACTCATATTAGCCTGAGGTGATGCAGATGTCAAGCCTAATGTCATAACCCAAAACATGCTCTGAAACCTCTATGCTGAGCAGCTGCCAAAGCAGCAACATTGGGATCAGCAGGTCCGTGATGGGCACAAAATTATTCTGCATTAATATGCCGTAGAATATTTTAAAACCAACATAAGAATCATTAAATACTTTAGGCTAAGACCTTTGGAGGGCATCTGGCCCAACCCCATGCTTAAAGCAGGGCTGGCTTCAAAATTAGATTTACACTGGAATTAGAGACACGACACCATGGGAAGGAATTCAAAGTACTAAAAAGATTCTCCAGATTATCATACACAGTTTGTGAGTTTTTGATTATGCTGAAACTCACACCAAGTACGTGCACTGCAAAATATGAGCACACTGGTTTATTTCCTTCAGTCTTTCTCCCTTTACTTCAGGAAAATAAAAGTGACTTACATTGACTTCAAGACTTTAATGGATTTCTTCAATCTTCTGGGAGAAGAGAAATTAATTCCTGAATATTCACATAAGAAAAATGATGTTTTATCAGATGTTGGTGAGTTGTGAAGGAGAAACAAAATGGAATTAATGAAAGAAACAGATTGTCCCTAGATGTACAGGAGACTATGGACAATGCTGTGAAGACTTATGTTCTGTGGGAGTGAGATTAAGACATAAAAGATACAAATAAAAAGATATAAAAATTATATACTCTGAATGGGTCAATAGTGCATAACCATAGAAAATGTTAAGACTTAAGCAGTTTTTAAGACAGTGAGAACATAAAATACAGGCAATTAATGCATTGAAATAAAAAAAAAAGTTAGTCTGGTCCACTTCAAAGCCAAAAAGAAAAACCACTAAAAAAAAAAAATCCTCATTTAGCACTGTGGACAATTCAAACATCAAAGGAAAACAGAAAGAAAACCACCAAAATAGCTGAGAACAATAGATGAGAAATTTTATAACCAGACATGACACAATCATATAGTAAGAGCTTTTACTCCCGCACAACTCAGCTCAAGGAAGATAATTTGGAAAATTTCTTCAGCAAATCAGTAACTGGTGTTGAAACAAAGTCTCCCTTCAGAGAAGAATTCTGCTGTGAACTTTCAGTCATGAAGAGCTACATGTTTTGGCTAACACTGAATTATTTTGAGAGTATACCTCTAGTTTTCTGAAGGGGTAATCCTGATAAATATCCATGACACCTACTAAAACACATACGAATTCCTGAAGTCATTCTAAAATACAGCATCTCAATCAAAATTTCAGTGGAGTCTGGGCCATTTAAGAATCTGAATTGCTGTTCACTCAATAATGTGAATAATCAAAATGAGCCCAAAAGTGACTTAGGGAGAGATTCATTACTGGAGAATCTGCCTGTTTCACATATTCCTTGATCATGAGGACATCATTAACATGATTGAAGAAAATCTTTCCCTCCCTCAAATATATTTAGCAGCAAATTTCTCATACTAGTCCCAACACCTACACAGACTGACTACTTAGTGAGGACATGGCTCTAACCTCCAGCTGATGACTGTAGCTTCAGCAGAGTATCAGCAGCATAACCAACACCAATGCAAATGATTCTGTTTTCAGATTCTAAATTATTTACTCATGGACAAGAAGAATGAAGCCCAAAGGAATGGAATAGTGGTGGGCGTTTCATTAACACTGATCAAAAGCAGGAAGAGCAGATGTGATGTCTGACGGAAGGAGATGGTTTGATGGAGACAGCTCTGAGCAACACAAAAACGAGGAGCCAGAAACAAGGCCAGATGTAAACAAGGCTGTAGGAATTGCCCTATAGAGCAATAATATATATATATATAAAAAAAAGGACATTTAGTAAATGATACGCAGGATGTGACTTCTGATTTGATAGGCATTCAGGAAACAAAACAATTTCAATTTTCAGACACTGAGTCAAGCTGAGGACTGTGAACTCATCTGTGTAGGAGAGGAAGCTGAGAGAGGAGCTGGGGGATGAGTGGGATCACTACTTTGCTTCAGGAACTGCCTTCTGGTTATTCCAGGCTGACACATTTTGTTTTGACATGTTCTGTCATTTTTTGTCACTTGTATCATGTTACATTGTCTCCTGGACTGTAATTAAGTTTGACAGAGGAAAACAGACCAGCTGAGACTCAACATGATGTGGCAATTAATAGATATGCATATTTGTCGATGGTTTTGCTAAATAAACCTCCCTGACAATAGACTCTGCAGAGGACAAAGGAAAAAAAAAGATAAGGAGTTCTCTCCTGTGCAGAGAAAAAAAAGAAGTAACTCAAGTTGCTGGAACTCTTTTGAGTCTCCATATTTTCATACACAAAGAGAGGCAGGTGCTGCTGTCTGGATTCAGAGCATGAGCTCTTCCTAACTGTACTCCACAGACTTAATTAACTGTTCCCATGGAAGAGAAAAAGGCAAGTAAAGCTGAAGTCTCATTGCCTTCACCTCTCCCAAGCCCATGTCCCTGCCATGCTGCACCACAGAATCCATCAGCTGTGTGCAAGTACTTCCCAGAAGGGAAATCTCTTCTTGCAATGAATCCCTGTGTGTTAAACACTGCCCAGCCAGCTTCACCTGACTCCCACTGAGAGGATCCCCCGCCCCAGGAAACGCTCAAGGAGCAGGCAGCAGGACACACAGGCAGTTGCTCTGGATGTTCTGCTGTGGATGTACAAGAGCTGTGCTGCTCAGCCCAGGTCCCTGCTCCACCCAGGGCACTGCAAGGGGTCCCTAGAGGCCCTTCAGGGGCACTGGGGTCAGGAGCATTGTGCTGCCCTGCATCCCAACAGGGCTGGAGGCTCAGCGTCACAGCGGATAGAAAGGGGTCTCAAAACACAAATCAAGAGATGTATCCTTGCTTTGGGTAGAACAAGGTGGAATTTCGAGTAACATCACTGTTTAGCTCAGAAATTCAGAGAGCACAGACCACAGAAAACTCAGCTGCAGTAGTTTGGCTCAGCTCCACAAGCTTTGATTGCACATGGCTAATTTACTCAGTCCCAGAGGAAATCCACACCATTCTAAGAAACTGAACCATTTCTCTAGGTCTTCTCAGTAACATTTCTCTCTTAAGTAGGACACCAATTAAATCTAGCATACAACCTATTAACTGTAACTGGGAGGGACATTCAAAGTCTCTCTCACAGGAAAGCCATGCTGACCACTGAGATGGCTCTGCAGTGATCTGGACAGCAGCAAGAGACAGAGAGATGTTTCTTCAGCTCTTCCTAACTTTTTCTAGGAACTGATTCTGTAGCTATTATAAAGAAAAGGTATCTTTTACAGTGAAGCTATTCTACTAGGAAAATAGCTTTCTCCTTAGTTAAACAGATTAATTCTTTAATCTCTCTCAACTCTTGACCTTCATTCAGATTTACATGTTCTTAAGTGGTACCCAGAGCAGCTGGATCCAGAAGATAGCAGGGTGTTAATAGGGAATCAATCCTAAAGGTTGTGTTTGAGTGGCAGTGTATAAATAGTGCAGTTGGGCAAGGAAATCACACTTGTTTGCTCTAAACTTACATAAAACCAGACAGATTCAAAAATCATCTTACATCAGGTTTTATCATTACACCATTATCATATAGCTTTCAACAAGCACATCCTCTAAGAAGCTAAGGTGCTCCTGGAAGATGCTGAATGTTCTCAGGTCTAACATCAGGGAGTTCTCTAGAGATGGTGGTTGGTCCTGCACACTGTGAAAGCCAGAATCCCAAGTGACAGTATCAGAATTTAATTTCTACTAGGTAATTAAATTGGTACAGTTTAAGCTGCAAAACAGTTTAAAATGAGCAGCACTGAATTTTGCTATAAACATTTGTGCTTCAGTGCTAATTGCTTGCCTTATAAATACAGCACACCAGATTCTCCTCTGTGTAACTCCAGGGAATATGTAGAGTTGCCCTAAAGATAAATTATATTTCACTACCTTTGCATGGTCAAAGAACTCCCATTTACTACTGTGAGCACTGTAAAACTGGTCTAATCTGCATCATTGCTGTCTTGCAGCAAAAAGGAGCAGAGTGAATGTGGTGCAGGTGAGATGTGGTTACATCAGCACTGCAAAACCCCTGTCCAGGTATCATTCCACTCTGGTAATACAATGTATGGACTTCAGAGCATCTCCTGATGGACTTCAGACTCATCTCCTCCTTGACCAAATCTGTCCACGACTGAGAATCTGGCACAGAGTAGAGCTTATTTTAACATCTGTTTATCTGACACCTAATAGAGCTGTTTGAAATTTGTTATGGGATGTAATAAAGAAGAATTGTGCCTTATCCCACACTGAGCTGTATTTACAGATGATCTCTATGTAATTCACCACAAAGTTAGGCCATAAACTGTTTCCCTTGGTTATTTTCTGGTTTTTCACATTGTGCCTAGTGGAACAGCTCAGCACAGACCTCTGCTGCTCTGCATATTGAACAAATCTTGAAACCTTCTGGCTTCATTATTCTGCTTTCCCTGATCTCTGTTTTTGGCATTTCCATATTACACATATGACACAATGTTCTTGGTTTCTAAACACTTCCTTCCCTCTCTGTCTTCACAGATTTTTTGCCTGTGTATTCCTTTATATCTTTTCTTCTGGCACTCGAGCCACACCTCACTCTGTGCAGGTTCAGGGCTTGTCTTGTCCCTCTGACATCCAGCACCTCCTGCGTGGATCTGCCTCTCACGTGGGAGCAGGCCTCTACTCTTCTCATCTCCCAGGGGCTTTGGCAGGAAGTTTTTTCTTGCAGCTACTGCCAAATCTCACCAAGAGGCACCTCCATGCAGCTGTTCTGGGACAAGGACAACTGACCTTTGCCGAGATGTGTGTTCTGACTTAGCAAACTTGGAATTCTGAAGCACAACATCACAGTGAAAGCAGCTTCTCTTGTGACACAGCTCTGATATTTCCTTATCCATGATTTTTCCTCTTGTAATTACTTGATTACAGTTTGGTTGTGGCACTATGTGAAAGGAAACTCTTTAATAAAGACCTAAAACTACAAATAAAAACTGAAGAGGTCTTACAGATAAGAAGATTTTGTTCTTTCTGTGCACGTATTTTAAAGCTGATAGACTTTTGTTCTGCTCGAGTTCTGTGAGATGATCATGATGTAGTTGTCAAAGATAAGGAACTGTATTCTGGAAAATGAGATGCTGGAAGGTCAGAGGAAGAGTTCTTGACTTTTGACACTTAAAAAACCATAAAAAATAAAAAAGAAGGCAAAGGCAACTTCAAAGGAATAAACTGGGGGGCTGCAAATGGATGTAGACCAAACCAGCAGTGAGCTTTATTCTGTTTTCATTACTCATTCCGAATCTCAGATTCGGACAGATGCTTGCTTTCCTGAGGTCACACCTGATTTCAGAGCTTAAACGAGGAAGGAAATGGCCCTTCCTCTTTCCTTGGCTTTGTGAACTTTCCCCTAAGCCCCAGGGGCTCCTTCTAGCACATGGGGAACACAACCCTCATCACTAGAGATAACTGAATAATTCAACAACTTTGTTGATTAGTAGTCATTTTCCTGAACTTTTCAGATTGCCAAAGTATCACTTAATGAATTCATAGAAGAGCCAAGGCTTTGGAAATAATCAGCCTCTTCAAATGAGTTCTCAAAATGAGGTTTCTGTCATCAGAGCTGTGGAGAGCAGGAAGCACCAAAATTTGGTTTCATCTTTTCACCTGTATAAAATCTATTCTATATCTGCTCTAGACAGCCCCTGGCTATTCTCATCTCAATTTGAACTAAACAAAAATCTTTCACTCAAGCTTTCTCCCCTTAATTTTGATTTTGGTAGAAACTTGAGGGCAGTACATTTTGAAATGCCTTTTTTCCTTCCATCCTGAAGAACAAACCAAAAAAAATTAAAAAGAGGAAGATATATTTTGAGGAAAGCTCAAAAAGAGAGGATTAAAATAATTTCCTTGCCTGTGGAAGTTTATTCTATTAGAAAACTAAAATCCTAGTCTTAAAATAAATGCAGAGGAAGGCATCCCTTCATAGTGCAGTGTCCAGCATCTCCAGCCTAAGAGCAGACTTCCATCTAGTCCATTAACAAATGAGATTCTTACTTCCCTTAAGTCATAATGATGTAATTTGGCTCCAGTCCTGACAGATGTATGGACCAAAGCCTGTGGGCCCACTTAAGTGGAAAAGAGGAATGCTAAAACTCTAGCAGGGCGACCTGAAATATCCAACTGCAGCCTGAAGGACACACCAAGGCCAGGACAGCCCCCTGGGGCCCTAAAGCCCTGGGGAACACCAAGGGAATCCATCACCACCCTGGAGACCAGCACAGGCTTCCTGAGGTGAAACCAGGCTCTACTGAAACTCCAGGTCACTGAGCTGGGCTCTGCACAGACCCTCAGGCTCAGAGGAGCCAGCCTGAGTGTTCTTAAAACCTCTCAGATGGAGAGATGCACTCACAGCAGCAGAACTGCTCAGCCAGGACCTTTCTGGGCACTCCAGTGGGACCATCTCACTTTGCATCAGCTCACACTTTGGTTTGTGCTTTTCCTGCAAAGAGGAAAAGAACCAGATCTTCAAATAAACCTCCCTCTACCAAATTTCAGTCCATGTTTATTTAGATGATCAGTAAAACCAAGTTGCCACTGTTTCCTTCATTGCTTGAATTTCATCCTTGCTTTCTGTGATCTGAAATTCATAGTTCCCTGCAGCACTGCCTTAGAGAACCATTGCAGAAATTCCAACAATAAGGACCATAAGGTAACACAAGCAACAAAACTCACAATTACAGCTTCATGTACATCACTGCCCAAGGTTCTGACATGTTACAGAAGCCAGTTAATCAAATACAATGCTATTTTTTTATTACATATCTCACTATCCCTTTGGCATTGACAAAAGACTTTGCTGAAAGAATGTTGAAAAGAATTTAATTTCTAACTTCTGTTGTAACTGTCTTCTAGCACAAATTTAGAATCGCCCTTCTTTTATATTGTTCTATTAAAAAGCAAAAAACCAAACCAAGGTTTTCTTTCTGTGATTGAATAAATAAGTCATGTTACTTCTATTTTTTTTAAGTTGATCAAAATACATTGAAGCTAAATTTCAGTCAAACTCAGCTTAAGCCTTGTCATGTTTATATCATCTTATAACAAGTTTGAGAGCAATGATGTACATATAATAAAATAAAAATATTTGACAATTTGCAGTGTAAAGACAGAAGCAATACACCTGACTGAACCCCTCAGTTAGGGAGAAATCTGGAGTTTTTCTGTCTTGCCCAAGAGTTAAGGCAAGTGGAGTGGTGTCTTGTTTTCTGCACTCCCAGCAAAGGATGTTTTCACCTCACCTTTACTCGATCATTGCCACATTAAATGAGCCATGAAAGAAGCTGAGCTCAGTGCTTACACCCAGGCAGATCTTAGCAACAACTGCATGTATTGACCTAACTGTACAGACTCATTTCTCTCTGGATCTTCAGGCTCTCCTTTCTCTGTCTCTTTGGGACAATTAAGAGCTAGTAGAGATTTCCACCAGTGCCTTGCAACACTGCTGCCTGAAAACAAGGTGACATCTCCAATGGGAATTTGGCAGGAATTAGGAACCTGAGACCAGAATCTCAAGAGAGTTCATTTTAGAGCACACCCACCAGAGACTCTAAATTTATTTAAAATTCTGGTTTAGAGAGACACTTATGCAAGTATATTTGCATATAAAGCAACTGTCATGTGAGCTATAAGATTTGTGTTTAGGATTCTATAAGAATATATATGGATATATTGCACACATCCCAAATATTCTAACTGCTAATTCCTTTATTAATTATAAGAAACATTGATAAGAAGTGTTAGGGGAGATTGTGAGGCAGTTTGTGGATTTAGGGTGATCCTTCCCCCTTACCCCAAGATTAGAGTGTAGCCAGCTAAAAGCAAGTTGCTTGTCACAGCTCTTCTTTCAAAGCCTATCTTGCAGGTCTGCCATTGTTTAATTATGTTTGGCTTTGCATTTTCTTTTGCCAGGACAACCTATGAGAAATGAATACAGGCAAGTGGTTACATTTACTGAGGTAAAACAAAATTTATGCAATCAAGGGATCTGAATCTGTTACAAACACAACAGTTTTGTCTCCTGAGAACAATGCTTCCATAAAGATACAAATAAATATTCTCAATTGCTTTTCTGAAATAAACACATTTTATTTACTGATAGATGCTTCAAATCTGCAAATCTGCAAAGCTGCAAATCTTCTGCAAGACACTGAGACAAGTGAAGCCCTGCCATCCTTCTTTGTGGCTAAATGAGTCCATTATGACCACCATGCGCTCACCAAACTATTCACACTTGTTTACTAAGGTACACAGTGACTTACTGCATCTCCAGAGAAAATTACCACTCATTACTTCATGCATCAGATTACAGCTAAATTATTGTTCTCATAGTACAAGGCTCATGTTTTATTCAAATTCTAACCAGTGCATTAACTCTGCCACTCAGCCAAGATTACAGCTAAAAATAGAGAGCACATGTCCTACTTCAGAATATGTTTCACCTTACTACCGCCAGCATTTCAGATTTCACATGTGCTCAGATTCCACGGCTTTGACCTTCAAGAGAATTTGAAGAGTGAAAGGCAGTAATTGCCCTGAGAGTAAAAGAAAGCCTGTAGCCTCAGCCACGTGGTACCAGCTGGCATGTGCAGTTCTGCTTGACAGAACATGCACTCAGTTATATTTATTTGGATTGTTTGACTTCTTAGGAATAATGGAGCACACAGGCTCCAGTAACCATACTCCACAAGCAGCCCAGTCAAAATTAGAATATGTAGATTCAAAACTTCTATGGATTCACAGCAAAAAATTGCACTTGAGCTGTATCCATCCTTCACCCTTGATCTGCCAGAGAATTCATACTTCAGGTACTGGGAGTGTACACTGAAAGAACTAAGGGAATATTAACCTTTCTCTCTCTTGGATACCATCAGTGGTGCTGCAAGTACTAAAGTTTAGCCATGTACTGGCCTTCCTCTTAACTTGTTTCCTCCTCCTCCTCACTTCATTCAAATCCGTAATGAAGACTTGGAGCAGAATTCCAGCCCTCTTCTCAGCTGGTCCTTACCTGATTTACACCATTCCTGATGGAGGAGCTCTCCTATGCTAGGATGCCAGCCCATCCAGTACAAAGCCAGTTGCACTCATATTCCAGCCTGAATTCTGAGCCACAATACCATCAAACCAGGGTATGAGCAGAGACAGGCAAAGCACATTGTATTATTCACATATTTTATTGTTGTCTCTAGTATTGATATTGTTCTCAACCACTTCTGAAAGGAGGAAAAATTTTCTTAACTCTTTTTTCTACCATCATCCTTCAAATCACAACTCTGTTTTTGACATACATGCAATTCCATTTTGACACCGAGTGCACATCAGAAATACAGTCATTTATGATTTAGAGTTCTTTTTATTCCCTATTGAAAGACTTTTCCTTAGGCTTTCTCTGGTGTAAAGATTTGGACATAAATGACCTGCAAAGTGTCCTAAATTGGCTTTATATAAATAAGAACTAAGCCTGAAGCATTTAAAATAAATGCTCATCTAGAAATGGTTCTACATTCATTAATCAGCCTCTTCAGCTTCCAGTTTAGACACATTAGAGGCACTCTTCTGAAGATGAAATTGGCCTGTAATCTGTTTATAATCCTTTTTAAGTTTCTCTTGTGCTCATTTTATTTTTTCATTCCACTTCCTTGGTATTCGGAAAATTAAGGGGCTAGAATTAATGAGGCCTGTCCCACAGTGCTTCAAAATATTCCAAAGCCAACACCTCCTGCCAAGGTTAAAGATGAAAAGTGAAAACAACTCCATTGTATTTCCATCTTCAGAGCCTCTTCCTGCCTTCCTGGGCTGCTGCAGTTCCCCACTGTTTAACAAGGCACTTGCTGCATTTTTATCACAAAACTCAATCTTTGTCATCAGTAATTCTATACTTTTTAATCCACTGTTTAGGAAACAGAGAAATAAAAGGGAAGGAGTACATATAATATTAATATCACCCTCTCTAGCAGCTATTTAAATGGGAAACAGTTAATTGAGCACTTTTTAATATTTATAAGACACCTGGACTCAAAGGCTGTGTATCTATTTGTTCTGGGATGTGCCTGCATTTTCCTCCTGCAATATGGAGCACACACATTTCTCCTGGGGGAAAGGGTTTATTCTGCTCATTTCAGCTCATACAGTATGGATTCTGCACACTCCGTGATGAATAAATTAAGAAGGTCACTTCCTGAGCCAGGACTTATGGCCAAGAGCAAATCCATTCTTACTTGTGACAGACAAAGAAGGAGGTTATTATAATTTACTGTAAATGACAAATGCAGAGCTTCCAACATGAAAATCTCTTCAAAAGTTCATGATGCCACAGAGGGGCAGCCTTTTTCTCCTCTTTGCCAGTTCCTTTCCTAAAATCTTATTCCATCTCTGGTGGAGGTTTTCTCTAGCTTCCAGAAATGCATTGTAGTAGAACAAATGCCTGATTTAGATTAGGGTTTATTGAATAATAAAACTGATTTCCTAACTCTTCATAGTGTCAAAGAGCTGAAGAGAGAATTAAAAGCTACAGCTGACATTTATTTCTGTGTATAAAGCCTCACACACCAGTTCCTGATGATGTGAACTGCAATCTAAGCAAGAACATGTTTTTGCACAAAGGATGTTGAGACAGGTTAAGATGCACACAGCACCTAGCTCATCCAAGATGTGTTTGAGTGGATGGTGCTTATTGTTTTGTTCTGATTTTTTCTGAGCAAAAAAACAGCAAAAAAAAATCTTTCTAAAGTCAAGGTTACTTCTGGACAGGACAAAGGGTTGTTTAAATGCGATTACCCTGAGGCAAGTAGGACTCACTATCAATATTGCCACAATTCTTCTAAATAGAACTGGATTTTTTTTATATCCATGCTCAATATGGGCACTGCAGGTATGAAACTCCACATTTTGGCTACTCTGAAACCAGGCCAACTTGTTTGGTGAAGTGACTGGGGCTTCTTAATGCAGATCAACAGGCTCTCACTCCGTTCAGTGCAGCTATCCTGACAAAAGCCTCTCAAATAGTGCCACTAAAGCAATAAAAGTAAGTGCTAACCATGACTTATGGTATCTGGAATCTTCATAGTCCAGAAGCCTGCCCTAGAAAAAGCATTCTTTCATTGAGTTGTGGATCTATAAATAAAAAAGCTGATTTTTTTTTCATAAATGTTCCACCACCTTAAAAGGCTAAAGTGTCACAAAGAAATTAACAAGAAGCAGCTGTTCATGCACCAGTGATAAAGAGGAGAGCTCTCAGCAGCATTTTCCCCTTTTCAGGACAAGCAAACTAGCTGATAAATACATTATAAATTAATTGTATAATTCATCATGTAGAAAAGAGGGCCTTCAAAGCAGGATCTTGCACAGATAAGGGTAGGGTGTTTAGCAGACCTTTAAATGGCACTAATGAAATGGCTGATTGCCAAGGGAGGGCTCCCTTGTAGGTGAACCACAGCCTGAAGACCCATTTTCATCTGCTGCCTATTTTATTGACATCCCTGCTCTGAAATTCTATTGCACTTGTTGTCTGCTCTGAAATGTGCTCAGGAATGAACACCTCAAACCTTGACCTCTAAGAATTAGTGTGGCACTAAGTAAAGAGTAAAGCATAAACAAATATCTACTTCTATCCTGAGCCACGTGAAACACGGCTTTGGAACCAACCAGATTTCATGTGTACAAAAATAAATGAATAAAGTGGTATGAAATTATATTCACTACTGCAGAACTGCTCACAGGAGTAAAGTTCACTGCCTTTAAAGCATTCATTTGTACTCCCAGTAGTAGTGCATTCATCTTCAAAATATATGTATATCGATAACTTTGAGGTATCAAGTAGGATTATACTATAATTTCAGAGTTTCTCACCTAATTTTCTAATAAATATCTTTATGGCCAGTTGAGCAACACTGCTGCATTTCCAACACTGCTTGATGTGTGTCAAATGCCTACGTAAGGAATAGGACAGCGCCCTAGAACTGCCTACTTCTTCCTCAGCTACAAAGAGAATCCTGCTTAGAGAAAATCAGCTGAAACAAATCCTTTTCCAGCTGCCTGAGAGCACAGGATTCAGCAGAAGTCAATGGACTATGCTCTCACTTATGAATCATTTTTTTAATAAGTAGCAGGAAAAAATGTATCATTGTGAGAGCAAGAAAATATAGATATATTTTATTATGAAGATTAATAATTATGTCTGCTTAAAATATTTATCAAAATTAATTAAACAAAATATTTACGTGAGAAAGTAGAGATTAGTCCCCAGCAGTACTATTAAATTTTTCATTTACAGGAAGAAAAGATAGCTCTGCACCTGTGAGCCTGGCTGCCTGTTCCCAGCAGGACAACAGCCACATTTATTTGTGAGCATCGTTCTCTAAGCAAGCAGGATGCCTCCAGGATGAAAGCTGCTCTACAGGTACAAGGTGACATTATTGCAACATTTATCTTCCACTGAAATTTGAGCCCTAATTATCCTTTAAATTACACAGCATCTAGAGGCACAACCACAGCTAGCATGAGTTATTTGCAGAGTTGTGTTGTGACTATATATTACAAGGCATCATCCAAGGCGCAGACCAACGGGATGAGAGTGAAGAAATCCTCTATCATCTTGCCATATACTAATTTGTTACCTGAGAGATAGATCTGTGCTCCATTGTCCCGGGAAGTGGACAGGGCATCAATTCTCAGGCACTACTAAGCACATTTCAGAACAGATCTTTATGTGATTATGAACTAAATGTGAAATTCTGGACTCGGGGAGGAGTCACACTCCCTTGCAATACAGCCCCGCTGCAAATCAGCTCTAACAGACTCCAGCTGCTGGGAAAGCCTCCCCAGGGCAGGTCTGTGGCCAGAGCTGGGGTGGGAGCTGCCCAGTCCTCCCCTGCTTTGCCCAGCACAGGAGCAGCACGACTGGACAGCTCTGAGCTCTCCTTGTACCCCCTCAACCCTCCAGGCTCTCAAGGGAACCCAGCTTCTGGGGAAGGGCTCACTGGTGAAAAGAGATGCTGGGGCCACTGTCTTTTCGGGAGATAAAGTGCCAGACTTTCAGAGAGCCATCGTGGGGTCTGGAAAACAGGAGCAGACAGGCTTCAGTCAGTAGGATGTGTTTACTCTGCTCTGAGTCATGGGCTGAAAGCCAGTGCCATTGCCAAGGCTTCAGACAAAAGGAGCTTTGTCTCACCCCACAGCAACCACCTCTGTCTGATGTAAGTAGAGATCATCAAGGCCAGGAATGAGCTCTGACTTTGAAGATTGTATTTTTCTAGTTGCAACAACAACAGGTTCATTTTGCGGTGAGACTGTAACTCATTCACAGCCACACAGTGTCTACTATAACTGCCTTTGTCACATAAAAAAGTGTAAATGTTAACACTGTGCTGCAGTCCTGATTTTCATAATCCAGTACAAGATTTACAAGTCCAAGACCAGCAGCCATTAAAAGATATCCTGCACAAAATCTGTCCCTCTTCAGTTCAATCTCTATGACCCACAATATATATTACTGATTTTATCACATCATTAAATTAGTACCACAAAGTTTTATAGTTGGTTCCAGGGACATTTAAAAATGTTTTTTGGTAGTATGGTAAATAGCTGAAAGCTGTTCTTATTATATATTTTACAGTCTTTATCATTGCAGTGATTTACCACTTAAAGCTTTATAGCAACAATATATGGAGCAGTGTAAGTCCCATGGTACTCACAATATCCACTCCCCAGCTGAGCCACTGGCTCAGCTGGATAGCATTGTTTAAACTGGAAGGAAAGGATTTGTAAAGAATAGAAAACTCAGGTACAGAGGGGTCAGTTTTGTATCATTAAATAAAAATTGCTGTGCTGTGTTTTTTCACAGTTTATGCACTTCTATAAACTGTGCTACCTGTTTCTCAAGTTTCAGCACTGCTCCTCCAGAGAGTTGAAGACACTACTGTAAACTCTGGCTTATTTGAGGTTCAAATTCACTTTGTATTGCACGTATCTGTTCCAGAACATATTAGTGCACTCAACCTGCAAAGCACTTGTCACCTCAGCATCTCTGTGCTGCATCCCACCAACTGCTGGGCACGATTTGCTGACACTCATCCAGCTTTCTTGGCTCTGCCTTCCACAGAACAGAAAAATTTCCAAAAAGATGTTTGTTTGGCAAACATCTGTAACTCCTGCTTCTGAACAAGCACTTTTTGAAAGCTGAAATTGTAGGAGAGAGGCAGCTTCCTTTTCCCTCCCTGGAGGCTGTCCCAGTGCCTCTGACTGCCCTGCAGCCAGGAGCAAGGCAGGAGAGGCAGCCCCTCACCTGCTATGCTCACACACTGGCAGTAGACAGAAAAGGAAGCCATAAAACAGCAAATATGTACAGCCACTCTCCACTTTAAACAGTCTTAGCCATCGGCTCTGTAAAGGGCTCTCTACAGCCTTCCATACCCCCAAATACCAGAAGGAAAATGTTGAGTGCTGTCCTGATGGACCCTCTTGGGGGCCATGGCTGCTCTTGTGCCTCCAGCATTGCTGTGCACACAGCAGTGGGTCCCAGCCTGCAGCACCCACCAGCACACCAGGAGGTGTCATTGCCACTGGCCTTCCCTGCACGGCTTTTTCTCTCTCAATGGCACCATTTGTGGACAAATTTTCTATCCTTTATACTCATACAGTCGTGCTGTGCCAGGCTGCCAACCCTGCCCTTGGGTCCTCAACAGCAGAAGTGGAACAGGGAAACAGGAGGGAGCTCAGACATTCAGCACAGGGCCTGGTGCAGCCTGGCAGCTGGAGCCACCAGCAGCTGCCCTCAGCTGTCTCAGGGTTACTTTAAAACACTTCACCCACCGCGTGTGAGCCTCTGCTGAGGAGTTATGGCAATGTGGGTCTTTGTGCCAGGCTGCACACACAGCCTCCACAGCTCCTGCTCCAGGTCAGTCACTGCCAGGGGCACACACAAACCCAGGGATGATCCACGCCCCTCTGCACTCACAGGGCACGGGGACAAAACCCAGCCTCTCACTGCAGCATTGACATGGGGCTGCTGCATTTCCTCACTGCATCCTGGATTTCCGAATTCCCAATTAACAAAAAAATTGTTGAGCATAGGCTTTGCTTGGCATGCTTATGCTCAGAATGCAGAGGTTCGAGCTAGTACTAAAAGAGGTCTTGAGGCCTTTAAGAACTGATTTCCCATTACTTTTCTAACTTCCAGACAAAAGCAACAGCTTTTGGCATCTTTGAAAAATTCAAAAACCTGTAATTATTACTCATCAGATGGTGGCTAGCAGCCCTATGACATTGGATAATCATCTGAATTTAAGATTCTATAACTTGATTTTCCACCCAGAAGTATACCACCAAATTAAATGTGTTAATAGACACACCAAATGCCTTATAGCAATCCCATCTGCTTTTATAGATGAATAGATGACACTGACAACCTAATTTTGTAAATGCTTAGAGTAAATGAAATATGAAACACAAATCATATTTTTAGATTTTTATATCTAGATATATCCTTTTCATTCAGGTTAAAAAAGAGGATGCCATATTTCTGCTTTGATCATCTTGCAGGGAGACAAAAATTTAATATTTCAGAAATGCTACATGTAAAAAAAATTACCATTAAAAACTCCAGACTAAATGCCATTAATTTTTTTAGTAAGGTTTTCTTGGTTGGAGTTTCTGTCTATATAACAGTGTAACCAGTAGGATTTGGAAGATCCTGGCTTGATAAAATGGCATATTTTTTTATTTATGGTAAGAATTTCTGAAAAGAAGGATCATATAATCAGCTTCATTACTTTCTCCACTGCTTTTGAAAACTACTGCCACAGGCAATTTTGTCAAAAATCAGGATTTTTTTTTTTTTTTTTTTTTT